>CM070837.1:5252482-5562482 GCA_036326025.1 Chrosomus eos | reverse complement strand
TCATCACACAAGCGAGCTGGTAATTGCTACAGAATGAACAATGCTGATCAAATTTAAAAAAAACCTGCAGTGTTCTAATACACACTCATACAAAATGTGCAAACATTTTACTTTTAAGGTACAACAGCTTGTCACAGTACCATTAAAAGGACAACTTTGTACCTCATCTACCCCTAAAAGGTTTACAGTAGTAGCTTAAGGGTACGTTACCCTGCTAATAGGCACATTTTAGGGGTACAAAGTTGTCCAAAGTTGACAAATTACAGTATTTTTCTGGTTTGCAGAGGAGTCTCCTGGTTACAGTTACTAAAGGACACTGACCTCTGTTTCATAAGAAGGAAAAGCTCCATATAATGATTAATTCTTTGTTCCTCAGAAATCAGCTTGATTTCTTGTTTGGCTTTTCCATGAGTGCAATTTCACAGGATGTAGTTTAACAAGGTCTTCCTCTCTGGTGTGTGGTGTGTGGTTTTGTGTGTGTGTGTGTGTGTGTGTGTGTGTGTGTGGTGTGTGTGTGTGGTGTGTGTGTGTGTGTTGTGTGTGTGTGTGTGTGTGTGTGGTGTGTGGTGTTGCAACTGATCCCTAATAAAGCATCAGGCCCAGTGACTGCATCGTAAACACTCCCTAAGCACATGGTCTGAAGCGCACGGCTCAAGTGCACTTAGTCTGAATCCACTTTTGCTAGTTTAACGATGGGAAAAAAAGTCGGCGCTCCCGGCGCATGGTCTAAAAGGGTTGTCCCTATTCTCTTAATGAGTAATGGGTGTGTTTTGGGTGTAACGTGCAATAAACCAATCAGAGTCTCATCTCCCATTCCCTTTAAAAGTCAATTGCGCTCACGCTATAGCGGATTCAATATTTACATGGCGGGATTTGTAAGCGGGAAAACTGAACACTTCTCTAGCAAGGAAACGGATCTGCTCGTGCGCGAGGTTAAAGCTCAAGCAGAACATCTACGGGACAAAATGTGCGAGCGTTGTGCACCCGTCCATAGGCGCACATTACTAACGCTCTCTTTAAATAACAAAAAAACACTACAAAACCATTGACTTTAGACAAGGTTTTAGTTGGTCAATGGCGCAGTCTATTTCAGTGCCTCTAAACAGCAACACGCTAACAATGCGGCCGAACACACGTCATTTTCTAGGAAAAACCACTTGTTCTATGTTTAGTATTTTTTTAGGGACGTATCCCAGCCCTAATATCATGTATACCGGCTTTATGTTACTACTACCCTGCTCTCAAAGATATCTGTATCAGCAATGGCCATCAAAAAAAGGTTAAAATAAGGTTAAATTTGTCACTAGACACACCTTCATCACTCTGTTAATGATTGCTGTCGCTCACGTCGCTGGAATCACCTGTTCTCATAGCAAATGATTGACTACACACAGGTTAAGATGCCATCATACACACAATATCTGTAACACCACAGCTTATCACACATAAGATCCTTTCCTTCAGACACACGTTCACTTTACTCATACTGATCATACTTCAGTTATGACAATCACAGTTCACTGAACTATAGTTATTCCTCCAAAGGAAAACATAAACAGAAGAGTTTCACGGTTCAAAACTGACCTGAGGGGTTTTATTAAAAGTCTCCTCACAAAAAAAAAAAAAAAAACACATGATTCCATTAATATTTCAAATCAAAACAAACAAAACAAGGCCTGCAGTTGCAGACCTACTTTAGCTGGCGACTAAAAAAAAAAAAAAAAACGTGACTATCTCTCCCTCTACAACGCTTTCCCTGGCAGCTCCAACCCAAGAAAACATAACTTTTGCCGTTACTAGGAGACCGGAATCCGTACAGAAAGAAAGCATTGTGGTCTGGAAAGACAAGCGCTGTAAATCACTGCACAGTTGAAATTCCAACATCCACAGGAGAGAGTCAGAGACGAGAGAGAGAGAGAGAGAGAGACAGAGAAGAGAGAGAAGAGAGAGAGAGAGAGAGGAGAGAGAGAGAGGAGAGGGAGAGAGAGGAGAGAGAGAGAGAGAGAGAGAGAGAGAGAGAGAGAGAGAGAGAGAATACCTGACCACAGTCTGTAACCGTTAACACATATCATGCAGAGCAAAACACAGATGTCCTGGGCTCTTCCTTTCATTCCAGTCTTTAAAGTCACCATTAAATCAAAATTCACAATTCTTGTTTTTTGTGGAATATTGCAATATTTATAATAAATGTATAAAATACATGTGCCCCGTAATCTTTAATCACAGTAACTTCCCCTCCCTCTATCAGCTCACCTCTTCTCTGATGATGCGTTTACTGGCGAGAGGGCAGGACTATAACCTGTCACTCACATGAGATCAACCAATAGCAAACGACCGTCCAATCAATGGACACAGACAAAATCAAGCCCGCCCTACATTTGTTCTTGTTCCAGAAGCCGTTTCACTCGCATATACGTCACAATAGTGACGAAAAGACTATCGCTGACTTAAAGCTGAGCTTTACCCGAGCTTATACTGCCTTACCGTATTCACAGCAACTCGTAATGTAATTATAATTATGTCATTATTTTTATCGTAATAATCAGTGCAATATGTTGTACAAATTTTGTAATTAAAAGAACCATGAAATAATTTTACTTTGAGTTTATTACTATTTTCCTATTAACAGTTTCGCGAGAAGAGATTTAGATCAGGCATACTAATGGGGTCCTGCACTGGGACTTAGTGTTGTCAAAAAACTCGGTACTTCGGTACCAAGTCGGTACTAAAAAAAAATTACGGTTACGGTACCCAGCTTTTCTAGGTACCGAGTACCGGGTTAATCCGGTTCTTGATGCGCTGTCGGAAAGGTGCAGAGTTGCGTCCTCTTCATAAAAACACACGTGGCGACCGGCGCTGCTAATGCGGCTCTGAATCCACTTGTTGACAAGAAAGGAGGAAAGAGCCACATATGGAAAATATTTTGAATTAGGCTAATGTCACGTTGCCATAATGGGCCGTTCACATAGCACGTTTTCTGCGCGTGCAAATTTCAAATGTAGGCGCGCGGGAAGCGCGCTCAAAATAGAAGCGACGTGCGAGCTTGTTTTTCCAGACGCGCCGCTGGTCATGGTTGCGTAGCGGAGACACGGGAGAGCGAGAGCTTGTGGAGAGAAGGAGAAAGCGGTGTGAACTGCGCTCTCCGTGATGACGAGGAAGTATCAGCAAAGAATTAATTGATTTTTTTAGCCCTTGCATTAAAATCAGCAACAGGGTTCTCAAGTTTTGAAGACAGGCAAGAGTGACATTTTTGGCAGTTTTGGATTAAATAAAAGTACAGTTAAGTCAAATAAAACATGTTTTATCTCCTGTATAGTTTGGTAACACTACAATAAGATACCATTCATTAACATTAATGCATTATCTATTAACACATTGAGTGAACAATATATTTTTACAACATTAATTAATGTTTGTGAATTTTATTTAATACAAACACTTGATTGTTCATATTTGTTCACTTCATTCATTGTGCATTAAATAATGTTAACAGATAAAACTTTTGATTTTAAAAACGTATTAGTACATTTTTCAATTAACCCCAAGGAGAATCATTGCTACAGTAGCCTATATAACTATGGTTTATTGATAGGTAATTTTATCTAATGTTATCTATCAAATAGAATCTTCTTATTGTAAAGTGTTTTTAATACTACAGTTTCCATCTTTGTAACCGTGATATACACTTTAATATATGTAAATTTGATCTAAATTAAGCTTTGGTACCGAAATTGGTACAGAGAACCGTGAATTTTCACTGGTATTGGTACCGAATACTGAAATTTTGGTACCGTGACAACACTACTGGGACTCATCTCTTCAGCACAGGTACACCTCTACTGGCCATGCTGTACTACCTGACTAGAAACAGTGAACAGCTCAACAACACTTTAATCTCAGTCTCACCTGATCTCCACTTGATGATGTCAGTGAACTGGTTGTTGTCTCCACCCTCCGAGGCCTCGGACAGCGTTCCCACACCAGCCATCTCCCTTCTCAGGAGTCACGGGTACGTCTGACACGCTCGATAGCAGTCCGGCTGTCCTTTACATACACAGCCCACTGGGAACCCCTGGAACAGAGCGGGATACGGTATCAGCCCGAGCTCAAGGCGGAGCGCTGTGGAGAACCCTTTGAAATCCAATACTAGTATATTGTTGTCACGTGACCTCATTAAGTTACATCTTTAATTCAGAAGGTACTCATTATCTCAGAGGGGGAAAACACGTCTCCATTTGGTTGGTTTCCGAGCAATTTTGTGAAAAATATCTCAAAGTCATAATTTTATCCCTTAAAACTCATCTTTGATCACCAATATTACATTTAAATGTTTTTTTCTTACAAAAATAAATGTTGCCATGCCTAAAAATAGCTTGATTGTAACTCGACACCCTTCTATGAATATGCAAATGAGCCCCGCTTCCACTCACTCACTCACTCAGAGATCCACTGGTTGACGATCACACGTTGATCTGATTGGTTACAAGGTCGTTTGTGACGTCAGAAACACCAGCGATTGCAAACCGTGTTTTTGAGACTGTCTTTGGTTCACTGCAGTTTTAAAGAGAAAATACTCAGCAATGCTGTCGACTTATGAATTTGCACATGGTTTGTCTTAAATCATATTAAAAACACCACATAGACATATAAACAACTTCAAAAGCTTGACTTTCACCACAGGGGGACTTTACATTTATTTAAGACTCCATTGTAGGATGTAGGCCATTCCATGGATACAGGATATCCACATACTGTGGCTTACATACTGCATAATGCTCTTTGAAATGTTTACACACACCACACGAGAGGGGGTGACCATGTGACCTTACTTTTCTGAACGAGTGCAAAGCGCTGTGGGAGAGCTGGAAAGTGCAGAGCAGGGAGAGGCCATGCCGTTTCTTTCCCCGTCAAGTGAAACGGTTTCTAACCCAGGCGTATGAACTCTGCTGGGTCATTCAGACAGTGTGAACAGACTGTCCATGGATCCTCCACAGCGCTCGGAGAACTGCAGTGATGTGACGGCTGTGTGTGAATGTGGACCGGTGTGGAGTGAGCCAGCGTGAGCTGTGTGTGAATGTGGAGTGAGCCAGCGTGAGCTGTGTGTGAATGTGGACCGGTGTGGAGTGAGCCAGCGTGAGCTGTGTGTGAATGTGGACCGGTGTGGAGTGAGCCAGCGTGAGCTGTGTGTGAATGTGGACCGGTGTGGAGTGAGCCAGCGTGAGCTGTGTGTGAATGTGAGTGAGCCAGTGTGAGCTGTGTGGAATGTGGAGTGAGCGTGAGCTGTGTGTGTGAATGTGGAGTGAGCCAGCGTGAGCTGTGTGTGAATGTGGAGTGAGCCAGCGTGAGCTGTGTGTGAATGTGGAGTGAGCCAGTGTGAGCTGTGTGTGAATGTGGAGTGAGCCAGTGTGAGCTGTGTGTGAATGTGGAGTGAGCGTGAGCTGTGTGTGAATGTGGAGTGAGCCAGTGTGAGCTGTGTGTGAATGTGGAGTGAGCCAGCGTGAGCTGTGTGTGAATGTGGAGTGAGCCAGTGTGAGCTGTGTGTGAATGTGGAGTGAGCCAGTGTGAGCTGTGTGTGAATGTGGAGTGAGCCAGTGTGAGCTGTGTGTGAATGTGGAGTGAGCCAGCGTGAGCTGTGTGTGAATGTGGAGTGAGCCAGTGTGAGCTGTGTGTGAATGTGGAGTGAGCCAGCGTGAGCTGTGTGTGAATGTGGAGTGAGCCAGCGTGAGCTGTGTGTGAATGTGGAGTGAGCCAGCGTGAGCTGTGTGTGAATGTGGAGTGAGCCAGCGTGAGCTGTGTGTGAATGTGGACCGTGTGGAGTGAGCCAGCGTGAGCTGTGTGTGAATGTGGAGTGAGCCAGCGTGAGCTGTGTGTGAATGTGGACCGGTGTGGAGTGAGCCAGCGTGAGCTGTGTGTGAATGTGGACCGTGTGGAGTGAGCCAGCGTGAGCTGTGTGTGAATGTGGACCGGTGTGGAGTGAGCCAGCGTGAGCTGTGTGTGAATGTGGACCGGTGTGGAGTGAGCCAGCGTGAGCTGTGTGTGAATGTGGACCGGTGTGGAGTGAGCCAGCGTGAGCTGTGTGTGAATGTGGAGTGAGCCAGCGTGAGCTGTGTGTGAATGTGGACCGGTGTGGAGTGAGCCAGCGTGAGCTGTGTGTGAATGTGGACGTGTGGAGTGAGCCAGCTGAGCTGTGTGTGAATGTGGACCGGTTGTGGAGTGAGCCAGCGTGAGCTGTGTGTGAATGTGGAGTGAGCCAGCGTGAGCTGTGTGTGAATGTGGAGCGTGTGGAGTGAGCCGCAGCGTGAGCTGTGTGTTGAATGTGGAGTGAGCCAGCGTGAGCTGTGTGTGAATGTGGACGTGTGGAGTGAGCCAGCGTGAGCTGTGTGTGAATGTGGACGGTGTGGAGTGAGCCAGCGTGAGCTGTGTGTGAATGTGGACCGGTTGTGGTAGTGAGTGACCAGCGTGAGCTGTGTGTGAATGTGGACGTGTGGAGTGAGCCAGCGTGAGCTGTGTTGATGTGAATGTGGAGTGAGCCAGCGTGAGCTGTGTGTGAAGTGACCGGTGTGGAGTGAGCCAGCGTGAGCTGTGTGTGTGAATGTGGACTGTGATGAGCCAGCGTGAGCTGTGTGTGAATGTGGAGTGAGCCAGTGTGAGCTGTGTGTGAATGTGGAGTGAGCCAGCGTGAGCTGTGTGTGAATGTGGAGTGAGCCAGCGTGAGCTGTGTGTGAATGTGGAGTGAGCCAGCGTGAGCTGTGTGTGAATGTGGAGTGAGCCAGTGTGAGCTGTGTGTGAATGTGGAGTGAGCCAGCGTGAGCTGTGTGTAATGTGGAGTGAGCCAGCGTGAGCTGTGTGTGAATGTGGAGTGAGCCAGTGTGAGCTGTGTGTGAATGTGGAGTGAGCCAGCGTGAGCTGTGTGTGAATGTGGAGTGAGCCAGCGTGAGCTGTGTGTGAATGTGGAGTGAGCCAGCGTGAGCTGTGTGTGAATGTGGAGTGAGTCAGCGTGAGCTGTGTGTGAATGTGGAGTGAGCCAGCGTGAGCTGTGTGTTGTGCAATTCTAATGCATTACCAATTCAGTCCCAAAAACTAACAAAAAAACAGGCATGATCTCATTAATGAAACTCACTCACTTTGACTCGTTTACATCAACACCTCATTCTGAATCGAATTGTAATTGTTAAACTGGTTCAAATTCTAACTCTCACCAATTCTAATTCTCATTCAGTTTCTGACATAATTTTTTGATTCTAATTCTGATTTGAATTGTAATTTCTCATTTTGATTCATATTCTATGCCCTGTGTCTAATATCATCTAAATTGATACCTTTCTGATTCTAATTTTGATTCTAATTCTGATGCTAACTTAAATTCTGATTTGAATTATAATTCTTATATACCGGTAGATTCAAATTCAGATTCTCATCAATTCTATACCTCATTATAACTTAAAATTCCTGGATTTTATTTTAATTCTCAGTGATTCAAATCCTGATTTTCACCAATTCTATTTTTCATTCTAATTCCAACAATTTAGATTCTTATTATATCTTCCTCATTCTAATTCTGATGTTAACTTAAATTCTGATTTGAATCTTAATTCTTACACCGATTCCAAATTCTAATAATAATTGTTTTGTGTTTATAATGATTCTAGTTCTGATTGTTCTTGTTAATTCCATTTCTTATTCTAATTCGGATTCCAATACCGACACTGGTTAGATTCAGATTCTAATTCAGATTTATTTGTTTATAAGTTTTGATTTGATTATATTTTTTACCTTACATCAGTCAAGTGAGAAAAGTCCAACTTGTAATTATGTGAACTTGCAAGCAACTTCCAACATGACACATTAATGCATAAATCTTTTGATTTTGGTTCGGACTCCAAAAACTTCAGCGACTGAACGATGCCGTTTTCAACTAAAAACTAAAAAAAAGGTTTATTTACACGACGACAGTGTTTTGGGGGCCTGAAAACGGGTTTCAAAGTGGAGTTTTTGAAAACGATACCGTCTACATGTAAACAAGAAAAGCGTGAATTTGTAAAATGGTCACGTCATGCATATTGTGTGTTTAGTCTATAGGCACATCATATTTCTTGTGACATCGCCACCTACTGGCCTGGCATAAATACAGCGTTTTTAGTTGTTTTCGTGGATCCGTGCGAACGGGGATCATTTTGATA
Source organism: Chrosomus eos (assembly GCA_036326025.1). Taxonomy (NCBI): domain Eukaryota; kingdom Metazoa; phylum Chordata; class Actinopteri; order Cypriniformes; family Leuciscidae; genus Chrosomus; species Chrosomus eos. Next base: position 5,554,302 of record CM070837.1, on the reverse strand, counting down.
ACGGTGTCGTCTGTAGGAGAAAAAACGCAAAGGAAAAACGTTTACATTTTTAGTAAATTGTTCTCGTGTAAACACACCCTCAAACTTATAATGCAACAGAAACCAATTTATGACAGCGCAATATGATGATTATTTCATTACTTCAAAAGTTAAATTTAAATTATAGCCTAGTATTAAATGATGATTGAGGGGCTGTTTACACAACAACGTTTTCAACTAAAACGTAAAAAAAAATGTGTTTTGGTCGTTCGTTTACACGACAAATGGCGTTTTGGGTGCCTGAAAACGCAAACTTTTGAAAACGGCTTTCAAAGTGCAAGTTTTTGAAAACGGTCTCCGTGTAAACAACAAAACGCGAATCTCTGAAGACGATGACGTCATGCACATGCGTATTACGTGTTCAGTCTATAGTGTGTCATCGCCATCTAATGGTCTAATGCAGGGTTTTTAGTCGTTATCGCGGGTCCGTGTGAATGGGGATCATTTTGACAATACTGTCGTCTGTACGTGGAAAAACTTCTCCGTTTTAAGCATATCGTTAACGTGTAAACATACCCTTAAAGGGATAGTTCACCCCAAAATGAAAATTCTGTCAGTACTCTCCATCATGTTGTTCCAACCCCGTAAGACTTTCGTTGTGTGACTACAGTGGCTCAATCTTAAGTTTATCAAGTGACGAGAATACTTTTTGTGCGCAAAACACAAACAAAAATAACGACTTTATTCAAGTATTCATTTCCTTCTCTCTTGGCCTCGAGATAGTTCACGTAGTGTAATTGCGTAGAGCTTCTGGTTGAAATGTCACACGCATCACACACACATGACCAGCGTCGGCCAATAGTGAGCCTACGTGTGACGTACAACACAGAAGCTCTACGCTGTTACACTACGTGAACTATCTCGAGGCCGACAGAGAAGGAAATGAAAACTTGAATAAAGTTGTTCTTTTTGTTTGTTTTTTTTGCGCACAAAAAGTATTCTCGTCGTTTGATAAACTTAAGATTGAGCACTGTAGTCACTTGGACTATTTTAATGATTTCTTTAATAACTTTTCTGGGCCGGCAAGTTTCAATCCCTTAGAAGCCTATGGAGGAGTAATCCAGCTCTCAGATTTAATCACAAATATCTTAATGTGTGTTTTGAAGATGAACGAAAGACTTACAGGGTTGGAACAATATGAGGTGAGTAATTACTCAGAATTTACATTTTTGGGGTGAACTATCCCTTTAAACATATTCTGGTCATCACACTGGAAAGTGCAAATCATGGCAGAGAGTTAGTGGTAGACCTAAATCTACAGTGAGATCAACAGAGCAGGTAAAAACATCGGCTCTACAGCAGATCCACAATCAGGAGTGAGATGTTATCACCACATTCAGCAGGGTGAGGGTGAGCACCAGGTCCTGTGTGTGTGTGTGTGTGTGTGTGGTGTGTGTGTGTGTGTGGTGTGTTTTGTGTGTGTGTGTGTGTGTGTGTGTGTGTGTGTGTGTGTGTGTGTGTGTGTGTGGTGTGTGTGTGTGTGTTGTGTGTGGGGACAAGTTGTAACAGGAGCTGTCAGCCAGCCAAACAGGTGACCACGCATTCATTCTGTAGCTCCCCCTACATTCCTTCCCTCATAAACACACACACACACACATGGTCTGGTCCACCAACAGCAGACCTTCAGCAGCTGATGGACATGACGGCTGCTGCGTGATGATGTCATCCATCAGTAATGAGGTAACGAGCAGGAATGCAGAGTCGCTGGAGAGAATAGAAACAAAACTCCCTCTGACAATCTACAGCACGTCTTGTCCAAGAAAGGCTTTGCTTCAGCTTCATAAATGTGTTGGCATGCAGCGATACTGCATGACGCAAGCCTCTAACTTTAGATTCCTGCAAACTTTGTGCTCCCATTTTCTCAACTTCCATCCCACTTAAAACCTGCTTATGACTTGAAATAGCCTAAAACGTTGAACGTGCATGAATGCATGCTTACACTAACTAGATGAAGTAGTCAATAGCTAGAACAATCTGTGTTCTGGGTTAAAAAACAGCAACACCTAGAGACAAAATCTTTTTTAGAGGCAAATCATGTGCCAATTTGATTCCTGCATGGAACATGGCCATCTTATCTGCTAAATGATCTGCAGTTTGAAAGTGCATGCAGACCATAACTCAAACTAACCCACAAAAAACCATAACATTATCCCTACAGCATTAATTGGGATAAATTATTGTATCCCAAACAACCCTGACCTTGACACAAGACCAAACTAAACCTACTCTAACTTTAACCAACTCAACTAACTCTAGCCAAGCTTAAGTCTAACTAAAATCTTACTTTAACTCACCCACTGTGGGGGAAAAGTCGCTGCCTTAAATTAAGTACAATCAACTTAAATGTTTAAGTCATTTCAACTTAAATTCCATTAAACTGACTTAAAAAAATTGTGTAATCTTGCATAACATAACCTTAACTTATTTTGATGAGTTAAAACTATGTAAAACATATGTTGTCATAACATATTGATCTTTTTTTACAGTGTACACAACTGACCATAACTAAACCCAAACAAATCTACCAAGCAATCGCTAACTTTTAGCAATCCACGATAGTTTAAGTTTTCCAAGTGCTTCTAACTTCTAGTAACTGTAGGTCAGACAGACCATTAGAGAAACCAGGAGAGTAAATAAGACTCAAGAGACACTTACAGCATTTCACAGACGCTTAGCCTTCATTCATATGTTTGTTTGTTTATTTAGTTTAACTTGTTTAGGTAATTCGGTCAGTCGCGTCCAGTCGCTCATAATTCAACAAACATGATTAAAAGCAGCAGCTCTCACCTTTGCGTGATGAATCTCTCTCAATGCAGTGCAGTGACTTTATATCATTGAGTAAATAATGAATCATTGACTCTTATTAGGGCATGTCCAGCGCTCCACACTGCCAACTCGTCTAATCATGCTCCAGATCTTTCACGGGGAGATTCACAAATCCATCCAGAAGACATCCAAGTTATCCAACTCGATTGTTTTGGCGCTCCGGGAGTATTTCACTCCGCCACAAAGTTTCCTTTGCTCATGAATAACAAAAGGAGAGTTGCAGCGCGTCCCGAGCCACTCCACGAGCTCCGCCCACGCGCACAGCAGGAATGATGGACACGTGACGTCACGAGGCGCGCGAGCTTGCTGGATTGAGTGACGAGCGCGTCCCCGTGTGGAATAGTGTGGACGCGCTCGCCATTCACATGAAAGTCATGATACTTGTTTCTGCCTTTTCTACAGTTTTAGAAATTATATGAATATTTGTTTAGAAACTTATATCTTTTATTATGTATTTAATATATTGTTTGTATACTAGGCATGAACATATCGTCTAGCTAGACTAAGTCAACCCCTAAATAGGCTATAGAATTAATTTCTAATCATTTGAATAACCATACTAATTGATATTTATTAAGAATAGACCCTTTATATCACTGTGAATAGATTGGCTAGTAATAGTAGCTAGTAGACAAGTAATTGGCAATATAATATGTGGGTAAAATATTTGATATACAGCTGGATTGTGATATTGGTTTATGTAGTTCAATAAATAATTAAATGTTAGCCTAAGTAACTTATATTAGACACAAATTCAAAATGTTTTAGTTTCGTCAAGGAAAATAGCCCAGTTCTCCTCCGAGCAACACACTTTTGAGTTTTGTCTTTCATTCAAACGAATCGTTCAGTGACACGAAGAAAGAGTCACTGAAGAAAAAAACACGTTAAACTAATTAATCAAATATTACACTTGAGTTCAACTATTGATCCAAAGAAATATTTGTTTGGAAGGAGGATAGACTGAAGGAAATGTAAAAACAATAACCATGCATATTTTATTTGATCATTATCTTTTTATTAATTTATTATATTTTTACACAACAGAAACACAATGCAGTCTGATTTACAAGATTAAGCAACTTTATAACTCAATATAAAGACGCACCACCATGTAAGATAAAACCACGCCAGCAACCCTTTAAAAAAAAGAACAACAATATATTTGTAGCCTATTATTTTATTTATTTAATTAACAGATTTACAAAATTACCAATAGGAGGCGGTATCAGACCACCCATTCAACATCATGTCGAGTTTGATTGTTGACTTATTTGTTGACTTACAGGTGAGTTCCACTGTATGGACAATGTCCTGCTGATCAACAGTGTCGGTTTTCCTCTCCTCCGCCATCATCCAGAGAGAGGGAGGTCCAAAATTCGTGGATGCTGACAGCATAGCATTTCATGATCCGCGTGCGATATATTTTTAATTTTATTTTTTCAGCTTTCCGCTTTCCGTATGTAATGTTATCTATACGGCAGTTGTGCACGATTATTTTTAAATTCTAATACGATAAAGATGAGAATCAAAAGTCATTACCAGGAGTGGGGTTCGAACCCACGCGGACATATGTCCATTGGATCTTAAGTCCAACGCCTTAACCACTCGGCCATCCTGGTAGATACACGTTCTGATGTATGCTAGTTATGCTATAGTTATACAACACTGAATATGGTCGTTAATATCTTATGCTGAATTTCATGTGTATCTGTTTGTGATCGTTCGTGCTTCCCCTTCAGTTTAATTTCATATTTAGAGCTCAATAGAAGTCGGTGGCGCAGCTAACTGACTATTAGCATATGCTAGCAGACTCGAAGAACACCAAAACGTATTATTTGGTTATAACCAGCTTAAAATATGAAGACAATGCATATTAATTTTAATGCTTGCTGTTTTCGAAACACTATATTTTAATGCATAATTGTTAGCATAATAGTGGGATTGTTAGCCGCTTGGTTAAGTTAGCAAGCGGTGCTAGTAAACAAGTAAACAACACGCTCACATTCTTGACGCTCTCCGTCAAAAAAAAAGTTTCAGTGACGAGCATGCGTTCATGTTATTTTCTTTTATTAAGTGAAAATATTTCAATTATCTTTAATAATAATTTATTATATACTTTGCTAACACCAGTATGCATGCCTATCTATCACTTATTTTACTTTATGTTTTTCTTTTCATGTGAATTCCTGTAAACTGGTTTTAGATGGGCTGATGCTCTGTCAATCTGGTTTTAGAAGGTGAATCGGTTTAACAGTGTAGCCATGTTAGATAATTAGTGAAAACCCCAAAAACATCATGTACAGTCAGCAACGGTCATCTAAGGTCACCAAGCTGGCTTTACCAGGAGGATCGTACAATAATCTGGTGGGGGAAAAACATATCAGATCTTATACACCCAAATTAACCAATTTAATTAAATTTAATATTCAACATTTTTTCCATTATGTTCTTTATGTTACACTTCAACTGGAAAATTCCAGTTACAGTTTAAACTTTTAAACAAAAGAATTAGGATCTGTGTAGGTTAACTTGATTGTCTTTGAATATAAAAGTAAAACTGGTAATGAATTAGTTCTGCTTTGTCAACGCAATCTTACTCCTCAGCACTAACAGGTTTATAGGTTAGGATTTGTTTTTCTTCTTAAAATTCATACAAAATCGGCACGTCATAATTACATTTTCTCATGGTGGGTAACAATGTTGTTTTTACAGTATTTTAACACTTTGAAATTAATTTAGATATTAAGAAGACTGATTTACTCACGACAGTAACACAGAGTGCCCGGTTATGTAAACAGGGGCATTCCTCTTCGGGACGGTTCTAGAAGCCTGGCGATGATTCTAGAACACTATAGCGTCAGTTCAATATGGCAGAGATGACACATGCATATGTATTATATCATAGCCTACGAAAAGCCCATGTACATTTTTCTTCTTTTGATCTAAAAAAATATTAATGCCATTCTTGTATTTTGGTAACACTTCATTTCATCCCTGTTACAATGTAATTATTTAAGTAGGCTACTGATTAATAATAATTAACTACACTTACTAGGTTAGGGTAGGATTAGGGTTTGGTTTTCATGTAATTGTGCCTAATTTATCATTATTAATATAGAAAATACATAACGTGTAACAAGGACACTGTAAAATAAAGTGTTAGGCCTACCTGTTTTATTTACCTGGTTCTTACATTATCAACAATAGACGAAAGCCAATGTTACATTACTTTGGGTAACTATTTAGAAAAGCAAACATGCACTGACCTGATCTTCTGGATGTCTGACTTACCCTCTTTACCTGTTGTTCTTGTGATCTGTATTCCTCCTTGATAGTGTGCCAACACGCATGCCCTCTTATACAGCAGAGCACCTGAGACTGACACGCCTCCACCTCACGCTGAATGTGCCTTCACTGCATACGCTGGCAGAACTGCTTATTCAAGGTGCTTATTAAACATAACACTAAACTGCTTTTAGTGAGCCAACCATACAAGAGCATGTCCATGCACTATAGTGTTATCAGTGACAATAACCAGGTAGTATACATATATAAATAAAAGAGAATGTGATTCTGTGTGCATTCAGAAAGTATTCAGACCGCTTCATTTTCCCCCAAAGTTTATTTTTATTATTGTGCAAAAATGCTTTTAAAAAAATCACATCAGCCTACACTCCATAATGACAAAGCAAGAAGTGATTTTTTATAACTTAGCATTTTTACTAAAGGTCTAAGGTCTAACACCTTGTCTGTAGAGCGAATTATGTGCCATAATTAAACAAACAAATCCAGCATTTTGCAAACAAACTCGATCTGCTTTGCAAAGGAAAACTCGACTCGCAAACAAACTGAAAGCAATTTGCAAAAACAAAGTTCAATTTGAGCGAAATTGCAGTGGAATAACCAATATTGTGTTTTACAAATATAAATAAATGAGCCTAATAGGCTTTTTCACAAACAAATACAAACCATCCTACAAATTGCATGTAACCTTTGAACAAATACCAAATCTATTGCATACAAATGCATATCTGTTACGATTGTGAGATCTCTTGGCTCGATTTTCTCACATGTGTCCTGGCAGATTTTCTCACAAATGCTGTTGAGTTACTTCCTCTTCTAAAACAGTAGATGGTGCTAAAATAGGGGATTACTCGATTCATTTAGCCCTATAGGCCTTATTCGCAAACACCGGAAGTAGCTAACCGCGGCCATATTGTTGACATGACATCTGTCCTGCACCTAGCCGCACGCAGATTTGAGTTGAGGTGAGCCAGGCCCGGATTGGCTAATCGGGAGCACCGGGAGAATTCCCGGTGGGCCGGTCTGTTTTATTGGCCAGGAGGGCCGGTGTTGTCATGGCACTGGGTTGAATGCTTTATAGAGGCTCCAGTCACAGCTTTCTGAGTGTATATTTTTCTGAGTATATAATGAACGTTGTGAAATAATTACCTGGTGCATATCGCGACGATAACCGACCTCATAATCTGAGCTGCTTCAGTAAACACCGCTCGTCGGCAATGGTAAAATGTTTGAAATGAGCGATCAAAGCGGGATTTATGTTCACAGAAGCGCGAGCCGCGGCCGCGCGCGAATCCCAACGCGACGCTTCACGAGATATGCAAGTGGCTAAACTAAACAACTGTTTTTATTACGAAAGAAGTTTTAAACGGACGACAGAAATAATCAGTTTGTGGTAGATCAGGTAGAAGAATGAGAGGACATGGAGATGATCGAGAGATGAGAGCAGGTAGAGGAATAGCCTTGCAGCCCAGAATGAGAATAACTTTATTACAATGGATTCCTATTTAACACAGATATAGGCTACATATGTTCTTTGCCATTGATGACAGTGTAAAAATAAGCTCAATTTAACAACAGCACCTATATATATATATATATATATATATATATATATATATATTATATATATATATATATATATATATATATATCAGTAAGATTTTTTTATTTTTAAATGAAGTCTCTTCTGCTCACCAAGGCTGCTTTATCTGATGAAAAAAAAAATGACAAACAGTAATATTGTAAAATATTATGACAATTTAAAATGACTGTTTTCTTTTTAAATATATTTTAAAATGTAATTTGAAAGCTGAATTTTCAACATCATTACTGTTGCTGATTACACATCAGTTTTCAGTGTCACATGATCCTTCAGAAATCATTCTAATATGCTGATTTTATGCTCAAAAAACATAAATTATGATTTTCAATTTTTTCCCCCAAAATTCTATGATGAATAGAAAGTTCAAAAGAATAGCATTTATTTAAAATATAATCTTGTCTAACATTATAAATGTCTGTACTGTAACTTTTGATCAATTTAACTCATCCTTGATGAATAAAAGTATTTTCTAATTTCTTTTCTTTTCCCCAAAAAATAAATTATTACTGACCCTAAACTTTTGAATGGTAGTGATTAATGTTACAAAAGCTTTCCATTTCAGATCAATTCTGTTCTTTTGAACTTTCTATTCATCAAAGAATCCTGAAATAAAAATGTAAAAAACTGTTTTCAACATGGATAATAATCATAAATGTTTATTGAGCATCATATTATAATAATTTCTGTAGGATCATGTGACACTGAAGACTGGAGTAATGATGCTGTAAATTCAGCTTTGATCACAGGAATAAATTACACTTCACTATATATTCACATAGAAAACCGCTGATTTAAATTGTAATAATATTTCACAATATTACTGTTTTTTTTTTTTTTTTTTTTTTTTTTTTTTATCAAATAATTGCAGCCTTGGTGAGCAGAAGAGACATCTTTTAAAAACATACAAAATCTTACCGATCTAAAACTTTTGACCGGTTGTGTATATGGGTCTCGTATATTGCCATTATTATTGTATAAATATATATTTGTATACCTCGAATGTGTTTATATTTCCCCAGTACTGGGACTTTTCTGTTTGTATTACTTCACTTGTCTGGGTGGGCATATGCCCCCTAACCCCCCTAGCAAAAGATCACTTTTCGGACCTCTGTATTTATAATACCCTATGTACGGCTATTGCACTGAATAACAAGGCTGTACAGAACACTGCACTATTGCAGACTTATATACTGAGGTTTCAATTACATTATTTTAATATTAAGTCAGGAACTAACGTGGGCCGGTCTAAGGCATGAAACTCCAGGGCTGAAAATAAGTCCCACTCCGGCCCTGAGGTGAGCAGTAGCCTAATGGCTTCATCTCGTCGGTATCAAGAGAAGATAAGCTTGATTGGTGTGGACCCATTTCAAATAGACCCAATAGCCTTAAAGGGATACTCCACTTTTTTTGGAAATAGGCTCATTTTACAACTCCCCCATGGTTAAACAGTTGAGTTTTACTGTTTTCGAATCCATTCAGCCGATTTTCTGATATTTAGAAGAATATCAGTAACCAGACAGTTTCTGGTCTCATTGACTTCCATAGTAGGGAAAAAAATATATACTATGGAAGTCAATGAGACCAGAAACTGTCTGGTTACTGATATTCTTCTAAATATCAGAAAATCGGCTGAATGGATTCGAAAACAGTAAAACTCAACTGTTTAACCATGGGGGAGTTGTAAAATGAGCCTATTTCCAAAAAAAGTGGAGTATCCCTTTAAAGGATTAGTTCACTTTTTAAAAAACTTTTGCTGATAATTTACTCACCCCCATGTCATCCAAGATGCCCATGTCTTTCTTTCTTCAGTCGAAAAGAAATTAATGATTTTGATGAAAACATTCCAGGATTTTTCTCCATATAATGGACTTCAATAGTAGCCAAAACGGTTCAAGGTCCAAATGAGTTTCAGTGCAGCTTCAAATGACTTTAAACATACCAGACGATGAATAAGGGTCTTATCTAGCGAAACGATGCGCCATTTCGAAAATAAATAAAACAGTTTAATTATTATTAGCACAAATGCTCGCCTTGTTCTGTCCTGAGATGCACATTCGTGATTCTCCTGTTCGAACTCGTTTATCAAAATGAACAAATCTTTTTTCAAGTCATTTTATTCATTCAACGAACGAAATGACTCGAAAAAAGATTTGTTCATTTTGAACGAGTCTTTTTTCGAGACATTTTGTTCATTCAACGAACGAAATGACTCGAAAAAAGATTTGTTCATTTTGATGAACGAGTTCGAACAGGAGAATCACGAATGTAGTAGTAGTATAGAGTGTATAGATCTCGCTTTGAAAAACTCTCCTTTTATATTTATTATTTTTTACCAACGTTTTGTTTTAAAAAAAACGACGAAAATGCCAATTTGTGCTTTTAGTTTTGCAAACTCAGTGAGTGGTTTTGCTATACGTATTAATAGTTTTAAAAATTGTGCTACAAGAATCACGATTAGCGCTTAAGCATTCAGAAAAAACTGTAAATCGAAATCGATCGAAATTAAGTCACAATCTCGATTATCGATTATCGAATTCAAAAATGGAATCGTCGATGCTGCCACGCCCCCCATGTCACGTCCAGTCGGTTTGCAAAGCGGAAAAAAAGAGCGTTGAAGTGCTGCGAGTCCTCTCCCTCAGCTACAGCCAGTCAAAAGATAGCATGGCTGCAGATGCAGGAGACCCATCGACAGGACTTCTGACCTCCTCTTTCACTAAAGTCGCCGGTGTGGGACAGTGGGAGTATTTGTGATTTTCAGTGAGTTATGTTGACAATGTTCACATTCGTGTTCAAAGTTCGCGCTTCAAAAAAGCCACAGTTTGCAAGCTCTGCTACTGTATGTGCGTCAGTGCGTGTACCATTCTTCCACTTTTTAAATTAAAACTTTAAATGGACAAAAACAGCAGACTCAGAACAGTATAAATCTTTATACAATAAATCTAGCATGTCACAAATAACTTGATTCTCCACCTCCACGAATGAGACAAGTGTCGTTCATTTCCGCACCGAGTCTATTTCTGCTGCACGCGCCGAGTTAAAGCGACAGCGCACAGTTCGTGGTCAAAATGAACATGACATGAAAATGTTGTAATTTCATCATAAATGCATTTAATTAAATTCTACATTAAATACTAATATTTTTCACAGTCATGTTTGTACTTTAAGACCGAGGTAAAGCAAGGAAAACATAGATGTATCTGTGTTTGTTTTGTTGTGAAATTAAATGTCATCTTCTGTGAATAAGACTGCAGTTACAAAAGAGAAAATACATGGCAGGTTATTTTGCTTAAGTTTCTAATTGACTGAAGATGTTAGTTATTGTAACATTATTTTGTTAATAAATGTTTTAAATTTGACAATGTAGTGTGGTACATTCCAAACAAAGGTCATATATTATATTACATAAAAGTCTAGTCTAAAAATGGCATCGCAAACTGTGCTTAAAAAAAAATAAATGTAAAAATCGAGAATCGAATCGAACCGTGACCTTAGAATCGAAAATGTAATCGAATCGATGATTTGGAGAATCGTGACACCCCTACAATTGGGAGTTCCCAGACCTAACATCTTGATGTAGGTCTGGCTTGCCAGGCTAGGGTTAGGAGGGATCAGTACATATAATAACCAGATATTATCTTTTAACTTTTTGAAAATAAATTATGTCCACATGTATTCACAGAAAACAATCAAGACCCCATTGTGTAACAAAGTGCAAATCTCTTTATTTACAACTTGAGCACTTTGCCTGAACATTTTTTGTTGTTACTCTTGCATGTATAACTTCTGAACATTGATATGGAAAAACAAAATTTATATCCAAATAAAAAAACATATCCAAAAAAACCTTGAAAAATTTGCTTTCTTTTTTTGTAACACTCCAAAACTTCTGCCTCTCCAAACTAGTAATGTTCTTTTTATCTGTGGGAACAGTGGATCACACTTAACCGGTGTGAAAGACTGCGTAACAGTTGCGTTCAACTTGCAAGCACAAGAACACCTTGCATGTTACACATCGGACTCGAGTTTTCCCAGAACAGCCTGTCGCTCTGCAGCGCGCTGCGTTCTTCAGGTTGACCACCTCTGGAAGATGTGCATTAGCCCTTCTGCGGACTGAGATGTGGGGGATCTCCTTCACAGGGCTCTTTGTGTTGTCTTCCTGTTCTGAGAGGTCTGTAGTGTCTTCCTCTGCATTGTTATGCTGGGCCAAGAATGTCTTCGCCACTTCCATTCGGAATTCAAGAAATTGCATGATGCCCTTTCTCGGTGTGCCGCGTACTGTGTGGTCTTGGCGGTACAGTAGCCAGCTGTTGGCTAAAGCAACATCTGTGAAGTGCATGAGCATCCGAAGCGTCCACTTCTTGGTACGGACACTCATTCTATAGTAGCTGATCATCCTGTCTATGAGGTCAACCCCACCCATCTTGTTGTTGTATTCACGTACAATACTTGGTCGTTTGATAGACACATAGTGTTTCTGTTTCTTGTCCCATCGCCGGCAGGTGTCTTCAGGATGTGCATCATGGACAACAGACATCATCAATACCGGCTTGTTGTCATACCACTTTACAACACAAATTTTCCTATCTTGAGTCGTAACTAGTGCTGAGGTACCTCTTCCATTCTTTTTCATTGTTTTGTCACTTGGTAGCTTTAGCAGTGCATCGGAAACCCGATTCTTCATAATTGTACCAGTCAGGTACACCTGCTTCTCCATCATTCGATTCACAGCTTTGATGGATGTAAAGAACCGATCACAGTACACTTTTGTACCAGGATGGAGAGTTTCGGACAGACGATCAATGGCCAAGCCTCCTAAACCCAGGTCACCTGGTTCCTGGACTTGTGCAATCAGTGCATCGGCACCCTGATATAATTCAAAGTCGAGCATGATGCCTTCCGGTGAAGCACAGACAAAGTTCTTCATGCCAACTGGATTGGGCTTCATTGGCAAATATTGTCGATAAGGACACTCTCCTGTAAATGGTATAATTTGCTCATCAATAGAAACGCTCTCAGGTCTTGCCTGAGACCTGCAGCCTTTCAGAATGCGCTCAAGAAAAGGCCTCACCTTCCAGAATCTGTCACGTTGCCTCAGGTTTTCTGGAATATCATCATCAATGACCACCTTTATTGATTGCCTCAATTTGAAAAATCTGTCGCGTGTGAATCTTTCTGTGATGGCTTCGAATTTTAACGTGCTGGACCAATACATCCTGATTTGTGGGTATGGGACACAGGACATCAAAATTGAGGCACCAAAGAAATGATACATCTCATCAACTGATGTGCTGAGTGGGTACCCACTCCTAGCTAGTGTTGTAACATTGGAGCAGAATACAATCAGTTTAATTAAATCTTGATCAATATACTGGTTTAAATAGTCCAGTGGGGTCCAGCCTTCTCTGTCCTGCTCAGTTTCCTCCTCAGGCTTAAACTGGGCCAGGTTTGGGGTCAATGGACCAGCACTCCAGCGCACTCCTGGTCTTTGCTTGGGTTGTCCTTCAAAGCTTGGTTCTGGTGTTGGCTCTTCAGGGTCCTCTTTTGAGTCATCAGACTCAATCTGCTCAGTCCAATGTCTGGGAGTGCGCAAAACGACAGTGCTAGGGTCTGAATGACAAGTTTCAGCATGGAGACGTTTACGTCCCCGGCTGGCCTCTGGAATGGGGTCTTCATCCCCACTACTCTCCTCCTCGCTACTGCTTGGCTCCTGTTGTGGAGGATGGTAATCAACATCGTCTACTGGTTCATCATTGTCAGAAAAGTCCTCTATCTCGGAGTTGTCCCCAGAAATTGAATCCAGTACCAATTCCAGTGCCTTTGACAGAGGAAAACGCTCTGGAAATGACATCATGAGGAAAATAAAATAAAAAACAATGTAAAATAATTTATCACACATGCAATGTCAATATATACTGTTATAAACTATTGTAATTGATGTTTTCTAAAAAAATTCTTCCCAAATGAAGTTTTTGCCAAATTTTTCAATCTTATTGCGGATGCGTGACTGTGTGTGTGTGTATGTGTGTGCGATCGCGAGTGAGCAAGAGAGAGTGTGTGTGTGTGCACAAGTGAGTGAGCAAGTGTGTGTGAGTGAGTGAGTGAGTGAGTGAGTGAGTGAGTGAGTGAGTGAGTGAGTGATGAGTGAGTGAGTGAGTGAGTGAGAGAGTGTGTGTGTGTGTGTGTGTGTGTGTGTGTGTGTGTGTGTGTGTGTGTGTGTGTGTGTGTGTGTGTGTGTGTGTGTGTGTGTGTGTGTGCTTGTTTTTGTGATATATGAGGACACAAATGTGTATAATGACATGCATATTACACTGGTATTACAACTTACACGTGATATATGAGGACATTTCAGGCGTCCTCATATTTCAAATAGCTTAAAAAACATAAAAAACAATGATTTTTTTAAAATGTAAAAATGCAGCATGTCTCCTGTGATGGGTAGGTTTAGGGATAGGGGCAGTGTAGGGGGATAGAATATATAGTTTGTACAGTATAAAAACCATTTCGCCTATGGAATGTCCTCATAAATCACAAAAACAAACGTGTGTGTGTGTGTGTGTGTGTGTGTGTGTGTGTGTTCGTGTGTGTGTGTTCGAGTGAGTCAGCCAGTGTGCGTCACGAAGCTCAGTGCAACTACAAATTTTCATTTTTTTGCTAACATTCTTACACAATTTCAACAAAGCTAAGTCCCATTGTCCAGATACAGGGGTTGGACAATGAAACTGAAACACCTGGTTTTAGACCACAATAATTTATTAGTATGGTGTAGGGCCTCCTTTTTCGGCCAATACAGCGTCAATTCGTCTTGGGAATGACATATACAAGTCCTGTACAGTGGTCAGAGGGATTTTAAGCCATTCTTCTTGCAGGATAGTGGCCAGGTCACGACGTGATGCTGGTGGAGGAAAATGTTTTCCTGACTCGCTCCTCCAAAACACCCCAAAGTGGCTCAATAATATTTAGATCTGGTGACTGTGCAGGCCATGGGAGAGATGTTCAACTTCACTTTAATGTTCATCAAACCAATCTTTCACCAGTCTTGCTGTGTGTATTGGTGCATTGTCATCCTGATACACGGCACAAAACTGTGCTCTTACCCTGCTAATTGGACCTTCACAGTCTGCTCTTATTGGTTCAATGTGCAATTAATGAAGATTGGCCACCAGGCTGGTCCAATTTAGCCATAAAACCTCCCACACTAAAATGAGAGGTGTTTCAGTTTCATTGTCCAACCCCTGTATGTGGACATCAAATTTGGCAGCATAGTAAATCAAATCTTTACTCTTACAAAAGTTTGTCAAATGCGCATGCCATTTTAATCATACAACACTATTATGCATAACTTAACAAGAATCAACAATTAAATGGTTTTAAATTTTTTACCTTGTGGACGTTTTGGTCTGGTGTGGCTGTGTGACATATGACCTGTGTTCTCCGCCATCTTGACATTATTTATGTTAAGTTTTTTTTCTCTCCTGACGCCACCAAATGGCAGTGTAAGTGTCCGTGTTTGTGAAAAACATGTTCCAGTTACACAGAATTAAGTATTATGCTGCACACAACCAAAAATGTGATTGCCTGTCCACGTGTGTGGACACCAGGGCCGTTTCTCAATATGCATTCTTGTCTGTTCTTGTGGACTTGTGAAACTTCATCACTTGACCAAGCCCATGATGATAATCTCTGCTTTGTCACACCGAGCCCTTTGGTGCGGCCGCCAAAGCATACAAAGAGCTGTTCTGACTGTCTGAATGAGGCAGAACGCTCCGAATAAACTCTTGATAGCCCTGATGGGACAGAGTAAATTCGCGTCTCTTTCATCTTCTGGCGAGGAAAGCTGCTAGTGAAATAACATGCGCTCTGAACGGAGTCGAGAGGACTTTAGGAACATAACCATGCCTTGGCTTAAGGGCGATTATGGAGTCGTTAGGCCCAAAATCAAGGCAGGAAGCACTTATTGACAGCACTTACAAATCGCCTACTCTCTTGACTGAGGAGAGCGCCAGTAAGGAGCAATTTTTATTTTATTTTTTAGCGAGAGATGCTTCAGGTCCGGAGACCGCAGCGGCTCGATTGGGGCACCTTTATGTGCTTCCAGGACCGTTGAGAGGTCCCAGATAGGCGCAGAAGATGGTCGCGGAGGGTACAGCCTCCTTGTCGACAAAGTTGTCTCATCCTTAAGATTGGCCGGACACAAGAGCGTGAGAAGCTGTTATGGCCGCCACATACACTATGAGCGTGAAGGGGGTACGACCCGCGTCCAAAAGCCCTTGTAAGAAGGCGAGTATACTTGATACTTCGCACGAATAGGGGTCCAGGCTCCTTGCACCGTGCAACACACCACCCATTTCTGAGCGTAGAGGCATCTAGTTGACGGCGCTCTTGCCTCAGTGATCGTTTTCAGCACCCTTTCCGGGAGACACCCAGGTACCCGATGAGGGGCCATACATGAAGAGCCCACAAGCCGGGACAGGGAAGGCAGATTAGACGGATTAGTCGGATCAGATTAGATGGCAGATTGGGCTGTTTCCAGCAGCTGTACAAGCTCGGGGAACGATAACTGGGTCTTCCAGAGAGGTGTTATTAGTAGCACTGCACTCTTGCTCCCCCTGATCCGTTCGATGACCTGTGGTAACATAGTGACCAGAGGGAATGCATACTGTACAGCGGGCGGCTCGGCCAATCGTGGGCAAGCCCTGCTCTTTTGATTAAAATATTCGGCAATGAGCATTGTCTTCTGAGGTGAAGAGGACGACCCCTGCCTCGCCGAAGATGCTCCATATTTGCTGAACCATCTGTGGTGAAGAGACTATTCCCCTGGGGAATATTGCCTCTGGATAACATCAGGATGCCTGGCACGTGCGCCGCCCTTAGGGAGCGCAGGTTGTGCTGAGCCCATAAAATTAGTTTTTTGGCCATGGCGTGCAGGATGCTTGACCTAAGACAGCCCTGGCGATTTAAATAGGACACCGCTGCCATGTTGTCCTTCCGGACCAAAACGTAGTGGCCTTTTAAGTACGGGAGAAAGGCTTTCAGCGATAGAGCGACTGCTCTTATCTCTAGACAGTTTATGTAGGCACCTCTCTGGGCTTGACCATATGCCCTCGTAAAGGGCCCCCCAACCTAGGTTGGAAGTATTTGTCGATTTTTCTCCTCGTAACCACACCCATACTCACTCACTCCTGACTGATATCAGTCGTCTGCTTTCCAGGGAGCCAAGGTTCTGATACAGCCGTGGTTCGCTCTGGTTTGTAAGTGGCCAGATCGCCATGCGTGAGTTGGTACACAGAGTTTTAACTAGCGCTGGAGAGGACACATATGCAGTAGTCCGAGCTGGAGTACTGATGATGCTGAGGCCATAAGACCCAGCATCCTCTTGAAATCTCTTGAGTGGCGCGCACGCGCCTGCTCTGAAAGATGCCGCCAGGCGCTGAATAGTGAGCATGCACACTGGTGTGACGCACTTTCATTTGTATAGAGTCTATCACTGTTCCCAGGAAAGAGATACTCTGTTCTTGGAAACATTGATCCTGAGCTCCAGGGATTCTATATGGCTGAGGAGCCAGGATAGCGCGCTGACACGGAGCCTTGTTTATACTCGATGCGTCCGCACCGAGAAATGGGTGCGCAAGACCCATTTCTCGCACGCAGCGCCGCATCCGAGGATGTACGACTTCAAGCCGAATCTGCCCGAGCATGTACGTCTCACCGCACCGTCACCCAGTTTGCGCGTCTAAATTGCAAAGTAAATTGTGTGATTCATTTTGGAAAGCACATTCACTTCTAGTTGTCTTGCTGTTCATTTTAAATAAACGTAGAGCAAGTAGGTAATCAGTGTCTGCTCGTTTATTCAAACTAAAGCCTTGTTTATACTTGACACGTCCGCACGAGCGTGAAGGTGCGCGCGGCAAAAATGACGTCATTGCGGTGTGGGCGGTCGTGCGCGTTGGGTGCGCAAGACCCCATTTTGCTTGCCGGTGTGCGCGGCTTTTTTTGTAACAGCGCGCGCGGTGCCGCATCCGAGGATGAACGACTTCAAGCCGAATCTGCCCGAGCATGGACGTCTCACTGCACCGGCACCCAGTTTGAGCATCTAAGTTGCTTATGTTTACAAAATGAGCCTACAATAGCATAATAAGCCTTTTTAATAAAAATATCCATGTTTTATAAAATGTCCACAAAACTTAATGAAATGTTTAGTGAAATTAGAAAATATTTAAGAGATCTTTAATTTAGTTGTATATATAGCCTACATAAATTTTTTTATATCCACATATTTTGTTCTAATGCCACAAGTAATGATCTCATGGTTTACTGGATCTTACACGATTCTTTTTGTAATGTTATTGGTGGTGATGTACTAAAATAAACATTGTCACGTGTCAGACTGATCTCATGAAACTGCGTATGTATGACACGCCAATTCGTATTTCCATTTTTGGCGTGTTATCAACACGCATAATCGCTTTTCAGCGTGTTTATGAACGCCGTTGACTTAACGTTACATTACTGTATATATAAATATATGAGCTACCCCAACCCGTCCCTAAACCTACCCGTCACTGATTAATACCATTTATGAGTCTTTTCCTACCATCCTAGGAAGAAAAATATCGCTCCCCCAGATGTATATCAAAATTTGGCTTTATTTCGCTCGGATTTATAACAGCGTGTACACGCGGAATCACTCGGACATAACGGCGTAGATATACACGCATACACGCGGATAGCTCAAAATGCGTATAGTAGTTAACACGCCACTTGACTTGAAAGTGGCGTGTATGTTTACGCAAAAGTCATGATGTCATGTTGCACGTGTGGGCATTTCTTCTTCTCACCGTTGATTCCTGATGGTTAAGGGACAATTACTTGAGTCGGCTGTCGTTTCACACAAAAGTACAATGGCGAGCCGTCGAGTATAAACGCCTCGTCCTGTGGCGACTCGCGCTCGTGCGGACGCGTCGTCGTCGAGTATAAACAAGGCGTCCTATAACAGACGAACGTCGCAACGCATATGCAGCGTTTATGTGTAGGGAGGGATGCAAACTTTGTAGTGTCCACACGCACTAACTTAATACACTCCCAGCATGAGCTGGAGGAAAGCTTACAGCGGACACACCATCTCGTCGCATTCAGGGCAGCCGCACTAGCGTGGCGGTCTCCGTAGTGCGAGGCATTTGAAACAACGCCTCGGAATTTGCTCTTTTAGAAAAAGTGTGACGCAGCGGCGGACATGCTTTAAAAGGATATAGCGCGCAGGATGGCACAGCGGAGCAGCGGGCTGAAGCCGTCCAGGGAAAACCAGGAAGCCGGTCCTCAGACACTGCAGGGCAGGTGACTTGTCCCGCCGAGGCTTTTCGACGGTGGCGAAGGCTTCTTTATAAGCGAAGTGGAGAGTAGCCTACGCTGAATGAGACAATCTGACTTCCTTCTTCTTCTTTTTTTTTTTTTTTTTGGCTCGTTGCATTCTTAGTGCATATCGCCACCTACATTTGCTGTTATGCAGTCATGATTTCTTATGATCACATTTTCCTTTATTATTATTTTCTTTGTGTCTTTCTCAAATATCCATCCTTATCTAATTATTTGATGCTCCATCTCATTCCATCTCCCATAGCCCACCTGCGTGTTCAACTCCTCCAGACTGGACTATAAAATCTGGAATAGACCAAAGCATCCTTATTAAATCCTTACACTTAATCCAGTACTATATATGTATTCTATTAGTATTCTAGATCCTATTCTATCTTTATTAAAATCATAACCTAACAAATATGCCAACTCCTTTTTAACCGTTCCTCTTTCATTTAAATATGATATTCCTTTCATTCCTCATCATACCTTTTACAATCACATACGGTTTCTTTCTCCCCACAATTTTCACATAAACCAGTATCATGAACTCCAATTATAAAGAGTGTTGCGTTCAATCTTGAAAGTCCAAGTAGTTGACCTCTTCTAGGCTACTATTTCTACCATTTATGCTTTTCTTATACCATTTTTTAAATATGATAGAAACACACCCCTTATCTGTATTGCATTTTTTCCTGCCACTCTTTGATAATATTTTCCTTAATAATAGATTTAACTTCACTTTTACTTAATGGAACATTGAAATCTATTTCTTCACTTTTTTGCTAATTCATCAGCGGACTCATTGCCAGCTCCTATGCGCTGGCAGCTGGCACCCAGAATCCAACTTCTACTCCTTTCCTTTGTATTCGCCATAATAATGAAAATATTTTGCACATCAAATCTTAGAAGTACAATGAGTAAATAGTGATGTTAAGACAGAAGCAGAGTCAGAGCATATCGCTATTCTGTCTGGCTTTACCTCCTCTACTAATGTTAATCCTAGCGACCATTTCCACATTGACACTTTAGATGTTTATATATTTTAAACTCTGGAATATACACTCTTCCTGTAATCCCTGTTCTTGGATCTTTAGATCCATCAGTATGAATGAGCATACTTGCATAATCTTTCCTGTATGTACTTATTAAGGTACTTAATCATACCCATTTCCTCCCATTCCCGTTTCTTATCTAATATTCCTAAATCAATCTTAACCTCAGAGATAATCCGTTTCAGAACCTCTCCCCATACAGGTGACACACTATTCAATATTTGCAATCTGATATTTGCTAACTGGTTTATCTTCATCCTCTCTCGACACTACTTAAGTATTCTCAACAATTATCTAAAATATTTTTAGCTATACTTTTTCCAGTGTAACTCTTTATAGATGTCCAAAAGACAATTTCTCTCTCCTTAATTTCAATGGCATTTCATTCACTTTTACTAATAATGCTGTTGATGCTTCTTGAAAAGTGTTGATTAATTGCTACATATTCGAAGGGCTCTATCATTCTATTTATTAATAGTGTTTTTGAAGCTGACTCATAAATCATGCATCCATAATCAACTGTTGATCTGATCAAAATGAAAACAAAAAGAAGCAGGGTTGTGTTTTATATTTCGTGTTGTTATAATATGCAGTGAAGATAATCAATGTAGGCTACGCGTTGCCTGAACCACATTTGTGTGTGCCATTAAAGGCAAGAGTGTTTTATAACATATTTCGTTTTATTGTTGATGAAAAGAGGCAGAGTTGTATTTTATACCATATTTCGTTGTATTGTTGCCTAATAAATATACATATATATATATATATATATATATATATATATATATATATATATATATATGTATTGTTGCCTAATAAATATATATATATATATATTATATATATATATATAAAATGTTGGTGTAGCTACCTTATTTATTAGAATACAAACATGAGTGAAAAACAACAACAACAAAATGAATAATTTAATTTATTTATTCATTGCTTTTTTTGTGGTGGCCTCAATTTGGCAGGGCAAGTAAAAAGTAAAATAGGCTTCATTATCTTTATATTCTTCATCAGTCAGAAGTGGTCAAACAAATGGGTTGATCAAACAGTTCACTCAAAAATGAACAAACAAGAATCTGAGAAATCTTTAATGATTCTAAAGTTAACCCATAATTCATTTCCCCCTCTTTTTTTAAACACAAATGAGATTTTTATAAGGCAAGATACAATCAAACAAAGAGGGCTGCGGGAGCTTCCGACATAAAGCAAAATTATTTAACTAATAAAAAGTACAAAGTGTCCAAAAAATACAGTTTTGATACAACACACTGTTCAATTTTGGCTGCACCATTTCTTTAAAAAAAATGCTAATTTGCAGTGTGAAAAAGCAAGAACTATAAATCTAAAATGAATTATCAACACATTGCCTCATGTTTCTCCTCAAACTCCTTTCTTTTCAGTTTTTCTCTCCGCCACCCTCTTCTCTCTCTTCCTTTCTTCTCTTGTATCTCCTCTTTGAGGTTCTCCCTCTCTCTGCGCCTCCACCCTTCTGCGGTCACATGGTAGAGATCCACATTATTGCCCGAGTACGGTCTCTGTGCGTGGCGCGGTACACGGCCTCGCGCGCGACACACGCGGCCTCCTGCGCGCTCATGCCCCAGTGCACGCCGCCGTCCAGGATCGAGTACGCGTATGGAGAGCCCGAGCCCACAGAGAACAGCTCCCCCTGCAGGCGCAGCCCGTCACTGCACACATACACAACCCGAGGGCCACACATCCCAAAACGAGCGTTGACCACCTGTTGAGATTTAGATTTACAAACTGCTGCTGATTCGCTAGTTGAATCGCTTACTGTAGTTTGAGTGAGTGGCGTATTTTTGGCATAATTCGCATCTTTGTCGCCATCCCCATCCCATCCGCACAGAGTGGCTGCGACGCACAGCTCGGTGCCTTTGAAAGGATGCAGCATGTGGGACAGCAGTTTAGCGGCGCCCCTGTTGACAGCCTGCGGTGGTGTCGAAGCTGGTACAGCCTGAGCTCTCGAGACAAGATGCGCTTCCAGAGCGCGCAATCCGCCGAGGTACCGGAGGTGGTGCCCACCAGGTGAGAGTGGATAGGCAGGACCTTCGGCGCGTTGGGACAGGCCACCTGTCCCGAGCAGCTGGAGCGCGTGTCGGCCGCCGCAATAACTCCTCCTTGAAACGCGAAGCCGAGAGTTGTGGTACCGTGTGAGAGAGTGAACGGTAAAGGGACGGAGGGAGAGATGGGGTAAGGTGTGGGTGATGGAAGAGAGATGGACGGCAATGAGGGGTGGAGATGGTCTATATTATTATTCAGAAGGTTTTTCGGCGCTGAACTGAGGCTAATTTGACCAAAGTTGATTGGGCTCTGTGTGAGGTATTGAGATATCGGCATGTAAAATTCCAAAGGACTCAAAGCGCCCCGCCCAGACAGCCGTGTAGAGAAAGCGTCTCCGTGCTGAACACCCCCGCCGAACAGATGAGTGGACTCCTCCGGCATAAAGGACTGTGAGAGTGGAGCACTCCATTCAGGGAACAGAGGGGGGTTCTGCAAGCCGCATACATCTTGCAAAGCCATACACTATTGTGTAGGTAAACAATAAATTGTAACTCTGTCAATTATTACACTGTATGACATAAACGGCAAAAACATGTCATATAGGCTGTGGGCTGTAAAGTTTTTCAGGCACTTTATGGATTTTTTTGTTTTGTTATTTCGTCAATATTGTCTCCTCATTTGTATATCATTCCCACAGGTGGGTCATTTTAGTCTGTTTGTTGGTAAAGAAGTCCTGGTTTACCTCAGCATTGGATTCCCCTCAGCATTTTTGGTGTTTATATCTTCTGCTGATGATAGGCTGTTGAAACATGCACAGCCACTTTCCTATAGACCGCTGCTCGACTTACTCATATCCAGAATTTACTCATATGGAAAAGCAAAAGCAAGGTCCAGGTCCAGCATAAATGATCCAACTCTCAGTCCATTTAATGTCTGCATTCAAAGATCAGTCTTAACAACTGGTGCTTCAGTGCATCTGTAAAAGTTCAGAGGATCCTTATATAAGCGCCATTCCGTGATTGACTCAACCAGAAACGCATGAAAATGCCAAAGTAAGCCTTTCAACCCAAGCTTGACGATACACACCATGAAATTTCATTTTCAAAGCATGTCAGTTTTGTGCTGCTGTGCTGTGTACTTTGGAGACAAGACATTTGTGGATTATAAATGTTCTTTACTTTAATTCTCACTATTAACTTGATTATTAGCATGCATATTACTAGGATATTGGCTGTTTTTTATATGAATTCCTTATTCTGTATATTCTCCATCCCTTAATCCACCCAATATCTAGATTTAACAACTAGCATACCTTACTAACTATTAATAAGCAGAGTTTATTGTGGCAAAAGTCATAGTTAATAGTTAGTTCAAGGGTTAGTTTACCCTATAATTTACTCATGCTTATATATATGACTTTCTTTCAGCCAAACACAATCAGAAGAAATTTCCTGGCTCTTCCAAGCTTTATAATTGCAGTGAAGAATAACTGAGTTTTAGGAACCCAAAAAAGTGCATCCATCCTTCATTAAAAGTAATCCGACTCCAGGGGGGTAATAAAGGCCGTCTGAAGCAAAGCCATGTACTTTTGTAAGAAAAAAGTCAATATGGGTTAGGGTTAGGGTTAGGGTTAGAGTTAACACCCTTCATTCACTATTGTTTTTTAATTTTTTAATTTATCCTACATTTATTATGATGCTCTTTGTAGTGAATTGTACACCTAAAACACATTTTTGGTGAAAAGGATGAGGATGAACGAGGAAGGGATCTCCTTTTCACCAAAAATGTGTTTTAGGTGGCTGGATGAATGATTTTGTTTGAAATGAAAATATGAAAGTAATATATATATATATATATATATATATATATATATATATATATATATATATATATAATATATATATATATTTTATATATTATATTATATATATATATATATATATATATATATATATATATATTATATATAATATATATATATACTGTAGTAGTGGATCAAAACCAAATCAAAGTTATACATGAATTTTGAACAATACTCAACAATACTTTGATTAACTTTTTTGATCCACTTTAAATGTTGATCTGGTTTATTTATTTATTTTTAGCTAGTAGGAGTTCTGAATGACCGGTAACTTAAACATGTAGTACCCAAAACGCCGGTAAGTGAAAAATGTAATTTCAAACCCTGTTTATAAAGATATAAATATGATTTTTTTTTTCTCACAAAAACCCATGGCTTCACTTAATAGTAGCCTTTATTAACCCCTGGAGTAGGCTACTTTTATGATGGATGGATGTTTTTTTTTTAATTATTATTATTTGATAAATCTCAGACTCTATTTATTCCCATTATAAGCAGAGCCAGGATATGTTTTAATATAACTCTGATTGTGTTTGTCTGAAAGAAGAAAGTCATATACACCTAAGATGGCTTGAGGCTATAGGCCTATGGCATAATTTGAATATTTTGGCGAACTAACTAGTGAGAACTGTACCATAATCTAAAGTGTGACCTGTATGTTCACTTTATTTACAGAGATCTTTATAGAAAATGAAAAGCATTTAGTTTGTCCTTCTGGGATATGGACGAACACTTTCATGGTGATACGGTTTACCTAAGCATTTCTTGTTTAAGTAAAATCAATGACTTGGCGTTATGAACTAAGCGTTCAGTAGTGCAGACGAGGCGCGTCCACGCTTAATGAGAGTGTGTGTACAGTGACACACACACACACACACACACACACACACACCACACACACAAACAGGTGTCATGCTCACACACACGGAAGAGCGCGATACACAGTGAAACATGTCGTGACAGTAAACAGCTCAAGTTTTCGCGTCAAACTCACTGTGAATGTTGCGTTTGCTCGCTTCGACACATTAGACAGTGAAGATGAGAGTTGTGTTGAGTTTCATCTGCACAGCTCTTCTGCTCTCACCGGTAAGACTTTCAACTTTATTTTCACTTCTATGCAACTTTCAAAGTTGCTCAAGTTTCATTTTCGTCTTTAAACATCTTTCCCTTTAAAATCGCGAATCGTTTACTTTTTTGTTTTGTTTTTGCCTGCATGTAGCCTATCTAATGAAATGAGTGATTTATTTGTATTTGCATGTTAAGCTACATAAAGTATACCATGTTCTTACCATTTTGACGTGGTGGCATGGCACCATAACAATATAGACTAACCATGGTAGTTTTATATTATTCTCTGAAGTTACTTGGAGTGTAAATACGATTGTACATAATTACTCATCTTGTAATCCAGTACAAAGCCAAACAATTATATAGTTTGCTTAAAAAAACAACAGTTGCTTACTATGATTTTTTTTACTGTGACATTAAGCACATCTTCCCATTTATCAGTACTGTGGGGTAATCTCGATAATGCTACAAAAAGAAAGAAAAAAAAATGGATAAGATGATTTTCCTAAGTAAACAAAGCTTGCATAGATGGCATCGTCCAATTAACCTTTCCATGAGCTGGTTAAGAACTGGTAAGAACTATTGACTGAAATTATGGCATTGCTGAGAAAAATCCCCTTTTGGAATCTTTATTTTTACGAGTGGATATTGTTTGCTGAATTAAATAAATACAAATATAACATCACAATGCCAAAAGAAAGAAAGAACGGATCCCAAAAATAAGCATTTTCTTTATGCAAATGTATTAATTTGTTTGGGAGTGAAATATGATCCTGACATTTCAGCCGGGTATCAACCCAATATGATCTGGATTTTTATTCCATAAAAAATTCAGCAAACAAAGATGTTTGATAAGCATTTAATTTTTCATACTGGATACGTGAAGTGTGGGTCAATCTGTCTCTCTGAAGGTTTGGTGTGGGTCTCCTGACACTGATAGGACTCGTCGTCGTGAAGACTTTGTGCAGTTTGTAGAAGCTCCGGACACAGTGATGGACAAATGCAGTGTACAGGTCCAGTATAACTGCTCTGCTGCCTGCCGAATCGCTGTCGAAATACTTATTTCCACTCCAACAAGGACAGGAGTGATCGTCTACAGAAGGTCCTGGACTAACCATAAGAGGTTTGGAGAGCCCCGGTCCAGAAAGGTTCCTCTGGTGTTTCCTCCAGCTGTGCTGTACCGGAGAGATGTTTCTGTCAGTGATGTGGTGCTGAGGGCCTGGATGCTTCATCTGGACCACGAGGAACCTGGTGGAAACCATACTGAAGGATATGAGCGCTCCCTTGTGAGAACATCTACATTTCTGAGGACACTACCCACATCTCAACGTCCAGCATATCCACAGTCGGGATCGGTGTCATGGGGTGCGTGGCTGATGTGGAAGATGACCGAAGATACTGGGAGAACATGTCCACATGAGTCAGGTGGGCCAACCAATCAGACTGACCACTGCCTGGAAAAATATAAAAGAAAAGTTAATAAATAATGAAATGATTTACCCTTACCCTCATGTTATTCCAAACCCATATGTTGTAGTATTTTTCCTCATGGAACAAAAAAGTCATTTTGGTAACACATGAGAATAATGTTCTGTCATTAATGAATAACTACACAGGAAAAAATTAATAACGCACTAACATTTTAACAGCTGCTATAAACTGTTACGAACTGCTCCAAGACACGAAGATTGCAGCTTTAATCAAGGGGCAATGCAGACACGTAATCCAATATACTGGCAATAGGTCAAAACACAGGCAGGCCGTCCAAACAAACAAAACAGGCAGGGGGTCAGAGGCAAAAGAGTAATCCACGGAATAGGCAAGAACATCCAAAAACCAAGAGCCATCAAACCAGGGGAAACGCTCGGAAATGCAGTGCAACAACATACAAAACTTCGCAGTGAGTGAATGAGTGAGCATGGTATAAGTAGGCTGAGACTAACATGGTAATGAGACACAGGTGAATGCAATCAGTGCTGATGAGTCCGGGCAGTGAGTTATGGGAAATGTAGTTTGTGAGGGAGTGATAAGTGCCCACTGCTGGCTCTCAAGGGCACTCCAGCTGGTGACCCTTACACTAACTAACAAGAAACTCTGAATAACGAGTTAGTAGGTAAGAGTGCTCAGTTAAATGTGGTAGATCACTAGTAGCTAATCTATTTTTCATACTTCCCAGATGACTGAGAACTACTAGATTGGCCTACAGGTTCATAATTAATGCGACTAGTGCAAAATGTATTATTAATTCTAAAATTAAGATCAGAGTAATTTACTAGTAATGACTCAAGTATTACCAAATCATTTTTTGGATCAGTATTCTAAAGTGAAAAGCATGATAACTATCTAGTAATGACTGAATTCATTGTACACTTTTGAGGTTTTTGTTTATAGTAATTCCTTCTGATAGATTTGGTAACTGGATTTTTGGTAGTTCCTTCAGAATGAAGAAATAACACTTGAGTCATTCCAAAAAACCTTACAAAACATCAAAAGCTTACAGTGACATCAGTTAATAATATTAGGAAGCCATAATGCTTTTCACTCTAGAATGCTCTTCCAAATAACTAGTAATTAGTTATAAAGGATTTGGTAATACTTGAGTCATTGCTAATGGGATACCATGATCTTCACTTTAGAATTAATTATACATTACTCTTCGTTAATTATGAACTTGTATATAGTAGTTCTTATAGTCCTCTGGGAGATATGAATAATTAGTAGTTATTGATTAGCTTATAGTGAACTACTTCATTTGACTGAGCACACTTACTTATTAATTCGTTAATCAGAGTTTCTTAATAGTAGTTACTAGAGTGTTAGGTAACACTTTATTTTAAGGTGCTATTAATAAGCAGTAATTAACAGTTAATAAGACACTTATAAGACCTTATAAGATGCATATAAGATGCATATAAGCATTAACTACTTCATATAACTTCTGAGGACGCTTTGTTTCACTTTTCCCGCTCTACTCAATCGTGCCGACACGACAGTTACAGCCAGGGTGAGTGTAGACTCCATTCCTGGGGTCCAGCTGGGTCATGACCACTCCGGGGCCGCTCAGTTGCCTCTCCGGGTCCGTCTTGTGCTTTAATTAACCCTTATATGAAGTAGTTAATGCTTATATGCATCTTATATGCATCTAATAAGGTCTTATAAGTGTCTTATTAACTGTTAATTACTGCTTATTAATAGCACCTTAAATAAGTGTTTACCGAGTGTTAATATAGTGGGTTACTCATTTGTTCCTGTGTAGTTATCCATTATGATGGAACAGTTTTCTAAAGTGCT
Organism: Chrosomus eos; assembly: GCA_036326025.1. Lineage (NCBI taxonomy): Eukaryota > Metazoa > Chordata > Actinopteri > Cypriniformes > Leuciscidae > Chrosomus > Chrosomus eos. Next base: position 5,525,879 of record CM070837.1, on the reverse strand, counting down.
TCCTAATTTTATTAACGATCATATACAATATCAAAATACCACACTAGATTTGTTATCAATTACACCAAATCACCATTGGTTCTTGTGTTCAAACACACTATGCCAGTTTGAATAAATAAGATGGAGACCTAGATTTCAAATCAACAAATTAAATTTGGTCTGTTCCCCACACTAGTCTGAACATGGACTTTTTTATAGAGTTTGAAAGACAGCTTTGTCGCTCTGAACTCTCATTATGTCACTTGTGTTCCACTGAAAAAATAAAAGAATGACATGATGGTGAGAAACATAATGAGAACTAGTTTGGGTTGTTTGAAGATACTGTATTTACCAGGCGCATAGATAGCAGATATTACTTCTTACTTCTGTTGCATCATTTACTCATTCATTTATTCATTTATCCATCCATTTTTCCAGAGACTGTGGATATACTTTCTTTTCCATTTGCGAGTACCGGTGAGAGGTTTGGGGTGATACACACGTTCTCCCCCTTCAAAAACAGAGATCTAGAGAGGAGACGCACCCTCGCTCTCAAACAACCACGGTCAGACTTGCTTTTAAGAGGCTTCATTCAAATTGCTCACTGCTTCTTGATAACAAAAACAAAGACATGCATTAAGTACATATAAAGCCCATAAACATGGTGAACTAGGTGGCTAATAGGGTGTTTCTAGTGCAGGGTTTCTCCACTCTGGCCCTTGAGGTCCACTGTCCTGCAGAGTTTAGTTGAGGAGGACTAGGTGGCTTAAGCCGCTGTGATATTTTGGTCGTCAGATACAGCCGTGGTCTCTCCTGAAATGTTACTGTGAGTTTTTCATCTTTTTAATCATCCAACCAGAAAAAAAAATAGTTTAGAATAGTGCCTAGCAACAACCTAGCAACCACTCTGAAAGCTCTACCAAAACCCTAGCGTTTACTCAGAACATCTTAGCAACACCCTAGAAATGCCTTTGCGTACACTGTCTATAGCAACACCAACAACCATTGCCACTAGCAAACACCATATCAATGGTATTGAGACCACCCAGAGCAGCCTAGTAACACCCTGGTCAACACTTAGAATACCTTAGCAACACACTAGAAATATCTTTGCATAAACAGTCTATAGTAACACCATAGCAACTACTCATTACACCTTAGCAAACACCCTGACAGTGGTCTAGAAACCACCAAGAACAGCTTAGCAACACCTAGTCACCACTTACAATACCTTAGAAACACCCTAGAAATGTCTTTGCATACACTGTCTATAACAACGACATAGCCACTACTCATAACACCTTAGCAAACACCTTAGCAATGGCCTAGAGACAACCTAGCAATGGCCTATAGAGACCAACCAGAACAACCTAGCAACACTCTAGTCATCATGTAGAACACCTTAGCAACACACTAGAAATGTCTTTGCTTACGCTGTCTATAGCAACACCATAGCCACTACTCATAACACCTTAGCAAACACCCTAGCCATGGCCTAGAGGCCACTAGAACAGCCTAGCAACACCCTAGTTATCATGTAGAACACCTTAGCAACACCATAGAAACATGTTTGCATACACTGTCTATAGCAACAACATAGCAACTACTCATTACACCTTAGCAAACACCCTAACAGTGGTCTAGAAACTACCAAGAACAGCTTAGCAACACCCTAGTCACCACTTTAAATACCTTAGCAACACCCTAGAAACATCTTTGCATACACTGTCTATAGCAACACCATAGCAACTACTCATTACACCTTAGCAAACACCCTAGCAATGGCCTAGATACCACCCAGAACAGTCTAGCAACACCCTACTCAACACTCAGAATACTTTAGCAACAGCCTAGCAATTTCAAACGACTTCGAGGACTTTAGTAACAACCTGGCAACACCCCTACAATCACCTAGAATATTTTACCAACAACCTAGCAACGCCCTGGAAAGCACTAAAAACACCATAGCAACACCACAGTTATCACTCAGAACACATTAGCAACACCCCAACAATGTTCTAAAAACCACCCAGAGCACCTTAACAACAACCTGGCAACCACAATGCCTAGCAACACCCTAGAAACCACTCTGAAAACATCGATATTGGATTTGCTATGATGGGCCAATTTTATTTCCTCTGAAAATGTAAAATTCAAGTTGTATTGTTTGCATACCTAACATTATTTGTGCTCAATCTAAGCCCTTCACGTGTGCTTGCTCAACTGTTGAAATGCTAATGATAATCTTGTAATGCTTATAATGTTTTGGAATTTGAATAGGGTGTTGGTATTGTACTTTTGAAGCTCACATCATCTCCTCTCTGCAGTGCTGCTCTGTCATTGTGGCTCTACTTGCTGAGCTGGTGCAGCCAGTCGATGTGTGGGATAGTCAACATGTCATAGAGCACAGGAAGTATGACAGCCCGTCATTATGCTGTCTGACGCAGGTAACCCAGCCTGGTGGGCGATTCCATCATGTGACATCGATGCAAGAAATAAACTCAGCTCATTATAGGAATTTAGTTATTGAAAACGAAACTAAAAAACTAAGAAACCCTCATAAAACCTTCATCAAAAAAACCACAAGTCATACAATAACTGTGCACTAGAAAAAGACTGTTATTTTTTGACCTATATATTATATTTCCATGCACACGTTAAATGTGATGTGCCAGTATGTCTTGATCCTCAGGCAATATAGTGCTGCAAGTGCAAATGGTGGATGGACGAGAGCAGGCGTTTACAGCACACACAGCGTTACCTCTTCACACCTGGATCCGCCTGGACTTCTTCTTCCACGTGTCAAAGGTACATCAGCCATATTCACATGCAGTCATGTTCCACTGTACTTCTGATGAACCGGCATTCAGGTGTGAATGTATTAGAACGTGAACTCTTGCATGTTCTTTTCATATGTCAGGCAAACCTCACAGTCACTAAGGTCTTACCGGCAGGACAGACGTCGGAGAACACTCATTTATTTGAGTAAGTCATAACGTCTCATCTGCACTGTAAAATATATATAATGTTTATTATTATTGCCATTAGGACATTAAGCACATTTTTTTTCAACGCTTTTTTTTTCAATAATAAAACATATATAAAATAATATTAATGTAGCCAAGAAGAAATTGCATGAAATATAATATTAAATACATTTATTAATATTAATACAATTTATTTCTATACAATATTAAATAATTAATATAATACTAATTCATATGAAACATTTTATTTAGATTTAAGTATACATAAATGTATTATTTTATTTATTTTTTAATAAGTTTTTTTTTTTTTAAATAGTTTTTTTAAAGCCTTTTTTATAGTGTAGTTCATGTCTGGTACCTCAAACTACAGTAACTCTTTATTTATTTGTTTCAGTTTTCGTCAGCCAATCAAATTCAATGACACATCGGGATATTTTGTGATTGGTGGATGCAACTACATGAAGGGGTTTCATGGCTATTTTGGACCAATCAGATACTATCGTTTAGGCTCAGAAAAGGTGAGTCCAACTCTCTTATCAACGGATAAATGCGTATAACAAAACCAATTTATTATGTCAATATCAATCACATGATCCAGAATGCATTCAGACATTCCTATGCCGTAATATCTTGTATGATTTCTGTTCAAGGTGAACAACCCCCTGTCCCCTGTCAGGACGCTAAAAGAGCTGGACAGAATCCACAGACACTGTGAGGAAATGCATCATGTCACTGAGCAATATCTGGAGGCTTTGAGACAGAGCCGAGACGTCTCCACGGGTCAGTTCAAATGGATGAGACCACAATAGATCAAATAGACTTTGAATTTGATGAGAAATGTTGGAGATCATACTGAAATCTGACATTATCTTGGCAAATTAGAGCACATTTGGAGACATTAGCTATATTTCCATCCACATATTTTATTTACGCATTTAACCAGGGTGGCCTTAAAAAGTCTTAAACTGTCTTAAATAAAATTTTCCTAATAAAAGGGCTTAAAAAGTATTAAAAGGGCTTAAATTCAAATTTATTGGGTCTTAAATATTTCTGGTCACATTACCACTAAAATTACTCCAGTCTGACGGACCCAATGTCCGTCAAATAACCAGTGAAGCATCGAATCGCGAGAATGATTCTGATTTTATCACATAAACAGCGAATGATAATGTATTTCTGGTTGTGCTGTTAAGACTCACCTGTCTCTGTGAGAGATTTTATAGTGAGAAATCAAAACTAATGAGCATAACAGCACACAAAAAAACTCACAGAAGAAACATACTGAGGTCAAAATTCAAAATGCTGAGTTTTTTTATTTATTACAAATGATATAATTAAGTAACAAATATGGCATGAGCTATTTTGCTGAATATTCTCACAATTGCAAATGTTAAATTGATTTTAGATTTTAGATAAACAATTAGTTAATATTAAATTACTTCAATTACTTAGGTTTGTGTATTTCCATCACAGGTTTGTCTTAAATTTCATTCTTAATGGCATTAAAAAGGTCTTAAAAAGTCTTAAATGTAACTTGTTTATATTTGTAGACACCCTGTTAACACATACAATATTGGACTGGATGGAAATCCCAAGATGTGTATGAAGTCTTAAAATGCATATAAAAAACAGATATATATATAATATATATATAATATATTATCCAATTAGAAGACATGCGCATAAACTATGATGGAAACACATTTTTTTATTTAGATTTATTCAAAATAACTTGCAGCAACTTCTCTTCTCTGGTGATGAGGGCGGGACTATAACCTGTCACTCACATGAGATCCACCAATAGCAAACCACAACCATCCAATCAATTCCCCACGGACAAAACGCCCTACATTTGGGCTACGTTTAGCACATAGCCGGGTATTTAGAGAAACTAATATTTTCCTCCCCTCCGTTTTCAATAATAACATCGTGCACACACCCGCATAAATACGCCGCGAGCGCCATCATAACTATGCCAAACCGATGGGCGGCAGTGTAGGGAGAAGGATAAAGCCAATCAGAATCGACACGTGAGAACCTAAAACCCCATTTCTCCCAGTTGACACGGCAACACATAACCGGCGTTTTCAGAAATCTCCACTTTGGCCTGAGTTTTTAGAAATAATCGTTTTCTGTGATAAAAACAGGGTTTTCGTGTAAACGAGAGGCCAAACAGCAGGGAAATATCTGCGTTTTCCCTTCGTGTAAACGGGGCCTTGCTCTTGTTCCAGAAGCCTTTCACTCGGATATATACGTCACAATAGGAAATAAAAGATTTCATGCTCACTTTAAAAGCACTGAACACCAGTGTGAATGAACAGTGGACAGCAGATGATGATGGACTATGGTCTTGATACTGCTTTCTTAAAAACTCATATAAAATCTTTGACCACACCTTTAACTAAAGTAATAAATAAATCAATTAATGAAAGCACCTTCCCAGGTGTCTTAAAACTTGCTATTGTGACCCGGTGTATAAATCTGGTGACAAACAAGAGGTTAGCAATTACCGACCTATTAGCATCCTTCCGGTCATCTCAAAGGTCATTGAAAAGGTTGTAGCAGAACAACTAATTGCTCACCTTGATTCTAAGGCCTTTTTACACCCTATGCAATTTGGATTCAGGAAAAAACACTCAACTGAAACAGCGTGCTGCTACTTCCTTGAACAAATTAAAACAAATTTAGATCAAGGTGGAGTGGTGGGAGCAGTCTTTCTTGATTTAAGCAAGGCTTTTGATACGGTTAATCATGAGATACTATTAAGCAAATTGGCACAATACAATCTTTCAATAAACACACAAAACTGGTTCAAATCTTATTTGAGTGGACGACAACAGTGCGTGCGGATGAACAATACATTCTCCCCATTGAAAAGATGTACCATGGGGGTCCCACAAGGGTCAATTTTAGGGCCGCTGCTTTTTAGTATATATATATAAATGACTTTCCATTAGTTTGTAAAGATATTGATTTAATAATGTATGCAGATGATACTGTGTTGTACACTCATGGGAAGAATGCTACAGAGGTTGCTTTAAAATTAACGAATGTAATGCATAAGGTTGCTGAGTGGTTACATAACTCATGTCTTACTTTGAATACTGAAAAGACGGTAACCATGTTTTTTAAAAATAGATGCAAACTTAGGGAATGTCCTGAGGTCTTTGTAAATGGGCATACAATTAAAAATGTGGATGAATTCAAATATTTGGGTTTAACCCTTGACCCAACTCTAACCTTTAAAAAACATGTTAAAAAATTGAGAAATGCACTGAAATTTAATCTTATAAATTTCAGGCATATAAGAAACTCTCTTACCATTGAGGCATCAAATACCTACTTGAGTGCAATGATTGTTCCGCACTTTTTGTATTGCATGACAAGTTGGGCTCAAGCAGGAAAGACAAGCCTAAGACCGCTTGAATCATTATATAAAACAGCCCTCAAGATCCATGATAAAAAGACTCGTCAATATCACCACTGCAAAATAATGACTAAGTATAATATTTTAAATTTTGAAAATTTGATAATGCATTCAAACGTTTGTTTACTTTTTAAAATCATTCATAATGCTGTCGCTCCTCCTCTAAAAAAATGTATTGCGCTCAACTCCGAAAAAATAGAGCTACTCGGTCGGCCACTAGAGGAGAATGCAATATTCCAAATCGCAAAACCTCATTCGGTAAATCAGCCTTTTCTTTTGTGGCTATAACCCAGTGGAATACTCTCCCCACACACCTTATTACATGTACAAATCCTCAAACCTTCTCAAGTTTGACAAAAAATGGTTATTGTCACAACAAAACTGTACACATTTATGAAATGTGTGTGTGTTGTGTGTGTGTGTGTGTGTGTGTGTGTGTGTGTGTGTGTGTGTGTGTGTGTGTGTGGTGTGTGTGTGTGTGTGTGTGTGTGTGTGTGTGTGTGTGTGTGTGTGTGTGTGTGTGTGTGTGTGTGTGTGTGTGTGTCGCGTGCGTGTGTATATGTGTAGTACTGGGAGAGGTAGGAATCTTGATTGTTTAGTTTTGTCGGTGTGGGGTAGGGTTGGTTTTAGGAAAGGGGAAAAATCGACCATATGATAGTTTTAATTGTAAATTAATTTTATGGTTGTATAATTGTATATTTTAATGTTTTGTATTTTACTCTGCCAAGGGACTACGGGCGGAAAATAGCACTTGTGCTACAACCTGGTACAATGCATCTCTCTTTGTTTTTAAACAAGGTTAAAGTCCCCATGAAATCAAAATTGACCATACTTTGTTTGCCTAAATTGATCGTTTTGTGGTGAACAATTCATCCATGCAAGTCAATCCACACAAAAAAAATTTTTTGGCTTCATAATCTTTAATCAAATTCTGAAAATGCCCCTCCCCTCTGCACTGGAGGACCTTGCCCGATGACGTAGGCTTGACGGCTTAACATCCGTAATCACGCCCCTCCAACTGACAGTAGACAGGCACACAGCGTGTGAAAGGAGAGATGGCGAGGAGGTGCATTTTTCTAGATCCAATCAGGTGCTAGTTGGAAAAAAAAGCCACGCTCACTATTTTGCCTCATTTAGTATTCCGTTTCTCTCGGAAATACGTCACAGCACGGGAGAAAAGCCGTTTGCAACTTCCGGTTCACGGGGACTTTAATGTTAACTTGTGCATTGTCCCTATTTAAATAAAATGAATCAAGAATCAAGAATGAGTAGTTTCCCTTTTGTGTGAACTTGTTTCTAAAGACTTTGTGCTTTTGGTTATCAGATGTGTGTGAGTCTTATTATGGAGAACTCAAGAGGAATTTTGGTCGTAGGGAATGCACACAAACTTGGTCGTGGGACCAGCAAAGAAGATTCAACATCGCCCTGCGGCTTCTAGAAGAACACCAGGACTTCATAACAGGTATGTGGGGTTTAACACTGCACATTGTAATGTGAACTACCGACGGCTCTTGGTAGAGAGACTCTTCATCTGTTTCTCAGGTCTAGACAGCAGTGGTGCTGGTGCACATTTGCTACATCTAAGCCGAGTGATTTTCCAGGATGTGGTAAAGACATTAAGTCAAGCCGAGGAATCTGACCTGGATCTCATTGAGCAGCTTCAGGCGTCTCTGTGCTGGGGTCACCAGCTCTCCTCGCTCCTGCTCGCCACCCTTCACCTGGCTGGCCTGGGCGTCCCTGTGGACCTGGAGCAGGTGAGGATGAGGACAGAGACTATAGAATAACACAAGATGCGTCACTCGTGTTGTTTTGAATGGGGAAAAGTGCAACGCTCAATATGGCGGAATAAGTCCCGCCTTCTAAATAAGAGCCAATCGGTGATTGGTAAAGTCGTCGTGTCACTGCAGCCGTTAGAAGCTCCGGTTCCTATAGAAACAGTCAGACGCGCTTCCACTGCGCATTAGCATTAGCTTGATCCAGCTTGAAAAATTTCGTTTTCTGTCATGATTCGGGCGTTTAGAAACAAAATTTAAGAGACAGTTGTTGTCAGATTTCATTGGTGATTTCAAATATGAAATTTAATCGTAAGCTTGGTGAACGGTTTTGGAGAATTTGATGTTTCCCCATTCAAAGAGACTGCACTTGCTGCCCGAGAGGCGTTTCAAAGATGGCCGCCGAGGGACATTACTTGTCTTAAATGGAATTTAATGTGAACACCTGAGCATTCGCGTCCATTATCAAAGAGGAATGCAATGGAAATGTAATTCATCCTAAATTAGGGGTTTAACAAAATACTAGTAGAATGTCTAAAGTGGACTCAAAATAAAGAGTTAGCAGATATTAAACACAATCTACTAATTCTTTAATGAGAGTTAGTTGACACGCAGTTGCAAAGTCACCTATAGTTAGTAGAATGTCTAAAGGGGATTGTCGAAAATATAATTTGACCTGTTTGCCTTCATAAACTTTCATCAAGATACAATAGCTTGCTCAACTAATGAATAACTGCTTTAAAACACTCTTTAAATGACACACCAAGCAGGCTATCGGCTAATGCTAACCATTAACCAAATAGCTGTTCAGGCATTGTATTAGGCTACTGTTGCAGTCAGTGTAGCATTCTTCTTCATTTTATGTTGATTAAAGTAGTAATTTGATAAAAAGCTACAAAAGAAGAGCGACAAGAGAAACGCCAGATATGCATTTTGTTTGTTACAGGAATATTGTGATAAAGTCTGATGGTGATCTCTTTCTCAGGGTCATGTTTATAGTTTGATTGGCGGGGTCTCTGATGACCGACTCGCTCTGATGCATTTGGGATATAAGCACATGGAGGGACTTGACGGTTTCCCCAAAGACCAGAATACAGCTTATGGCTACTACGCCAACATTGGCAAACAGACCAGCATTGACCACAATAAAGTACAAGACTCTTGGGTGAGTTATTTATATACAGAGATGTATACATATTCTCAATTGAACATTAGTTATATTGTATATTATTATATCTAGACTCTAATTATTTGAATAATTCATTTCAGAGGAATTACTTTAAACTAGTCCTCTCATTTCAAATTAATTAAATTAATTTTTAATGATTAATTAATGAGATTAATTGCAACAAAAAAAATCACATATACCAATATCTGCTGAGAAAACCCCCAAATTAAGATAATTAATTTGAATAAAAATAATAGAATAGAATATTTTTTTCCAAAAACACTTGCAAATTGACTTGCATATACCTCTTTTCAATTCCAGAATTAAAATTAATTCTGATACTTTGAACATCTGGTTCATTCATCTTAAAAAAAAAATGTATATGACAAGCTTAATCCATGCTGTCAAAATACAGTAAGAACCCAATACATTTTTACTAGGTAATACTTTTGACAATTAAATAATCAAAATTTCTTTTTTAAAAATGGATATATTTTTTCAAAACCGTATAAATATAAACAGCAATACAAATATGCCATTTCTAACCGAAAGACAATATAAATTGTGTGTTATTCAGTGAAAAATATTAAGTACAATTCAATTCTGTTTGTTAAACACGCTTGTCTAAATGAGACACTTAGTTATATTTTGTTCCGGTCATGAAAACTCCTGGTTAATTTCAATCATGCAGACTCTACAGACTACACAACCTAAGGCAATTCAATTTGCAAAGGCTCATTTGCTAATAAAATGGTGCCTTAGGATCAGGTGCATCTCTTGTTTATCAGCGAGCAGTCAAATATGTAGAGAAATGACACTGCTGATGTTTGTTAAGCTGATTGTTAATGAAATATTATAATTTTATGAACTTTAGTAAACACAAAGACACATTCAGACTCACTGTAAATAGTGTTATCAGGTTAACTGGTGCTTTGTACAGTGTTATGAGGTCGTTTATTTCCATGTTAACACAAACTGGTTTGACGTGAAATAAATATTGTCTGAATGGAATGGAATTGGAAATTATATTGTCTGTTTTTCTATTGTGTGTTTCTTCACTCCAGCAAACTCCTACAGAACATGTTCACTTAAACAATGAGGACGAGCTCCATGCCCAAACGGGTGAACAGGGCGATATTGTGCAGTATTTAAAACACCAGGCCAACAGAGGAGATGTAGAATCTCAGGTCTTCACTTTATTTCCTTGTCTGTTTCACATGATCTCTCTTTGCTTTTAGGTATATCTCAAGTGTAACCTTTAACTATTGACTTCAGGTCTTGTCATTCAGAACATCAGTTGTGCTGAAGATCTGAAGCCAGATTCACTAAACATTATTAAAGGGATACTCCACCCAAAAATGATTGTCATCATTTACTCACCCTCAAGTTGTTGCAAACCTGTATGAGTTTCGTTCTTCTGCTGAACACAAAGGAAGATATTTTGAAGAACGATGAAGTCAAGGTCAATGGTGCCAAACAACTGTTTGTTTCCAATCGTTCTTCAAAATATCTTCCTTTGTGTTCAGCAGAAGAAAGAAAAAAAGGTTTGCAACAACTTGAGGGTGAGTAAATTACAGAATTTTCATTTTTGGGTGGAGTATCCCTTTAAAGGATAATTCGGGTATTTAGCACTTTGAGTCTATTTTCTAGTGTGTTTTGGATGAACTAGAGTGGTGGACACAGAAATGTTGACGATGGGTCCTGTCTCGACTTTTTGACTCTTTTAGAATCGCCTCTGAGCGCTTCAGAGTGGCTGTCTATGGGCATGCACAAACATGTGCTTAAAACAACCCTTAACCTTCGTTTTCAAAACTGTGCAACTCACCGAGTGGTTAGTGGTGTTCGTTGATGATCCAAAACAAATAAATCGGCACAATGTATGATTTTAATCCGTGTTATTTGCTATAGTGGAACTATTTTTTTCAGATACCTCACAACCGCGTATAAACTTCCGCTGGATATTTGAGTCTGAAGCGTTAGCACACTCCCGACCACTTGATGGCGACAACCACTTTGCCGCAGTTGCTCTGCTCACGCTAGCCTTCTGAGAGACGGAGAACCGAGCGAAAAGACTACAAGCAAATGTAAACAGACCCTTTTCTGTTTCCGGTAGCGCAGTAATATCAACGAGCAATGAGTCCTCCAACAGACATCAATGCGATTTTACAAAATGCCAAATAAAACACGACAGAAACTGTATTTCGCTACACTACTTGTTTTTAATCATCAACGAACACCACAAACCACTCGGTGTCACAGTTTTGAAAACGAATGTTAAGGGTTGTTTTAAAGGGGGGGTTAAATGCTATTTCATGAATAGTGATTTTTTTACACTATTAAAGAGTCGGATCCCCATGCTAAACATGGACAAAGTTTCAAAAATTAAGTTGTACGTTTGATTGAGTATTTCTGTTCTCAAAATACTCCTTCCGGTTTGTCACAAGTTTCGGAAAGATTTTTTCGAGTACGGGCCTGTGTGACGTCAGCTAGGCCGGAATTTCCTGATACGGTCCTAAGGGCACTTCTCCCGGAAGAGCGCGCGTGCGCAGCTGTGGCCTAGAGCGAGAGAAGTAACGTTATGTCGTGCGTTGGAACCACAGGCGGTGAGTAAAACTGCTTCAAATGTCTGTGAGTTGTTAACCATCGCCGTGTATTACAGTTTTTCTCCATTGGTTTGGCTCATTTCTTGAAACAGAAATTACATTCTCAAAACAACATGGACAAAACTCCAAACCACTTGGCAATTGTTCACAACTGAATTGAATTTCTCATTCATTTCATCAAATTGCAAATGTCTAAGTACATGTCTCAATGTCTCAGTACATCTTTGCAAATGGTTAAGTACAGGTAGCCTACATTTAGCATAATTTCCAAGTGAATAGATCTTGTTGATCTAAACTGATTGTTCATTCTCAGTCTAATGGTTGTTCGCTCCAAAACGTGTCAGCGTCATTTCATTGTATAAGTCATCACATGCACAATAGTCTGTTCAATTGTCAAAGTTAGTCAAGAACATACAGTAATACATGAATACCATATATGAATCCCTTGGAACATTTGATACATTTATTACAGCAATTGACAGTCAGGTGAAACTAGAACTTGACTAAACATTTCACACATCTCAAATGACCAATCAAACAGTATGTTTAGTTTCCTGACAGGTGCTGTCCATGACTGTGAATGCTGCCAAACATATATGTAAAGAGCTTGACCATGCAGGACCAGTACAATTTCTGAACATGGAGGTACCTCTCCAAGAAAAACATTGGAGAACATAAACTATGGAGTAGTTTATTTTCTACAGTATTGATGATACAGTTTACAGTATTCCAGTCACTGTGCAGTGATGCATTAGAACTGTGGTAAAGTTACTGTAAGTAAAACAACAATACAATTACATAGGTAACTCATTCTGTAAGGAATACATAAGGTATTCATTACGAATGGAGAATTCCTTTGAATTCTGTCTAGGATTGGACGACAACCTTGCACGGTTGGCAGAGGAAAACTTCTCAATGAACAACAAGAACAAGAGATCTGTAGCATGGTGATGGCAAATAATGGCATCATATTGAGACAGATCCTCGCTGCAATCCTACAAGACAATGCCATATTCCAAAATGTCAACTCTATAAGCATCTCCACAATAGACCTGATATTGAAGAAGCATCAGATGACAATGAAGTAAATTTACAGGGTACCATTTGAGAGGAACTCTGATACAGTGAAAGAGCTGTGGTACCAGTATGTACATGTAAGTCAGTTACTGGTTGTCCATCATTATAAGCTTTTTACAATCAATCAGTGGTTCCCAAACTTTTTTGGCTTCAGTACCCACTTTACCTGATTTGTGTATCCGGGTAATCCAGGTATGAAAGTATTTGATTTATCTGACGTCAACATTTCACCTATAAACTGCAGCTTACTGTATGATGCAATTATCATTATAATCCTTATTTTGAAGAATATAACATACAATAAGAAAAGGGGTCAAAGAGCTGCAATTAGTGCCTCCCATGTAAATCTATCTAATACTGTGGGTTTTACTGTAACATTTCCGTAAGTCATTGATGATTTTCCCCCTCCCCTTTCTGTCAAATACCCCCTCTGTATATAGGGGTACATGTACCCCAGGTTTGGAACCACTGGAGTAGTGGCCAGTAGTATATTGAACTTGTGGAGAACATTGAACATATGTAATTGTCTGTAACTGTAGTGTATGACTCTTCTGTATGACTGATTTGATGTTTTCTTTTTTTTCAATTTTCATTGTTTTTTGTTTGTGTGTTTATATTACAGTATATTATGCTGTATACATTTTCTTTTTACTCTGATGTATGGAAGTTACTTTATGTGTGTGAATGATAATGGTTACAATTTCCTTGGTAGTATGAGTGCAAGTGATGTCAAACCTTGGAGGTTACTCTGACCCTAAAATCCTATTTCTTTTTTTCAGTTTTATACACAATTGTATTCTGTTAGCTAGACAAAAAAAAAAAAAACAGTACAGTATTGTCAATGAAGGACTGGGCTAAGACTGAAAGGTGGACATGGGGGATATTTTAATGGTCCTCTGCCATAGTGACAAAACATCTAAACATTTTGACTTGCAGTGCTTACACAATGCCAAAGGGACGAAGCATTTTGGGAGCACTGACTGTTTAAATGAGAAGGAAATTTAGTTTTGACACATGAGTGAACTGTTTTGGGAGAGGTATGAGCTTTTGCAGGTGAACCATGGTGTTGTGCCGAACCATCCACGTTATTTTGGCAAAAGCACCAAGAGTGTTGAAAATGTCCGGTCTGTTTCAAGAAATGAGCCAAAGCAATTGAGAAGGATCTTTGTCATTTTCAAGGCACTGACTCTTTATATGGGAAAGGAATTTAGTTTTGAAGCATGAGTGAACAGTTTTGGGAGAGATATGAGCTTTTGCAAGTGAGCTACAGTGTTGTGCTTAACTGTAAGACTGTTTTGCCAAATGATCTTAGAGTTTTGAGAATGTAATTTCTGTTTCAAGAAATGAGCCAAACCAATGGAGAAAAACTGTAAGCACAACAAGTAAATGACATGATCACGTACAGTTAATGTAAAACTACACTTCCCACATGTACACCTTTAAAAAAAATACGACGACATAAAGTGAAAATTAGTCATTTACAAAAACCGCTAAGCAAGTATAAGTTATACAGTTCCAGTACACACCGCTTAGAGACGTCCTGCTGTAGTCGTTGTTGCTGCTGCTCGTCTTCAATTTCAGCCTCGGGATCTGATTCGGGATCAAAAATGTATGGCTGAATCTGATTGTTAGCAATGTTTTGTCTTGGGATATCACAGCTTCCGGAAGCTCTCAACATAAGCTTCGCGCACTCGTGATTATTTAGCTCCGCCCACACGGCACGCCTCCACCCGCTCGTTTTTTTCCGGAAAGACTCGGTACAGCCTATCTTTCTTTTATAAATATAATAAAACTAAAGACTTTTTGGATATATGAATGATGCAATACTGAGTGTTTCACCCCCCCTTTAAGCACATGTTTGTGCATGCCCATAGACAGCCACTCTGAAGCGCTCAGAGGCGATTCTAAAAGAGTCAAAAAGTCGAGACAGGACCCATCGTCAACATTTCTGTGTCCACCACTCTAGTTTATCCAAAACACACTAGAAAATAGACTCAAAGTGCTAAATACCCGAATTATCCTTTAAGAATTAAACTGACTTATTTCTCAACTTGAGAAGATTTTGAATTCTTGAAAAGATTGTTTAAAATCCTTGTAAATAACTTTTTAAAGATAGGATAACCTAACAACTTTTTTTTTAAATCACTAAAGATAAAGCCTGTCATTTTATTCTTTAGAATATATTAAAGATAAATATTTGAGAACTTGTCAATAATTACGAATGGCTTTGTCTTACGCATTTATGTTAAAGAACTTTAAGAAGATTTTTGTGAATCTGGTCCAGGGTCCAGAACAAAATATTTGGATTTTTAAGAAACTTTATTTTATAATTTATGTTCAGTTTTTAAGGAATGAATGAATGAATGATTAAATACACACATAGATAGTTTTTATCAAATAAAAGAGTTTTTCATGGTCTTTATAACCATACGAGGGACCTTTAGTTACTCGCTTTGAGATTCTCAGCTGTTGTAAGCGTTGTGGGCTGGTGTTTCTTGTAGAAATCTCTGGCCAGGATGCTTCTTTGGGGCAGTAATGGGGTGGAGAAAGACATCCAGACAGCGGTCAAGTGGTACGCCAGGAGCGCCCTGCAGATGGTGGACCCCACGGCCATGTACGACTACGCCATTCTCATCCTGAAGGTAATCCACGGGTAACATGGAAATCTCTTGAGCCGTATCTTTTCGAGCATTTGCCTTGTAAAAAGCACATACATGCTTGTTTTGTATAAATAGAAACTCCTGACACAAGATTAGGAAAATGTATGTAAAATGGTGTGTATGTATCTAAAGATACTTGTGTGTTTAAACAGGGCACAGGAGTGAAGAAGAACCGAACGCTTGGCCTCAAGCTTCTGGAGAAAGCTGCCGACATGGTGAGTGCACATACAGTACCAGCGCGCATGTGTGTGTGTGTGTGTGTGTGTGTGTGTGTGTGTGTGTGTGTGTGTGTGTGTGTGTGTGTGTGTGTGTGTGTGTGTGTGTGTGTGTGTGTGTGTGTGTGTGTGTGTGTGTGTGTGTGTGTGTGTGTGTGTGTGTGTGTGTGTGTGTGATGGGATTTCTAGAATGGGCCATGTGTGTTTTTTTCAGGGTTGTGTAGAAGCTCTGAATGGACTTGGATGGTATTACAGTACCATAGTAAAGGATGGAAGTAAAGCCATTCGATATTTTGAGTTGGCGGCTCAGAACGGCAGTCGTGATGGGATCTTCAATGTGGGAGTCTACCAGTTAAACGGGGCCAGTCCTGACAAACCAGACAGAAATGAGGTCAGAAGCTGCACATTTATCCTGCAATAGTTTAAAGTGAAAACAAATAATAATCCGAATTTTCTCACCCTCGTTGTAACAATTCAATGTGTTTGAGTTCTGTTTTGTGATCTTGGTTTCCCCTGTCTTCGTTATTTTGGTTCAGTCCTGTTAGTTTTCCCGCTCTGCCTAATTAGTTATTCCCGTCACCTGTGTTCTGTTCATTATCCCATTATTCCTTGTGTATTTAACCCTTATGCTGCATTAGGGACATTTTTGGTCTTTTGCAGTTTCATTTCTTTGACCATTTTGGCTGTTTTAATGCAAATGATATGTAATTTGGCAAAATTGTGACTTTTGGGATAAATGTAAAAAAAATTATCCCATTTTGCAAAATATGTATAACACACGTTGTGTAGAACAAATAGTAACACTCAGCACCATAATGGCCAAAAATGTCCCATTGAAACCCATTAAAACCTCGTTTAAAGCCGGGGCCGTCATTAATACACAAATCATGATTTATGTTGAAACATCCTTTCATTTTGAAGCAAAAGCATTATATTTGCATAATATAGGGTGTTCCAACAGATGACGTCACTACATATGTATTCCCTATGGGTGGAAATGCACATTATTTTCCTGGTTTCCACTAGGGGCACTATGGAGTGTTTTATGAAGCATTTTAATGGCTCAATGATCTAAAATGATGTTTCTGAGTATGTGTGGATGTCTGAGAGCAATGTGTGTCTGTGTTGACAAAAGTGTGTGTGTGTAGGGCCTAAATATAATACATGGTGTTTAGGCGAGTGACAAATCACAATATCCTAAAGGTCATATTTTACCCTTTCTGTCTACTCTCTCTCTCTTTGTGTGTGTGTGTGTGTGCGTGTGCGTGTGCGTGTGCGTGTGCGTGTGCGTGCATTTAGCAAGTGAACGCGCTTCTCACTGCATTGTTTTCTTTCGGTATTTTACGCACAAACATGAATCTTTTGAATTTTACGCATCTTTGACACAGCTTCGTTTTTTTTTTTTTTAGCAGTCTATGTTTCAAAGTTAATTGATAATTTTAGAGGCACAAACACAGCCATGCAGTCATTCCTTAGACAATAATAACACCTTTCGTCTTGCGGCAACACAAAGAAGTAGCTGCGAGGGATCTAAAACAAAGTCTGCCTTTCATACAAGTGTGGTTGATGCAGAAGTTATAAAGCTGTGCACATCTTTGGTGCGGCAATTTTAAACTCGACAAGATGAAGAAAAGCTAGTGGGTCTGCAGACACCCATGACAAGAGGAGGAGGGGGTGCAGTTTCTGCCCTAACAAAAAAAGAAAAATCTCTACCACCTGCTCAAAATGTGGCATTTACATCGGTAAGGAGCATGCATTGCAATTCTGCAGCTACTGCAAATGAGCTGAAGAATGACCCCATTTTGTTTTGAAGTTTTGATATGTTTTATATGTTCATAGATTTAAATTGTTTATAGAAAAAATAAAAATTCATGTTCATGGTGATCTTGTAGTTTTTCTTTAGCAAATTACATGTGTAGTGAGACAGGCACAGGTTATAATCACCTAGTAGAAATCAGGAAAATGTTTGCAGTACTACAGATGTTTGCAGTATGTCAATTATATGAAAAATGGTACCAACTGGTGGAAAACAGTAAAAAGTAAATATTTTACCCCAAGGCTTGGTAATGACAGGGTATTTGAATAGAAATGATGATTTTATGATATTATGACAGTGGGTTCAAAAATGGATATTTTAATGGGTTCAAATAGGACCAAATTTGTACTTGCGCCATGTGTGATTTAAAAAAAAAATCTGACATAGCACAAAAAATAAAAATGCACAAAAAAAAATGTTGCTGCTAATCTTTGGCATATTCAAGACTGTGATAATCCAAAGCCAAGGGTTTGACTTTGCATTTAGTATATGGAAAATAATTAAATTTTTGTGTTTTTTCCTCTTATACAAATTGATGGTATCGCCACCAAAACAGGTATTTAAAGGGTTAAAATCCTGAAATAAAATAAATGTTTGGTAGTTATGATGAGGACTGATGCTGGTTAAAAGATTTAACTTGGTAAAAGTGGAAAATAATAATAATATATAATATTTTAGGCATGTGTTTAATATGTGGCCATTTTTGTCCCTTAACGCGCTAAGAGGGATTTTTTTTTTAAATCTGACATAACACAAAATCTTTAAATCCACCAGAAATAATGTTGCCTCTTATCTTTGACATATTCAAGACTGTGATAATCCAAAGCTAAAGTTTTCTCTTTGCATTTAGTGTATGGAAAATAATTACATTTTTGTGTTTTTTCCTCTTATACAAATTGATGGTATCGCCACCAAAACTGGTATTTAAAGGGTTAAAATCCTGAAATAAAATAAATATTTGGTAGTTATGATGAGGACTGATGCTGGTTAAAAGATTTAACTTGGTAAAAGTGGAAAATAATAATAATATATAATATTTTAGGCATGTGTTTAATATGTGGCCATTTTTGTCCCTTAACGCGCTAAGAGGGATTTTTTTAAAAAATCTGACATAACACAAAATCTTTAAATGCACCAGAAATAATGTTGCCGCTAATCTTTGACATATTCAAGACTGTGATAATCCAAAGCTAAAGTTTTCTATTTGCATTTAGTATATCGAAAATAATTACATTTTTGTGTTTTTTCCTCTTATACAAATTGATGGTATCGCCACCAAAACTGGTATTTAAAGGGTTAAAATCCTGAAATTAAATAATTATTTGGTAGTTATGATGAGGACTGATGCTGGTTAAAAGATTTAACTTGGTAAAAGTGGAAAATAATAATAATATATAATATTTTAGGCAATGTTTAATATGTGGCCATTTTTGTCCCTTAATGCACTCAACGGCGTAAAAAATCTAATGCAGCACAAGGGTTAAGCCCTGTGTTTTCTCCCAGTGTTTGTCGATCGTCGTCTATGTATGGTTGTGTGTAAACCTTGAAGTCCTGGAGTTTTGTTCTTGTTTCATTTTGGAAGTTTCATTTTTTTTTATTAAATCTATTATCTTTGAAATTCCGTGCCCTCGTCTTCAGTCACCTGCACAGCAACCCTGACAGAACGATCGACCGTAAACAAAAATGAGCCGAAGAAGGAAGATGAAAGAGGAGAGCCCTTTCGAAAACCCTATCCTCTTTCAAGGCGAACGCTCCCTCGAGGAGTATGCGGGGCTCTATTTAGACATTTATGATGATGTGTCGATGGAGGAAGAGGAATTAACAAAGAGTTTCTGGGGTGGTCTGAAGGACCCATTGGCCCAGATAATTCTTGTCAAGGACCTCCATCTATCCTTCCTGGAGTTTGTGGATCACACGCTGTGGGCGTGTGGATCCAGCTACCTGGTAGAAGATCTACCACTCCAGCCAGCTCCAAGCCCGCCAACGCCTGAGCCCATCACCTGCACGCCAACGCCTGAGCCCATCACCTGCACGCCAACGCCTGAGCCCATCACCTGCACGCCAACGCCTGAGCCCATCACCTGCACGCCGGCCCCTGAGCCCATCACCTGCACGCCAACGCCTGAGCCCATCACCTGCACGCCAACGCCTGAGCCCATCACCTGCACGCCAACGCCTGAGCCCATCACCTGCACGCCGGCCCCTGAGCCCATCGCCTGCTTGCCAGAGCCTGCACACCGCATCAGCCCTGCCGCCAGATCGGTCCATGGACTTCCCCGGCTGATGTCCTGTATGACTGATCCCCCACTGATGTCAGTGCGATTAGCCAGGAGGATGGCTGCCGAGGCTGGGGTTCACGTCAACCACATCCAGCCAGATCCTGAGCCCGTCGCCTGCCCGCCAGAGCCTGAGCCTGTCGCCTGCCCGCCAGAGCCTGAGCCCAGCCCCAAGCTCCCTGAAATGCTGGTTCCGTCCAGTTCCGAGTCCCCTGATGTGCTGGTCCCGTCCAGTTCCGAGTCCCCTGATGTGCTGGCCCCGTCCAGTTCCGAGTCCCATGAAGCGCCAGCGCCAGAGCCCGTTGACCCAGCGCCAGAGCCAGAGCCCGTTGACCCAGCGCCAGAGCCAGAGCCCGTTGACCCAGCGCCAGAGCCAGAGCCCGTTGACCCAGAGCCAGAGCCAGAGCCCGTTGACCCAGCGCCAGAGCCAGAGCCCGTTGACCCAGAGCCCGTTGACCCAGCGCCAGAGCCCGTTGACCCAGCGCCAGAGCCCGTTGACCCAGCGCCAGAGCCCGTTGACCCAGCGCCAGAGCCCGTTGACCCAGCGCCAGAGCCCGTTGACCCAGACCCAGAGCCCGTTGACCCAGACCCCGTTGACCCAGCGTCCGTTGATGTCAA
The DNA here is from genome assembly GCA_036326025.1 of Chrosomus eos. Taxonomy (NCBI): domain Eukaryota; kingdom Metazoa; phylum Chordata; class Actinopteri; order Cypriniformes; family Leuciscidae; genus Chrosomus; species Chrosomus eos. Next base: position 5,505,281 of record CM070837.1, on the reverse strand, counting down.
ATCTGTTCCCGTTCCTGAACCTGTCTTTCTCCCCAAGAAAATTTTGGGGGGGGGCTATACGCCGTGGCCGGCCAAAGATCCACGGAGGCCGGCCAAAGATCCACGGAGGCCCGAAAAAATAACACCGCCATGGCCACCCGAAGGGTCTTCACCGCCATGGCCACCCGAAGGGTCCTCACCGCCATGGCCACCTGAAGGGTCTTCACCACCACAGCCACCTGAAGGGTCTTCACCACCGTGGCCACCTGAAGAACCTGCACCGCCATGGCCACCCGAGGGGTCCTCACCGCCATGGCCACCGAAGGGTCCTCACCGCCATGGCCACCCGAAGAGTTCTCACCGCCCTGGACGCCCGAGGGTCCCACAGCTCCGCCCTGGACGCCCGAGGGTCCCACAGCTCCGCCCCGGACGCCCGAGGGTCCCACAGCTCCGCCCTGGACGCCCGAGGGTCCCACAGCTCCGCCCCGGACGCCCGAGGGTCCCACAGCTCCGCCCTGGACGCCCGAGGGTCCCACAGCACCGCCCTGGACGCCCGAGGGTCCCACAGCTCCGCCCTGGACGCCCGAGGGTCTCACAGCTCCGCCCTGGATGCCCGAGGGTCCCACAGCTCCGCCCTGGACGCCCGAGGGTCCCACAGCTCCGCCCTGGACGCCCGAGGGTCTCACAGCTCCGCCCTGGACGCCCGAGGGTCCCACAGCTCCGCCCTGGACGCCCGAGGGTCCCACAGCTCCGCCCTGGACGCCCGAGGGTCCCACAGCTCCGCCCTGGACGCCCGAGGGTCTCACAGCTCCGCCCTGGACGCCCGAGGGTCCCACAGCTCCGCCCTGGACGCCCGAGGGTCTCACAGCTCCGCCCTGGACGCCCGAGGGTCTCACAGCTCCGCTGTGGCCACGCCCACAGCCTGCTCTGCCCTGGCCACGCCCACAGCCTGCTCCGCCCTGGAGGCTTCCTGGACCTGCACCATGCCCTCGTCAGCCTCCAGGGCGCCCACCCTCCCACCCCTTTGGATGTTATACGGCGCAGGACGCGCCTTCGGGGAGGGGGGAGGTACTGTAACAATTCAATGTGTTTGAGTTCTGTTTTGTGATCTTGGTTTCCCCTGTCTTTGTTATTTTGGTTCAGTCCTGTTAGTTTTCCCGCTCTGCCTAATTAGTTATTCCCGTCACCTGTGTTCTGTTCATTATCCCATTATTCATTGTGTATTTAAGCCCTGTGTTTTCTCCCAGTGTTTGTCGATCGTCGTCTATGTATGGTTGTGTGTAAACCTTGAAGTCCTGGAGTTTTGTTCTTGTTTCATTTTGGAAGTTTCATTTTTGTTTATTAAATCTATTATCTTTGAAATTCCGTGCCCTCGTCTTCAGTCACCTGCACAGCAACCCTGACACTTGTGATGTTGCAAACCTGTGTGGGTTTCTGTGGAACACAGAGATCTTTTAAAGAAGCTGTAACCTTCTCGAAAAATTACAACAAAGGTACAAAAATATAGTTGGTGAAGTTTATCCAGTTAAAAAATGACAGAGAAGAGGTGGTCAAATTATTATTATTATTATTATTATTATTATTTTTATTTATTTTTTTTCAAAAAAGGTGCTGTCAAGATTAAAAATGATAAGAAAGAGATGCTGTCAAGTTTACAAAATGACAAAAAAGAGATGCTGTTAAGTATCAAAAATGATGAAAAAGAGTTGGTCAAGTTTGAAAAATGACAAAAAAGAGATGCTGTCAAATTTGCAAAATTGCAAAGGAGGTGCTGTCAAATTAAAAAAAAATACTTCAATAGATAGATAGATAGATAGATAGATCTTTAAAGTGTATGGTGTAATGTTTTTCAGACTGCTGCGCTCCAGCTGTTTCTGCGTGCGGCTCAGTTGGGTCACGTGGACGGCGCTGTGGAGGCGGCTTCATTTCTCTCCACTGGAACTGTAAGAGGAGTACCGAGAGATCAACACAAAGCTGTGCTGTACGTCACACTCATCTATCCTCTCATCTATCACTTCAGACAGTACACGGCCAACACTAATGATGATCATTTACTAGAAAAATATTGACACATTTGACAGATTTGACTAAACTTCTTTGTAAATGCAAAAGCTGTCATTTTAATCTGATGGATAGATCGATGTTTAACAAGTCTTTGTTTGTGTTTGTGTTTCTTCAGGCTGCTGAAGCGAGTCAGTGAGATGAATGGCCACCTGGGCTTCATGGTTAAACAAGCTCTTCAAACTTATCAAAGAGGAGCATGGTGAGAGATCATCCCTTCATTCATCCCTCCCTTCATCCATCAACCCCTTCATCCATCCCTCCCTTAAAGTGTCCCTATTATGCTATTTTAAAGGTTCTTCATTTTGTTTTTGAGGTCACCTAACAGGCTTCAAAGGTCATAAAAACACATTTTAATTTTCTCAAAAAAACAACAACATTACATCACCACATTTTCCTGGTCTACTCTGCTCTGATTGGTCAGATGGATCAGTCTCCTGTGATTGGTCTACTCTGCTCTGATTGGTCAGATGACCCAGTCTGTTGTGATTGGTCTACTCTGCTCTGATTGGTCAGATGGATCAGTCTCCTGTAATTGGTCTACTCTGCTCTGAATGGTCAGATGACCCAGTCTGTTGTGATTGGTCTACTCTACTCTGGTTGGTCAGATGACCCAGTCTGTTGTGATTGGTCTACTCTGCTCTGATTGGCCAGATAGATCAGTCTGCTGTGATTGGTCTACTCTCCTCTGATTGGTCAGATGGCCCAGTCTGTTGTGATTGGTCTACTCTGCTCTGATTGGTCAGATGGCTCAGTCTGTTGTGATTGGTCTACTCTCCTCTGATTGGTCAGATGGCCCAGTCTGTTGTGATTGGTCTACTCTGCTCTGATTGGTCAGATGGCTCAGTCTGTTGTGATTGGTCTACTCTGCTCTGATTGGTCAGATGGCCCAGTCTGTTGTGATTGGTCTACTCTGCTCTGATTGGTCAGATGGATCAGTCTGTTGTGATTGGTCTACTCTGCTCTGATTGGTCAGATGGCTCAGTCTGTTGTGATTGGTCTACTCTGCTCTGATCGCCCCCCCAGTGGCTTGTCAAAGTATAGGTCATACACTCCGCTCTCCCCATGAAGTGTAATGGACGCGATGGAAACTAAACATTCAAATTACACTTCAAATACATTTTTTTCAAAGATGTTTTCTGTCATTTTAGGTCGTTTTTATCACACTAATTTAAGTTGAAGTGTTTGTTTTTTGATCTTTAAACTTAGTTTGTTATTTGATGCTAATAAAACGGGAATGTGACTTCATGATTGACAGCTGTGATTGACAGCTTCTGTAAACGAAGTAGTCTCCAGGGCACCAACACTCTTTTTTTTTGGATTTTCGGGAGGAGATTGGAGCTTCAACTTTAATTTGTTCATGTCCATAACTGTTTATTTCACACAGTAAACTTTGTACTAACCATTTCAACGGGAGTGAGGGCGGCACCACACTTGATATCGCGGCTCCACTTCACGTTCACTACTGCGCAGAAGCAGGTCCCAAATCAGAGCAAGATGTCAGCGCCATTTTAGGACTTTGGCGGCTTCATTTTTCACGGTGAAAAAATGGCCTTTTCATGGCCACTACCATATCTGAACTTCAGCTCCGGAGGCTTCCTAAAGCTTAGCGATTGTACACTCTGTAAAGACAGTAAAAATGGAGTTGATTTTACCATATCAATCTGAGTCCTATGATGAAACACTGGATGAAACACCTTCATCCATCCATCTATCCATTTATATATCCATACCTTTATCCACCCATCCCTTTGTTCATCCATCCATCTTTATCATCCTTCCATCCATCCCTTCATCTAACCATCCATTTCTTTATCCATCCTTCCTTTTAATCCATCCATCCCTTTATCAGTCAAATCTTTAACCATCCATCCTCCCCTTTATCCATCAATCCATCCATCTCTTCATCCATTGAAATGAGTCTAAATTCTAAATATTGGAGAGGGTTTGGGTTGCCAGATTGAGGACACGAGCGCAGTTGACAATGGAAAGCGACGAGCCTTCCACTGTAAGTTAATCAGCTAATGTCTGTGTTTTAATATGCCTCTGGTCATAGAGCTTTTTAGATGGGTGCCAAAGCTTTTTAGTAAAAAAAGATGGGTGCCAAAGCGTGCGTGCGCGCGCGCGCGCGCGTGCGTGTGTGTGCGTGTGCGTGTATTTAGCAAGTGAACGCGCTTCTCACTGCATTGTTTTCTTTCGGTATTTTACGCACAAACATGAATCTTTTGAATTTTACGCATCTTTGACACAGCTTCGTTTTTTTTTTTTTTTTTAGCAGTCTATGTTTCAAAGTTAATTGATAATTTTAGAGGCACAAACACAGCCATGCAGTCATTCCTTAGACAATAATAACACCTTTCATCTTGCGGCAACACAAAGAAGTAGCTGCGAGGGATCTAAAACAAAGTCTGCCTTTCATACAAGTGTGGTTGATGCAGAAGTTATAAAGCTGTGCACATCTTTGGTGCGGCAATTTTAAACTCGACAAGATGAAGAAAAGCTAGTGGGTCTGCAGACACCCATGACAAGAGGAGGAGGGGGTGCAGTTTCTGCCCTAACAAAAAAAGAAAAATCTCTACCACCTTCTCAAAATGTGGCATTTACATCGGTAAGGAGCATGCATTGCAATTCTGCAGCTACTGCAAATGAGCTGAAGAATGACCCCATTTTGTTTTGAAGTTTTGATATGTTTTATATGTTCATAGATTTAAATTGTTTATAGAAAAAATAAAAATTCATGTTCATGGTGATCTTGTAGTTTTTCTTTAGCAAATTACATGTGTAGTGAGACAGGCACAGGTTATAATCTCCTAGTAGAAATCAGGAAAATGTTTGCAGTACTACAGATGTTTGCAGTATGTCAATTATATGAAAAATGGTACCAACTGGTGGAAAACAGTAAAAAGTAAATATTTTACCCCAAGGCTTGGTAATGACAGGGTATTTGAATAGAAATGATGATTTTATGATATTATGACAGTGGGTTCAAAAATGGATATTTTAATGGGTTCAAATAGGACCAAATTTGTACTTGCGCCATGTGTGATTTAAAAAAAAAATCTGACATAGCACAAAAAATAAAAATGCACAAAAAAAAAATGTTGCTGCTAATCTTTGGCATATTCAAGACTGTGATAATCCAAAGCCAAGGGTTTGACTTTGCATTTAGTATATGGAAAATAATTACATTTTTGTGTTTTTTCCTCTTATACAAATTGATGGTATCGCCACCAAAACAGGTATTTAAAGGGTTAAAATCCTGAAATAAAATAAATGTTTGGTAGTTATGATGAGGACTGATGCTGGTTAAAAGATTTAACTTGGTAAAAGTGGAAAATAATAATAATATATAATATTTTAGGCATGTGTTTAATATGTGGCCATTTTTGTCCCTTAACGCGCTAAGAGGGATTTTTTTTTTAAATCTGACATAACACAAAATCTTTAAATCCACCAGAAATAATGTTGCCTCTTATCTTTGACATATTCAAGACTGTGATAATCCAAAGCTAAAGTTTTCTCTTTGCATTTAGTGTATGGAAAATAATTACATTTTTGTGTTTTTTCCTCTTATACAAATTGATGGTATCGCCACCAAAACTGGTATTTAAAGGGTTAAAATCCTGAAATAAAATAAATGTTTGGTAGTTATGATGAGGACTGATGCTGGTTAAAAGATTTAACTTGGTAAAAGTGGAAAATAATAATAATATATAATATTTTAGGCATGTGTTTAATATGTGGCCATTTTTGTCCCTTAACGCGCTAAGAGGGATTTTTTTTTTAAATCTGACATAACACAAAATCTTTAAATGCACCAGAAATAATGTTGCCGCTAATCTTTGACATATTCAAGACTGTGATAATCCAAAGCTAAAGTTTTCTATTTGCATTTAGTATATCAAAAATAATTACATTTTTGTGTTTTTTCCTCTTATACAAATTGATGGTATCGCCACCAAAACTGGTATTTAAAGGGTTAAAATCCTGAAATTAAATAATTATTTGGTAGTTATGATGAGGACTGATGCTGGTTAAAAGATTTAACTTGGTAAAAGTGGAAAATAATAATAATATATAATATTTTTGTCACGTTTTGATGTGTTTAGTTATCCTTTGTGATCTTGTTTTCCCCTGTCTTGTGTGGTTTTTGGTTTAGTCCTGTTAAGTTTTCCCGCTCCTCGTTTGTGTTCAGTCTCATCACCTGTGTTCAGTTAATTATCCAATCATTTCAAGTGTATTTAAGCCCTGTGTTTTCTCCCAGTGTTTGTCGATCGTCGTCCTTGTATGGTTGTGTGTAAACCTTTGAAGTCCTGGAATCTTGTTCTTGTTTCATTTTGAAAGTTTCAGTTTTGTTATTAAAAACCATTATATTGAAGCTTCCGTGTCCTCGTCTTCAGCACCTGCACAAACCCTGACAGAACGATCGACCATAACAAAAAAAAAAAATGGAGAGCTGGAAGCAGGCCTTCGTAGGAACCCGGATGGCCATATTTCGTGGGACCCGTGGAGGTCGTAGTAGGGGATGTGACCGAGTTCTGGTGGTCCCGAGTCCAGTATGGCCTGAGCCCATTGCATGCACGCCAGAGCCTGACCCGTTTGACGACCTTCCAGAGCTTCTTCCCCCAGAGCCTTCACAGCTGGTCCCGTCCAGCCCAATCAAGCCTTCACCGCTGGTCCCGTCCAGCCCCGAGTTTCCTGATATGCTGGTCCCGTCCAGCCCCGAGTTTCCTGATATGCTGGTCCCGCCCAGCCCTGAGTTTCCTGATATGCTGGTCCCGTCCAGCCCCGAGTTTCCTGATATGCTGGTCCAATCCAGCACAGAGCCCGTTGACCCAGCGCCAGAGCCAGAGCCAGAGCCCGTTGACCCAGCGCCAGAGCCAGAGCCCGTTGACCCAGCGCCAGAGCCAGAGCCCGTTGACCCAGCGCCAGAGCCAGAGCCCGTTGACCCAGCGCCAGAGCCAGAGCCCGTTGACCCAGCGCCAGAGCCAGAGCCCGTTGACCCAGCGCCAGAGCCAGAGCCCGTTGACCCAGCGCCAGAGCCAGAGCCCGTTGACCCAGCGCCAGAGCCAGAGCCCGTTGACCCAGCGCCAGAGCCAGAGCCCGTTGACCCAGCGCCAGAGCCAGAGCCCGTTGACCCAGCGCCAGAGCCAGAGCCCGTTGACCCAGCGCCAGAGCCAGAGCCCGTTGACCCAGACCCAGAGCCCGTTGACCCAGACCCAGAGCCCGTTGACCCAGAACCCGTTGACCCAGCGCCCGTTGATGTCAAGTCAGTTCCCGATCATGAGCCTGTCCTCCCCAAGAAAATTTTGGGGGGGCGCCATACGCCTTCGCCGTGGCCGGCCAAAGATCCACGGAGGCCCGAAAAGATAACACCGCCATGGCCACCTGAAGGGTCAACACCGCCATGGCCACCTGAAGGGTCTGCACCGCCATGGCCACCTGAAGGGTCTGCACCGCCATGGCCACCTGAAGGGTCTTTACCACCACGGCCACCTGAAGGGTCTTCACCGCCGTGGCCACCTGAAGAGCCTGCACCGCCTTGGACGCCCGAGGGTCCCACAGCTCCGCCCTGGATGCCCGAGGGTCCCACAGCTCCGCCCTGGACGCCCGAGGGTCCCACAGCTCCGCCCTGGACGCCCGAGGGTCCCACAGCTCCGCCCTGGACGCCCGAGGGTCCCACAGCTCCGCCCTGGACGCCCGAGGGTCCCACAGCTCCGCCCTGGACGCCCGAGGGTCTCACAGCTCCGCCCTGGACGCCCGAGAGTCTCACAGCACCGTCATGGCCACGCCCACAGCCTGCTCCGCCTTGGCCGCGCCCACAGCCTGCACCGTCGTGGCCACGCCCACAGCCTGCTCCGCCCTGGAGGCTTCCTGGACCTGCACCATGCCCTCGTCAGCCTCCAGGGCGCCCACCCTCCCACCCCTTTGGATGTTATACGGCGCGAGGACGCGCCTTCAGGGAGGGGGAGGTACTGTCACGTTTTGATGTGTTTAGTTATCCTTTGTGATCTTGTTTTCCCCCTGTCTTGTGTGGTTTTTGGTTTAGTCCTGTTAAGTTTTCCCGCTCCTCGTTTGTGTTCAGTCTCATCACCTGTGTTCAGTTAATTATCCAATCATTTCAAGTGTATTTAAGCCCTGTGTTTTCTCTCCCAGTGTTTGTCGATCGTCGTCCTTGTATGGTTGTGTGTAAACCTTTGAAGTCCTGGAATCTTGTTCTTGTTTCATTTTGAAAGTTTCAGTTTTGTTATTAAAAACCATTATATTGAAGCTTCCGTGTCCTCGTCTTCAGCACCTGCACAAACCCTGACAATTTTAGGCAATGTTTAATATGTGGCCATTTTTGTCCCTTAATGCACTCAACGGCGTAAAAAATCTAATGCAGCACAAGGGTTAAGTCATTAAGTCTAATTAAACAACAAAACATAAACATAAACAAAGTTATACAGTGAACACTATAGTGTTATTTTACATTTAAGCCCAAATATTAAATTGTTGTACCTAAAAACTATCCACCTACCCAACCATATCTTCGTTCATGCAAGTATCGATCCATCCTTCCTTCAGTTCATCTCATTTATTAAAAGTGACAAGCACATTATTAAACATTATTTTGTGTTCCACAGAAGAAAGACAGTCATACTGATTTGAAATAAAATATTTCTAAAAGTTTGTGTGGATATTTGTTGTCTGTTGAAGGGATGAAGCGTTGGTGAAATATGCCATTCTAGCAGAAACTGGTCTTAGTGTGGCACAGCACAATGCCGCCCATCTGTGTGAGGTGAACGTCTTTTATATGTCTCCCAATCAGCCAGTGTCATTTCCTGGTTGTTTTTTTTTTTTTTCTGTTTTTTATTATTATTACTATTTTTTTGCATATATACCATTCACCTAATGTACGTGTTTCTAGTTGTTAGGCCACAGTTCTGCCTGTCAGTGGAGATATCACAACTACTCGACCTACAATCACCTCCCTCAGGAAGCGGGTGAGCCACTCAGAAATACAGCAGTGACAACTATAACACAACTACATCTGTTAGAAGAACAAGGGCTGGTTCACACAGAGCGTGTTTTTGCTTTGAAGAAAAACGGCAAGGTCTCGAGACACGTCTTTTAAAAGATTAACTGAGCGCCGCGTTTTTAGACGCTGCAAAACACACAGGACGCGAGCGCAGCGGGCATACAAGTACCTCTAGCGCATTTACACATAATGCAAAAGTGCAGTGGAATGGAAAAACGCGTTCCGTGTGAACGGCCCCCATATATGATTTCATAAACACCTTTATGACTTTGAATTAAGGCATTCACATTTTCTCCCTGAACTTTGTAATATTATTTCTACCACATCTCAAATCCATTTCTAGCATTATTTTTAATTTCATATTTTGCATTTTTAATTACATCAATTACAAATCTTGCTACTAAATTACAGCTTGATTTGAAATGATTTACAATAAAAATATTCATGCTGTCCTCCACCCTCGCTCCTTCATCTGTCTTCTGCAGGTTTGTTGCGGATGGGAGATTATTACAGTAAACTGGCTGATATGGTGAAGGCCATGCACATGTACAGTACAGCAGCCGTGCATGGCAGTCCTCAGGTACACACACACACACACACACACACACACACACACACACACAAATATGGCTGGGCAGTATGACTATACATAGATACACGACTGTTTAAAAGTTTGGGGTCAATACGATTTTTTTTTTTTTAATGAAATTAATACTTTTCTTCAGAAAGGATGCATTAAATTGATCAAAAGTGACTAAAGACATTTATAAAAATGTAAAATATTTCTTTTTTAATTAAATGCTTTTCTCTTGAACTTTCAAAGAATCCTGAAAGAAAATGAATCACGGTTTGCACAAAAATATAAAGCAGCAAAACTGTTTTCAGTGATAATAATTATAATGTTTATTGAGAATCAAATCCTCATATTATAGTGATTTCTGAACGATCATGTGACTCTGAAGACTGGAGTAATGATGCTGTAAATTCAGCTTTAATCACAGGAATAAATTACACTTTACTGTATATTCACATAGAAAACAGCTGATTTACAGACTTCTTTTAAAAACATTAAAAATCTTACCGACCCCAAACTTTTGAACAGCAGTGTGTATATATAGTACAACATAGAAATATGTACACTGGTAGGGATTCTGCTTTACTATTTATACAGTAGTATGTATAAGTTTGTATGTAGTATGTATATGTTTGCTCTGCTTTCATTTGGCAGATATGCTTTACATTATTTACATATGAGTGACAAATGAAAAAAAAAACCCAGAGAAAGTAAGAACAAATTAAGTAAAAAAATAAATTGAGCAATTTGTTAGGCACAACTTGAAATCTAGTTGGCCAATAAGAAATGTCACGTGTTGCATATAGAATACTATATAGTCTTATTATATTATCTTTACTGTACAGCTAAATAAAGCCACAGACACCCACTCCAGATTTTATAGTAAAGTATATATATATACTGTATATTTATTGTTTTCCCCAATAATTTGATTATATTTTGTATTTTGTGTGTATTTTCAGGGACTCTTTAATCTGGCCATGTTAATTGAGGAGGGATATGAAGTTCCTGACATCGTTCTAGATCAGATGGGAATCTCAGCCGCACACAATATGAACCGGAGCGTTGTTGTGGGAAATCTCTTATCCAGGTCTGTGTGTTCTTCACGGTCATTTGCTTGTTAGTTTCAGGTTTTTTCAAGGAAAACTCTTCAGCTCTGAAGTTGATTTGAATTACGCAAAACATGGTGCAAAACAAGTGTATGTGTTTGTGCATGCAGTGTGGTGTGTGTGTCTGTACATAGTTGTTTAGTTATAGTATATAGGCCACATTTGTAAACCTCAAAAATAAAGATTCACAAAGGGACTTGATTTAAAGGTCATTTACAGCAAATTTGTAACAAAAGTCTGGGGATTTTTATTGATCTTTTTATTCAGCAAGAACACATTAAATGTGACAGTAAAGAGATTTATAACATTAAAGGATTCTATTTCAAATGAATGCTGAACTTTTAATTAATCAAAGAATCCTGAAAGAAAAGCTTTACGGGCATAATTTGTCCTCACTTTAGATAAGCTCACAAAAATTGCTTATCAATTTTATAAAACTACTATAAAACTACTAAATGTTTTATAACTACCTGAATTAATCATGAATTACAGTCGGAATACGTGTTAATAAAGCATTTATTAACACACTGGGTAACTATTACTATATAATAGTAATAATAGTAAAATAGTTTATAAATAATAAACTAAACTTTGCACTTTCGAAACGATCTTATGAACCACTGACAACTCCTAAATATCTGGGTTAAATAATGTAATACTTAATTTAGAAAAGATAAATTGATCATTAATAAAGTATGAAAATACAATTATTAAACACATTATAGATATGCTTATAAATCAAGAATAAAGCATTTATAGCTGTATTTATAAACTGCTTATTAATGCCTATTAATGCTTTATAAATTATTAGTTAACTATTTACTAATGCTTAATTCATAGCATGCAGTTATTATAAGTGTTACCACTAAATTTTTGATATTATTATATTACACGGTGGGTGTATCTACTGGGATTTTGTTGACGTTAGACTATGATTTAATTGGTTGATATTTAGGGCTGTCAAAATGCGAAAATGTGATTAATAAAATATATGTAACACTTTTGATTATATCATATTAATATATTTTTATTTTGTGCTTTTTAATTTAATTATTTTCTTTCATTTGATGTAAAAAAACATTTCTTTCTCAAAATAGCATGCACCAAGAAGTCATTCACAATAAGACAAGCGATGCGCACTAAGAAAGTAAAAATGGCAAATCATGTGGACTTTAACAACAATGGAAGTGAGTGTACGGAGTGAGCATGAATCTGTTCTCTCCTCATGTACTCTTCCTTCTGTAGATGCAGGGAGTTTGAGGCGGGGGACGTGACTCCCTGTTCTTTAGTCCTGTGGAGGATCCGGTTAGTCCGAGCGTGGAGAGACTTCACACACAGCTCTGTGCAGCTGACGCTGACCTGTGGGATGGCCGCCGTCTTCAGCCTTTTTATAATCGCTGTGCTATTACAAACTCTTCTGGGTAAAACATCCACCACTACTGTTAGAATAAAAGAGATATCTAAATATACATTTCCCCCTTTTGTCAATTTTAGCATTCACCCAGATTTATTACTCCAAAAAACATTTCCCATGATCATTTTCCACTCTCTGAATTTTCCATACCATAAAAATATAGTGACTATGTCTGTCAAGCTCCAAAGCTTAACTTTTTGTACACTTTTACCATCAGCCTTTTACTCTACGGCTTACCTGTCAACTAACCAATCATCAAGAGACGTGAACCAGCAGTCGGCGGGCATGGACTCGGTCCACTGGAGACCAGTACACACCAGCAGCCTACAGCGGCCCACAACAGCCTCTCACTGCAGGAGACATCGGATTCAGTCATCTCAGTGACTGGAGTGTGTGTGTGTGTCATCTTTACGATGGTCATTTCCAATCTGCTTTGAACACTCACCCTTGTGTTCGATAAACACCCTTCACTTTAGGTTACTGCGCTGGAACTGAACCAGTATAAATGTACTGCATTCGCTCTGGATTTTTGGTAACCTGTTTTATTTGCACTCAAAATCACCTTTTTTTTAGGTGATCTTATGTTTGAATACTCGAATGTTTGCGGTGCAAATAAATGTCACGTGATACCTCAGACTGTTGTCTTCCTGTGGGGTTTCTTTCATTCACACAGCTACATGTACTTTTAGTTAACATTGCACAGAAGCAGAGCTGTTTATGCACATTTATAAACACAATCTTTACAGGGTTAGTTCACCCAAAAAAAAAAAAATGTCAGCATTTACTCACCCGTAATACTTTCGTTTATCTTCAGAACAAAAATTAAGTTATTTTAAATGAAATCTGAGATATGTTGCTGTCTGGGAAACAAGGGGTCGCCCAGGCTGGAACTGGCAGTACTGACCAACAGGGACAAACAGGCAAAACTATGTAACACAATGAACCAGCACATGACTTTTACGGTAATTTGCTAATCTAGCTCATTCATTTTATTGTTGCTGTTTTATTGTTGCAACCCTGCCATCTCTGGAAGCTCCTTTGAGGGCATCTTGAGTAAAACACCTCCATATTTAACGTAGCATGTACAAAAGATCTCAACCGGACGTGATGTGAGGCACTTGGCTTCAGCCTGGACATGCTCGTCTGCATTACCAGAAGATGAAGCAAAAAAGCCCAATAACTAGGTTGTGCTTGCTTGGTGGTGGGTGGCTCAGTTAACATCTTTAATAATCTCCTCAGTTTTTCCTAAATGCTAATCAAACACCCATTCACAAATATAAAGTGATTTTTTTATTTCAAGTGACGGAAATACTTGGAAATTTAACTGATATTACTGTTAATAACTTTGACCTCTCAGGCAACAATATTATTGTTGATTTAACACAATTTCCGTGTTCACTTCTCAAGTGTATCTGGATGAGAAGGGAATGTGAGGAATTGATCGGATTGTTTAAATGAGTAATTTATTATTGCATGTTCCCTATCAAAGGTAGGCCTACTGCTGCTGATAGTGGAATTAACAGAACATACCATCCTGAACTTTGTCTTGACATCAAAAACATTACAAGAATAGTTCTTCCTTATGGCCCAGTGTAATGATTACATGCTTTATTGTTTTCTCAGCTGATCAACTAAACAGATTATTTCACCTGTCAACAGACAGAAATTTCCTTTTAAAAGTATTTAATACATTCATGGTATGTATCACTACATTCTGTTGACTTTAAGTAATGTTGCACCTGCATGTCTACTAACTTTCAGTGTTAGTAAAATATCAGTAAACCTGGTAGGGTTAGGGTTAGAATACTTATAGTCAGTAGAGTGTCTGTTGGAGGAGCATCACAATAAAGAGTTATCAGATATTAAGCAGACTCTAATGAGAGTTAGTTGACATGTAGTTGCAAAGTTACTTCCATAAGCACCTCCATATTTAACGTAGCATGTACAAAAGATCTGAACCGAAAGTGATGCGTCCTGTTTTACAGAATATGGAAGTTTGTTGCGCTACGCTACGTTGCGTTACTACCCGTGTTTACTTTGTACATTGACTGTTCTCTCGTTGCTGATTGTTCTCTGCCTGCCAGCTGCAAATGGATCTCACTGAGTCTGATGTTTCGCAACAGAAGACTTCGCCACCCAACGATCCAGCAGCTCTCATGCAACTAACCACCGAACTATCTGCCCAAGCTTCGCAGTTGGCGCTGCATCAACATCAGCTGAGCAGTCTCACATCTCTCACTGAGGAGCTTGTTTACGCCCTGCAAAATCTCTGTGTATCATCAACGTCAACCCCGTCGATCAACCACAAGTTCAGAGTGTCTCTCCGCCTGCTCCAGTCAGCCCTCGTCTCGCCTTCCCCCGAAAGGTTTGACTGTACCCCAAAGGTTTTCTACTACAGTGCACACTCTTGTTGACCAACAGCCGTCATTTTTTTCTACAGAATCAAGCCGCATAGCTTTCGTTTGTTCATTACTCACCGGAAGGGCGTTAGAGTGTCCAACAGCTGTCCGGAGACCGGGATGGTCCCTTATTTTCCACTTTTGGGGCTTTTTTTCAGCAATTCCGCAATGTTTTTGAACATCCCACTGAGAGAGGGAATGCCGGCGTGCATCTGTTAATCCTTTCCCAGGGAAGAAGATCGACTGCCAAGTACGCTCTAGCGGCTCAAACCAACTGGGTGGAAGACACACTAAAAACTTTATTCAGGAAGCGATTAACTTCAGAATTACAATCTGAACTAGCCTGCATGGGATAAAGGTAAAAGCCTGAGTAAGTACATTGATATGCTAGTCGATAATCGAATCCGTTCTCGACGCTCAACTCGAAACCACCACCGCAAGCGAACCCATGCAACTAGGATTCACTCACCTCACACCTGAAGAATGCGAATGCAGAATCATCTGTGCCTTTATTGTGGTCAGTCAGGACACATGAAGTCTTCCTGCCCAGTTCACCCCTCATCTAACTCTCAGTTAGTGAGTGCTTATGTCAAATATAACAACTTGACATCCAGTTTCAAATTACCCGTTAGGCTGCTTGTCCAGGATAAAGTAATGTAAAGTAACTACCACAGTTCTATTAGATTCAGGGGCAGCTGGAAACTTTATCTCTCATGAATTTGCTTTGCAGTTTCAACTGCAGTTAAACCCCTGTAATTCCTCCTTGACAGTGGAGGCGCTAGACAGTTCACCACCTCACCGAAGAAGTCAAACTGCACATCGGAACCCTGCACTCAGAGATCATCAAATTTTATGTTATCCATGCTCCAAATCACTCACTCATTCTCGGTCTACCCTGGTTACCCACAATCCTCATATCTCGTGGAGAGAGGGTCAAATCATTCAATGGGATGCCACTATCGCTGCCTGTCCAAAATCTCCTGAATTCCCCGTCACACCCCTGACTCTTCCACACCAGATCCTGACAAGTTAAACTTACCACAGCAAGCCTTAAGCAAGGGGAAATTATCTCAACTTCCTGAACACCGCTCAGTCGACTGTGCCATAGATCTCATTCCCGGTACCACACCTCCCAAAGAAAAAATCTTCCCTTTACCTCAGCCCGAATCCGAAGCCATGAAACCCTACATTCGAGAAGAACTAGCCAAGGGATTTATCAGACCATCAAATTTACTGGCATACGCCGGTTTCTTCTTTGTGAAAAAGAAAGATGGGGTTTGCAGCCATGCATCGACTATCGTGGACTTAATGACAACACAATCAAGTTCAGGTCCCCATTGCCCCTTGTTCCAGCCGCCTTAGAACTGCTGCGCCAAGCCAAGTGTTATACCAAACTGGATCTGCGTAACGCTTACAATCTGATTCGTATTCGCGAGGGAGACGAATGGAAAACTGCATTCTCTACCACTAATACTTGGTTATTCCCTTTGGCCTAGCTAACAGTCCATTCATACTCCAGTAATTTATGAACGACATCTTTCGGGACGTGCTTGATAGATGGGTGATCATGTACATCGACGACATCTTAATCTACTCTGATTCCATAGAGGAACATATCCATCATGACTCATGTCAGACTAGTCATGAAACGTCTCATCCAATACCAACTCTATGCCAAAGCCGAAAAATGTGAGTTTCATCAAACAAGTACTTTGTTTCTGGGATATGTGATCAGTCAGGAGGGGGTAGCCATGGATGAGAGGAAGGTCAAAGCGGTTATGGACTGGCCATTACCCCAAAATGCTGATAGTGATAATACATCATCCAGAAGAGAACAAATGATCCTTTTGGCAGAGAGAAAAGGTTTGTAGATGTCTCACACATACTGATAAAAATAGCTTTTTCAAGTATAGTAGGTTGGTATGCTTTCCATGTCAGGTGTGTTACGTCCCATGACGTAATATTTAGAGTTTATGTGTGCTGGTGATTGTTTTCTCCCCTCCTTCTGTGTGTCTCTCTCTCTCTCTCTCTCTGCCAGGCACCACCCCAAATCACCTGCAGCTGGGGCTGATTAACAGGAGTGGGTATAAAGCCCCAAAGACACAGTGTTCAGGAGAGATCCCTCTTCGGCTATCCCAGACGTTGTGGTGTTACTTGTTGTTAAACTTTATCTTTGAGATCTGTGTGATCTGTGTTTGAGTACCACGAGCTCTTAGACTGTGTGAGTTTAAGTTGTTCACCCGTGTAGGGAGACGGGTGCCAATTTGTTTGGAGTATCTACTCCTGAACTTTTCTCCTGTTTATTCTTTGTTAGTCAGGGAGAGAGGTAATATAATTGTCTTTGATTTCATCTTCTTTTTGTTAGGAAATTTATTTGGGTTTAAACTTTAGGAAGCTCCCATTTTGTTTGTTATTTTGGCCTGGCCCTCTCCTGACGATTTGGTTATTATTTAAACTTGTTTATCTGTTTACTGATCCTTGCCTATATTGTAAATATATTGAGCAAGCCTTTGTTGGCCTCTATTCAAGAAAATAAAAAAAACTACTTAATCATTCTCTCTTAATTTCCTTTTGTGATCAGGTTAAACTCAAAGGGTGTTGTGTAAATCTGTTAATATTAAAGTGAAATACAGATAGTGCTGGGATAGAAGAAAAGGAGATTTCTCACATTTATTATTTTTTTACATCTTTCATTTATTGTTAGTCCCTCTTTTCCCCTAGACTGAAGAGGGAATGTAACAATTGGGGGCTCGTCCCTTGCGTCGTCACGTGTAATATTGTGGATTCCTTTTTAACAATAGGTAGTTTTGTCCTGTGACAATTAGCTCATTAAGCCTATTGCTAATTTTGAGGATTCATTACTCGTTTACAAGAAACTCTACTTTGGTGAGTACTACTTTTAATTGCTGGCTGTTTTCTTTGGGTGAAAGAGGAGAGTGTAGTGGGGGATTAAGAGATGGAATTTGATCTGCTTTCGTTTACCCTTGCGCCGACTTTTGAAGTCTTTGATCGCTGTAAGAAGAAAGATCTTATTCAGATAGCAGAGTTTTTTAACATCGTAATTTCCAAAGAAGCTACCAAACAAGTCATTAAAGAAAAGTTGTATGACAAATTGGTAAGCGATGGAATTTTGGCAAGTCAAAGCGATGAGGGTAAGGAGGAAGAGCAACTTGAGGCAGTAGGAGGTAAAGAGGTGGATAGTGTAGGTCCACCTGATACTGACTCTATGGCTTTTCAAGACCCTAGGTTAGCAGTGAGGTTAAAGGAGTTAGATCTGGAAATAAAGAAGCAGGAGTGTGAAGCTCAGATGATTAAGTTGAGAACCGTTGAAGCGGAGGCTGATCGAGATATTAAGTTGCGAAAATTGGCTTTAGAAGCGCAGCGTACTGCTGTACAACCAATCCCGTTTCCGCATACTGGAATTTCCACTCCTACATTGACGGCAACTAGTCCTTTGTCTGAAGGGCACAGCAATGTGTCTTCTGCCGTTCCTTTTGACCCCAGTAGATATATTAAGCTAGTACCACCGTTCAGAGAGGCGGAAGTAGATTCCTACTTTGTGACGTTCGAGCGAGTCGCAGGAAAGTTAGCATGGCCGAAGGAGATGTGGGCTCTATTGTTACAGTGTAGTCTCACTGGAAAAGCGCAGGAGGTCTGTTCTGCTCTACCAATCGAATCTTCTCTTGACTATGACATAATTAAGGCAGCGGTTTTACGCGCGTTTGAGCTTGTCCCTGAAGCTTACCGGCAAAAATTTCGGCGCCACGTGAAAACAGCCAGACAGTCTTACGTAGAGTTTGCAAGTGAGAAAAAAATTCTCTTTGATAAATGGTGTCTCGCTAGCAAGATAACGACTCTGGAACAGTTGCAGGAGTTAATCATGCTAGAAGACTTTAAGAATTGTGTGCCAGAGAATGTGGTGGTTCATTTGAACGAACAAAAAGTCGCTTGCTTGTCTAACGCTGCTGTTCTGGCTGACGAATTTGTATTGACACATCGCACTGTTTTTACTACAGCACGGCAGCCAAAATTTGCCACACCATATTCAGGCGATTCGTTGAATGTGATGCCTCATGTAGTACGCCCTGCTAAAGTAGAAAATTTCCCAAAGAGTGCTCGTAAATTCAAACCTGCAAATAGTGAGAGACGGGAATGTTTTTACTGTCTAAGCCCTGAACACTTGATTGCAGACTGTCACCAGTGGAAGCAGAAGGGTTCGAAAACGAAGAGTGTAGCACTTGCTCAGTCCTTACCAAAATTAAGTCCAACTGATGTAGAAAGTTACCAGCCATTTCTTCAAGAGGGCATGGTTTCTATATTCCCTAATGCTGAGTTTAAGCCAGTAGTCATGCTTAGAGACACTGGAGCTGCACAGTCTTTCATTCTTGAGAGTAGCCTTCCATTTTCTGCTGAGACGTACACAGGATATGATGTGTTGGTACGTGGTATTGAGATGCGCTGTGCTAATGTGCCTTTGCATACGGTTCACTTAAAGTCAGGTCTTGTAAGTGGAACTGTTAAGCTGGGTGTCCGCAGACAGTTACCTGTAGAAGGTATAGACTTAATTATAGGGAATGATTTAGCAGGTGGCGAAGTTTTTCCTTCTCCAATTGTAACACATACCCCAAGTGTAAAGGAGCAGTCTAACCTATCTACCTTGTATCCTTCAGCATTCCCTGCATGCGCAGTGACCCGTGCACAGGCCCAAAAGTTCAAGGAAGTGGTGGATCTTGCTGATTCCTGTCTGGTCCCTGATACTACCCCATGCGAGTATTCGCTGATCCCAGTGCCTGAGCTTTCACCTGATCCTAGTTCAGAGTCAAAAAACCCCTTAAAAGTGAGTCGAGAACATTTGATAACTGCTCAGAGAGAAGACCCAACGCTAGCTAAGTGTGTTAAAGCTGCAGATCTTGGGCAAGTGCCTAATTCTGGGGTCATGTATTTCTGGGATCATGGACTACTGATGCGTAGATGGAAACCAGATGAAGAGGATGAGAACTGTCAGCTGGTCCAGCAAATTGTGTTGCCTTCTGCCTATCGCCTGCATGTGTTGAAGCTGGCTCATGAACACGTAATGTCCGGTCATCTAGGAGTGACGAAGACATCCTATTGAGTTTCCCGATACTTCTACTGGCCTGGTATAAAGTCTGCTGTGTCTGCCTTTTGCAAAGCTTGCAAAGTTTGCCAACTCACGGGAAAACCGAACCAACGAGTTCCTGTCGCTCCTCTTACGCCAATCCCTGTGATGTGTGAGCCCTTTGAACGACTGATCATCGATTGTGTGGGCCCATTGCCTAAGTCCAAGGCAGGACATCAATATATGTTGACTATCATGTGTGCTGCAACACGCTTTCCCGAAGCAGTTCCATTACGCAACCTGAAAGCTAAAGCAGTTGTGAAAGAGCTGGTCAAGTTCTGTTCCACTTTCGGCCTGCCAAAAGTAATCCAGACAGACCGTGTCACGAATTTTACGTCAAGAATGTTTGAACAGATTCTAAAGGAGCTTGACATAAATCATCAGTTATCCAGTGCCTACCACCCAGAGTCACAAGGTGCGATTGAGAGGTTTCATCAAACTCTTAAAACGATGCTGCGCAGCTATTGTGTTGAGACAGGAAAAGATTGGGACGAGGGTCTCCCCTTTCTTCTGTTCGCTGTGAGAGAGACAGTGCAAGAGTCTCTAGGATATAGTCCAGCAGAGCTTGTCTTCGGTCATGTGGTGCGAGGACCGTTAAAGTTGTTGAGTGAGCAACTGTTGACTGAACATTCAACCCCTGTGGCTATCCCTGACTATGTCCAGTCTCTTCGTCAGAGACTTCAGAGCGCTCGTGGAGTAGCAGCAAAACACCTTGAAACCGCACAAGGCAAGATGAAAGCACGCTTTGACCAGAAGTCTGTTAGCAGATCTTTCCAGCCTGGCGATTTGGTTCTAGCTTTGCTACCCATTCCTGGTTCTGTGTTCCAGGCAAAGTTTACTGGTCCCTACGTTGTCAAGAAGAAAGTGAGTGACACAAATTACATCATTGACACACCTGACCGCAGACGTAAAAGCCGTTTGTGCCACATCAATATGCTGAAAAGGTATGTGACTACACCAAGTGAGACAAAGAGTGACAAACCCACAGTGGAAGCAAAGCGTGAGACAGCAAGTGTGCCAACCTCCACTGTTGCTATGGTTACCAGCTATACCATGGAAGATGACGGATTGTGTAATAAAGGTCAAGTTTCCTCCACACGTTTACAGAACTCTGCCATTCTAAATGATCTTGAGAGTTACCTTGCTCATCTCGGTGAAAGTCAGGCTGAAGAACTGGCTAATTTGCTGCATAAGTTCCCTAGTTTATTCTCAGATGTGCCTGGAAAAACTGCAATGTGTTCCCATGACATTGATGTTGGAAATGCGTCCCCCATCAAACAGCATCCTTATCGAGTCAATCCCCAAAAGCGTAACATAATGAAAGCTGAAGTGGAGTATATGCTGCAGAATGGAATTGCTGTGCCAAGTCAGAGTCCCTGGAGTTCGCCCTGCTTACTGGTACCAAAGCCTGATTCCACCTATCGCTTCTGCACCGACTTCCGCAAGTCACAACATCACTAAAGCAGATTCTTCCGCTTCTAGAATGGAAGATTGTGGGACAGAGTGGGCAACGCTAAGTTTGTAACAAAGCTAGATCTCTGAAAGGATACTGGCAGGTCCCTCTGACTCCGCGGGCATCAGAAATATCAGCTTTTGTCACCTCAGACAGCTTTCTGCATATTCTGTCTTAGCTTTTGGGATGCGAAACGCTCCCGCCACATTCCAGCGTTTAATGTATAATGTGTTAGCAGGTGTGGAAAACTGTGAAGTATACTTGGATGACGTGGTTGTCCACTCACATACCTGGACAGAACATCTATCCACCCTTGCGAATGTGTTTCAGCGCTTTGCTAATGCCTCGTTGACCTTGAATCTCGCCAAGTGCGAGTTCGCTAAGGGAATGATCTGCTATTTGGGTAAAAAAGTGGGACAGGGAATGGTGAAGCCTGTCGAAGCCAAAGTTGCAGCTATCCTTGAATACAAAATCCCATCTAATAAACGTGAACTACGCAGGTTCCTTGGAATGTGTGGATACTACCGTGCTTTCTGCCCAAACTTTTCCACCGTTGTCTCGCCACTAACTGATCTACTAAGCACTACAAAAAGATTTGTCTGGACACCCAGTTGTGAGTATGCTTTCAATGCAGCGAAAGACTTGCTCTGTAGCGCCCCAGTACTCAAAGCCCCTCAATTTGATGCCCCATTTAAGTTAGAAGTTGATGCCTCAGCTACAGGAGCTGGTGCGGTCCTGTTGCAGGATGATAATTTTTGTGTAGAGCATCCGGTTTCATACTTCTCTAAAAAGTTCTCAAGGTGTCAGCAGAACTATAGTGTTATTGAGAAGGAGGCACTGGCAATGTTGATGGCCCTACAGCACTTTGAGGTGTATTTAGGTGGTGGTGTAGCTCCAATCGTCGTGTACACAGACCATAACCCCTTAATTTTTCTTGAGCGCATGTCTAATGTGAATCAGCGGCTGATGCGGTGGTCTCTCGCCGTTCAAGAGTTTAATCTTGACGTCCGTTACAAAAAAGGCTCCGAAAATGTTGTAGCGGATGCATTATCTAGGTCATAAATAGTTTTATTTATGATTATAGTAACATGTGAATGCTATTTACTTTTAAATGGTGAAAGTGAATTGGTGACTGTTTGTTATAAATAACTTGTTATTTATAAACTTATCGGTGGGGGTGTTACGTCCCATGACGTAATATTTAGAGTTTATGTGTGCTGGTGATTGTTTTCTCCCCTCCTTCTGTGTGTCTCTCTCTCTCTCTCTCTCTCTGCCAGGCACCACCCCAAATCACCTGCAGCTGGGGCTGATTAACAGGAGTGGGTATAAAGCCCCAAAGACACAGTGTTCAGGAGAGATCCCTCTTCGGCTATCCCAGACGTTGTGGTGTTACTTGTTGTTAAACTTTATCTTTGAGATCTGTGTGATCTGTGTTTGAGTACCACGAGCTCTTAGACTGTGTGAGTTTAAGTTGTTCAACCGTGTAGGGAGACGGGTGCCAATTTGTTTGGAGTATCTACTCCTGAACTTTTCTCCTGTTTATTCTTTGTTAGTCAGGGAGAGAGGTAAGATAATTGTCTTTGATTTCATCTTTTTGTTAGGAAATTTATTTGGGTTTAAACTTTAGGAAGCTCCCATTTTGTTTGTTATTTTGGCCTGGCCCTCTCCTGACGATTTGGTTATTATTTAAACTTGTTTATCTGTTTACTGATCCTTGCCTATATTGTAAATATATTGAGCAAGCCTTTGTTGGCCTCTATACAAGAAAATAAAAAAAAAACTACTTAATCATTCTCTTAATTTCCTTTTGTGATCAGGTAAAACTCAAAGGGTGTTGTGTAAATCTGTTAAATCTTAAAGTGAAATACAGATAGTGCTGGGATAGAAGAAAAGGAGATTTCTCACATTTATTATTTTTTTACATCTTTCATTTATTGTTAGTCCCTCTTTTCCCCTAGACTGAAGAGGGAATGTAACAGGTGGTACAATGAAAAACTAGGGAAAGGCTATCATAATCTATGTATGATAGGAAAAAGTTAATACAGGCATCCAAGTAGAATTGTAAAATTAGTTGCAAAAGTCAGGTGGTGCAACCAGGAAGTCAGGTGATTCAACGCTGTATGTGCCTATATGAAAAACATTTAAGCTAATCTTGCCTATTTTTATTCTATTTCATTATTGTTCTAAAATGTTTTAAGTTAAAGATGTTTTACACTTTCATGATTTAAATAACTTTAGATGCCCTTACCATATCAAGAAAGAAATCCGCTCACACATTGTTAGGTGTCTTATTTAACTACTATGTACATATTTTAAAAATAAAATAAATTAAGTATAATGTACTTGCTCATGTTTAAACACATTGAAGTGGATACGGGTAAGGTTAGGTGCTTACCCGTTTGGTGGTATGGGCAGGGCAAATGATTGATCTAAATGTTAGTACGTAGTATTTAAAGACAGTCACTATAAAAAGTGACCAAAAACTCAGCTAGTCACAGGGAGCACAATAAAAATGATCCTGCTGCAAGAGAAGATCTTAAAAAAAAAATAAGAGAGGTGATTGTCAGGAACAACCAGACTGGAGAAAGAAAATTACTGAAGCAAACAGGTATTTATTGAAACAGAGGGGTATTTTTGGTTTCTATACACAATCTCAGGCCACAGAACATACCCTGCTGGAACTATGTGCAGTGTTCATGGCTCTGAAGTATTTCAGCCAGGCCTGCTATGTTCTCGTTCAGTCTCAACCACCAGTGTGGCCTGCAGATCTCTAAAGCTTACTCACAAGATCCTGACATGGTGTCAGCCACGACTCGCTTTGCTGAGGGCGGCTCATATTTTGGAAGCATGCAACCAGACAGCGGATGCTTTTTCCAGGACTCAACTACAACCAGGAGAATGGAGGCTTCATCCAGATGTAGAGCAGGAGATCTGGCTGTGGTTTGAAAGAGCAGTGGTAGATCTTTTTTATTTTTGTTTTGTTTATTTAGATAGGGACAGATACAAAAAACATAGATAAACTTAAACAGTCATCTGATGTATCATGTGTTTTTAGCTAAAGCTAATTCACAACACTTGTCCCTAGTAGGGCATTTAGTTAAAAATAAAAATATAGTCCCAATACAGCTTGGGACCATGTAGTTAAGCCATACGATATGTGTAATTTATAAAAATAAAAGCACAGTCAAAGGTCAAGCAGATTCTTATATCATAAAACAGCTTAAGTTGGCCTTAAACGGGTCATATAATGGTGCATGCACTTTTACAAGTTGATTATACTAAAATGTGTGTTGACAGTGCCTGTACACAACCATCATATAATGATAAAAATCCATTCAGTTTTTTTGTTTTAATCTCCTTATATGTTTTCCCGTCTTAAATCGAGCCGTTCGACCGTGTGACGTCACACGGTCGGACGCCCACGATTGTTAATTGACAGCAGTGTTTCAACCATAGACATAATAAATACATAGACGCCCTATTGGCCGCTTTGGAATGTTGCTGCAATACATCAACTCGTCCGCCATTTTGCTGAGGGCAAGATTGCGCTGTAAACAAATGCAAGTAAACGGGTGAGCTGCGGTTTTCCTGGATAAAAACAATAATAATGTTTACATTTATCAGCCGATTTCAGCGGTTTGTACGTGGTGTATGTTACTATTACTAATTATATAATGACCAAATACAACGAGAAAAAAAAGTTCAGTCTTGTTTGTGAAAGGTAATTCCCCGAGACCTGTTTTCAGTTGTGTGGTGATTTGTACAGCCCCACACAGCGCACGAAGCAGACATTTTTCTCAGTTCCCATAATGAGAGCTAGGAGGGTGAGGCCTGTCATCCAGTCCCGTATTCCCCCTTGGGACTTGGCTGTGGTTCTCGAAGGGTTATCCCTGGCACCCTTCGAACCCCTGGAAGAGGTGTCTGAGAAATTTATGTCCTTTAAGGTAGCTTTCCTGCTTGCCATCACTTCCCTAAAAAGGGTTGGGGACTTGCAGGCTCTATCTGTCGCTCCTTCTTGCCTCAAGTTCGCTCCTGGTAAGGTAAAGGCTATTCTCCATCCTAGACCGGGCTATGTCCCTAAGGTGCCCTCAAATGTGGCACGGTCTATAATTCTCCAGGCTTTTCATCCTCCACCCCATGTGTCGGTTGCGCAAGCTAACCTTCATTTACTGTGCCCGGTCCGAGCCCTGGAGGTCTATATGCATAGGACCTCAGGCTGGAGAAGATTGGACCAGCTGTTTGTGTGATTTGGGGCGCCTAAGAAGGGTTCTCCTGCTTCCAAACTGACTATAAGTAGATGGATTGTAGAGGCTATTTCGGCAGCTTACGAGGTGCGCAACCTGCCTTCACCTCTTCTGCTTAAGGCCCACTCCACGAGAGGAGTGGCCTCCTCTAGAGCCCTTCTTGTGGGCGTTTCCCTTCAAGAGGTCTGTGATGCCGCAGGCTGGGCCTCCCCTCACACTTTTATAAGACATTACAGTCTGGATCTGCCCTCTACACCGGGTTCACAGGTTATCTCGTCTTGTGTGTGCCAGATAGCTTCACACCAGGGCGTACTATCTTAGTGTGGCGCAGTGGGCATTTCGTTCCCCGTAGTGTCGATTCTCGACGCAGCGGGAGTTACCTCGGAAGGGAACGTCTCGGGTTATGTCTGTAACCCTCGTTCCCTGAGAAGGGAACGAACGCTGCGTCCCTCGGCCACACTCTTCGCGCCCCTAGAGACGACTTGCTTCGGACTATTAAAAGCTACTGCTTCCGGGTTCTGGTGCCCTTTTTATAGTTCCGCTCACCGTCACATACAACGTCACGGCTGACGTCATCACGCAGCAACAATCAGGATTGGACTAGTTCTATTCAGGCTTCAGGCTTCATGCTAAGGGCATTCCCCGTAGTGTCGATTCTCGACGCAGCGGGAGTTCCCTCGGAAGGGAACTAAGTACTAACGTCCTAAAAACATTAGAAACTTAAGTGTATGTCAAAGCAGCTTCGTCAATAAATAGCACAATAGCAATATCATAAAAAAAATAAATAGATAATGCAAGAATAAAAACGGTGCAATAATTAGTACTAAAATAGGACATACACAGTCAAATATTGTTGCACATAAAATGTCTAAATCATATTGGCCTTAAAAAAAATTCTTGGCATTCTTGTTGTCACAGTCACCTGTTAGTCACCGTCTGCACTACATGTCCCATCATCCTCTCACACCTGCACTCACTCCACCATTACCCGCATCGGCCAGCGATCATCATCTATGTCACCTGTGTTCGGCCAATCTGTTCATCTGTGTTAGCATTTAGTTCCCTTCATTTCAGTCAGTCTTGGTCTGTTCTACTTTGTCCGTTATAGTAAGTGTGTGAACCTTCGGCCTGTCTGTACCTTTAGGAATTAAAGTTTGTATTGGAACTTCTGACTCCTCTTCTTCTGCCTGCACCACACCGTGACTATATATATATATATATATATATATATATATATATATATATATATATATATAATATATATATATATATATATATATATAATTCTATGTTATTGCACGCAGTGTAGAAGAGCAATAATTTCTCAGATTAACAGTCTCTGAAAAAAAAACTGTTCCTGATGATGATACTGTTCCTGATGATGATACCTGATGATATATAAACTTTATTACAGGCTTAATTAAAGGCCCACAGAAGACAATACTGAACACAGATCAATAAAACATCACACATTCATATATACACATTCTATACAGCAACAACAGAAGAATAGAGCTAATGAAGGCACAGATACCAGTGTTCCCATATTTTTGACATGTACCTCACAGAGCTACGACTTGGATCTACTATCTGAACAATAAGCTCATTCATGGATCGGTCCAGCCTGTTCATAAACTTGAAAGTGAGATTTCTCACCAAAGCCATGAAAGTAGTTAAACCCAGCCTACAGAACAGCTGGCTTGCCCTGGTACTTGGTTTCTTCAAGAGAATCCTGAGACAGTCATTATAGGCTACTTTTAGCTTAAGCAGGCTCTCCTTCTTATATCTAACCCAGAGAGGAGCTGTGTAAAGAGGGGAGCAGTAAGTTCGAAACAGGTTGATTTTGACATCTGTAGTCTGTAGTGCAGTGATGGAATTTTCTAGTCAGCATGTTGGCTTGGACATATAGCACTCTCCTTTGTCTGCTCATGTCAGCATCATCCTCTAGTGTATCTGTTAGGATGTGCCCCAGATATTTTGTGGTATTAGCTACTCCCAGCTCATCTCCAGATAGATAGAAAGAAGGGAATTTTATGTTTAAATCATCTCTTGTTCTACATATCATAACCACACTTTTCTTTGCATTATATTTAATATCAAATTCTACCCCATAATCAGAACAGATATTAAGTAGCTGTTGGAACCCACTGCTGCTTGGTGATAGAATGGTTAGGTCGTCTGCATACAAGAAATGATTAATCAACATTTCTCCAACCATACAGCCGGTTTGGCATGTCCCCAACTGCCTGGACAGGTCATCCATGTAGGCATTAAATAAGGCTGGAGATAAAATCCCCCCCTGCCTTACCCCATTACTGACATAAAAAGATGTAGATAGAGTGTTCCCCCATTTAACCCGCACACTTTGGTTAGAGTACCAAAAGGCTAAGATTCGTACCAGGCTGCTGGGGACATCCCTGTGCATGAGTTTATTAAACAATTTAAAATGATTAATGCGGTCAAACGCCTTGGACGCATCAATAAAACCTAAAAGCATAGTAGAGCCCTGACTTCTATATGCCTCAACAACCTCTTTCAGTGCATAGATACATTGATCAGTGCTATGTTTGGGCTTAAAGCCAAACTGATTATCAGTGGTGGATATACAGTCACTTATTTTGTCAAGAATTAGACTTTCAAGAACTTTTGAGATAATGCTGGCAAGGGCTATCGGTCTATAATTATCAATACTGCCAACCTTACCAGCTTTGTCCTTGATTACTGGAACCAGAATGACTGACATCATGGAATCAGGCAATATTCCATGGCACACCAGCCCAGAGAAACAAATAGACAGTAGGACTGCTAACCTGGGGCCAGCTAGCTTTAGGTGCTCAGATGTAATGTTATCCATGCCACAAGCTTTTCTGTCGGCAAGTTGCCCTATGGCCTTAACAACTTCATTTGGATGAAAATAGATATATTTGTCCTCTATCACACCAACATCATAAGGCTCACTCTTTATACAGTTGAATAACGCTGAATAATGCTGCCTCCAGAGGTCAACAATGTCCTCTGGTGCAGTCACCCCCTCAATGTTACATGAGAGAGCGGTCTTGGTTCTATTAAGGGTTTTCACCTCATTCCAGAAATTAGTTATGTTATTTTTAAGCAAGTAGTCAGCCATTGAGGAAGCACTTAGCGCCTGCTCATGCTTAGTTGTATACCGCAATGCATTATATTTGGCATTCATTTTCTTTTTATGCTCAAGCTCAGGTCCCTGTCTGGGCCGCCCAGCTAAAACCCAGGCTTTATAAGCCATATTGGCTTCAGTATGATGGTTTGCCACAAAATTATTCCACCCAGTCTTTATATTCCTGGTTTTCCTGGTCTGCGTGAATAAGGACCCACTGGCCTCAATTAAGGCTTTCAATATGTCATTATACATATCACATAAACCATTCGTGTGAGAAGTGTCCCCACAATTCATATCGGTGCACCAAATGGCAGTCATAGGTAGCTGCAATTTACTCATAGCAGCATCAGAATTAAAACAGTACTTAAGAAGTTCACCCTCAGATAGTTTTCCCCAATTTATTTTGGCCTCATAAGCCTCTTCATTTTTAACTACCTTGGGGACATTTTGCACATTCAACACCATAGCTATAGGAATGTGGTCAGTGGTAGCCAATCCATAACAAATCTCAATGCTTTGTAAGGAGGCATGAGC
Organism: Chrosomus eos; assembly: GCA_036326025.1. Lineage (NCBI taxonomy): Eukaryota > Metazoa > Chordata > Actinopteri > Cypriniformes > Leuciscidae > Chrosomus > Chrosomus eos. The sequence continues at coordinate 5,476,220 of CM070837.1, read as the reverse complement.
ATCAGCAGTAGATAAAACATGGTCTAGCCATGAAGTGGTATTCCAAGCTTCACTAATGTATGTATAACTAGTGTCAGGCAGGAAGGTTTTACTGGAGATGACAAGGTTACTATCTTTGGAAAATCTCAACATATGTTTATAAAACAAGGACTTGCTGTCTGACATAAATACATGTTGAGCTGTTGTCTTCGATGAAAGACTGAATACAAGCAAGCCTGCTAACATACTCATCCACATGATCATATGATTGATAGGGTGTATATACATTAAGAATAATAAAAATCTTTCCATTGAAATTAAATTCTAAGCCAATGGCCCAGTCCACGTTGAAACGCACAACTTTCACCATAGAGTCATATTTTACATTCCACAAGATCGCCACACCTCCAGCAATCCTACCTTTTACGATCTTGGTGCTGAGGTCAGTAGTTGATTCACCAGCACCATGGAAGTCGGGGTGCAAGTCATTTAGTTTGTCCAAGTCTTGTTTGGCCAGCCAGCTCTCCTGAATACACAGCACATCACTGTCACCCAGCAAAGCGTCAACAACAAGGCGCCTGGCCTTGTCAGCTGCCGTGTGACCAACTCGGAGGCCACGAGAGTTGTAGGACACCACACGCATTTATGCACTTTTGTCAATCCCAGCGGAGTCGCGGTTTCGCGCAATCGGTGAAGGGACCGATGGACCCGTGTGTGCTCCATGGGAGAGCACCTGCTCTCCGGTTGACTTGGGTAGATTCGCCCCGCCTACCCCTTTGGCACGTCGGGGCTCGAAGTAACGTCGGATGACTGACCCAGCAGGCCAAAACACAGGGTTATACATTTCCTTCCACTCGTTCCATTCTGCTGTAACACAGAAGGAGCTGAATCTGCTGTTAGGGATGTCTATTTTCCTACACTTCACCTCACGCTTCATCTGCTCTTGAAGAAAAAGAAGCAGAGTATCAGCTTCAAGGTTCGCGTTAAATTTAGTGGCAAAGACACTGACCATCTTCGTGCCCACAGTTGACAGATCATCGTTGTTAATCACCGCGGTCCCAGTGATACCAGTCATCTTTCGTGAATACCGTTTCCCTTAATAAGTTTTTACAGACCGTTTGCGGCCTTTTTTCACCACAGTACTCCAACTATTTTTCTTAGCCGTTACCTGGGTAGTTTCCCCCTCGCATGCAGAGGCCAACAAGGCTGATGCTCCTCTAGTTGGTCCCTCCCGCTGTGGGGTTTTGTCCATAGGAAAAATATCCTCTGGCATATCCGTCTCCGTCTGAGCCACAGGCCTACTTGGTCGTGGATCTTTATTACGCCGTGGATCCTCGTCGTCAGGCCAACGAGGAGTAGACACTGCCGGCTGTCCTGCAGTGGGGAAGTCAGCACTTCCACTGCTCACCACCCCACTGATTTTAGGGTTTTCCACCGCCGCCAGTCGTTGGGTGAGGGAGTCTGATATCCCCAGCAGTTTTTCACAAGCAGTCGCCTGCGAGGTGATTGACATCCGCAAAAGTTCAATGTCGCCGTTTAGTTGCATAATCCGCCCCAGTAGCGCAGAAACATCCACATGCTTGAATGAGACGGGAGGCAGTTCATCAATGTAGTGCGAGACAAATCTAGGCAACTCCACATTCTCTTTGAAGACAGCCAGGCACATTTTGATGTACAGTTAATCTTTCTTCTCTCCCCTGTGGGAGAACCAGCGTTTGTTGTCAGGAAACAACTCTGCCATCACAGCCTTCGAGTCTTCAATGCGTTGTTGACTGAAGCTAGATATAACCAACTTAATGATGTTATCTTGGTCAAGAGTTCTCGACTTAATCAGGAGAAAGTTTAACAGTTCATCTTCCACGATTGTTAGGCCATCGGAAGTTTGATAAATCACAGGTTTAGTGCGCACAAATGCACCTGGATCTGCCAGACGCTGCCGACCGTCGGCCATCTTGATACTCTTCACTGCACACCGATAGAAAGATGTAAAGACTATGATGCCCAGACCAGCCCGCTTGAGCCTCCTTAAGAAATACAGCTGTTGATTGGCCGCATTTATGTATGCCATTACTATGCCAGGTTAGGTCATTGTCGATGTTTATCCCCAGATATTTGAAACTAGGGACGACCTCAACAGGTGTTCCTCCAATGTAGATAGGAACAGGAATGCTCCTAGTGATCCTCCTAAAATCCACAATCATTTCCTTTGTTTTAGCATTAATGCAGAGATTGTTAGCTCTGCACCAAGCCACCCGTTGCTAAACCTCTGCTCTATACTCAGTCTCATCGGTGTTGGAGATTAGCCCCACCACTGCTATATCATCCGCAATATTCACAATGTGGTTGCTTGGAAATGTTGCTGAGCAGTCATAGAGCAGTCTGTCTCCTATTTGTTAAGAAGTCCAATACCTAGTTGCATAATGCTGGAATTAGCACAAGTGCCTCTGACTTGTGCACCAGTGGTATGATTGTATTAAAAGCAGAGCTAAAATCAAGAAAAAGCAGTCTCACATAAGAGTCCCTTATTTCCAGGTGTGTGAGGGCCATATGCACAATATACGAGAAAGGCATCCACAGTACATCTGTTTCCCCTATATGCATACTGGTGGGGGTCAATGCTGAAAGCGATTCCCTTTTTTTATTTGTTCCATGATCAACCGCTCAAAGCATAGCCTAACTCTCAGAGTTAGTGCTACTGGGCGGTAGTCATTAAGGCATGAAACTGATGAAGTCTTTGGAACAGGGATAATGTGGCAGATTTAAAGCATGATGGCACCTTGGCTTAAAAGAGTGAGATGTTGAAGATGTCAGTTAGTACCTCAGATAGCTTTCAGAACCCGGCCTGAAATGTTGTCTGGGTCAGCTACCTAACCTTGACTTTCAGGAGGGACATCCCCTATGTTTACACTAGGAGGCAGCATATCCGATGAGAACACAAGTCTGGTGCTAGAGGAAGTATTAAGGGCTTCAAAGCGAGCATAAAGGTTATTGAGAGCATCAGGAAGAGATGGATCCCTGGGGCATTCAGTGTCTCTGCTGTTATAGATGGCCTTGATGCCCTTGATGCCCGCCCATTATGGTCCGGGGGTCGTTGGTACAAAAAATTACCCTGTATCTTTGCAGCAACCTTGGTTATTTTAACACCCGCAGTCAATTCTCTTCTGCTGCTGCATCACCAGACCTGAATGCAGAATCCCAGGCTCTTAAAAGAGCTCTAACCTCAAAATTCATCCAAGGTTTCTGGTTCGGTTGGGTAGTATTTATTCTTGTAGAGGTAACCTCATCCACACACTTATCCACAGACAAATCCATGAAGAAATTGAGCAATTTTCAAGAGAATGAAGCTCATTGGTTCCCATGCTTGAGCTTCCATTTACCTTATTTGAACGCTATATGTAAGTTGTTCATTGATCTTGTGTACCTAGATGATCTTGAATCAAAGGGCATTTAATTGCATATCGTGTTTCCTCACTGGAAAAGTGACAACATAAATGTGTTTCATGTTGTAAAAAGTTAACGGTTTATGAATTTCTGGGTACAAACTAAAAGTATGGTTTACATATCAGAGAGCACAGAGTGGGAACATTTTGGGTGCAGTTTAATAATCCATGGGCACAATCAAAACAAGCGAACAATTTAAGAATCTGTGAGATTTTACGGTTTACATACTGAGGGGACGAATTGCAAAACCATGGCCATGGATTTCTCCTACAGGTGACTTCGAAGGCTCAGTAAAACATACTTTGTTTTGGCCTTATCCCCAAACAGAATTGTACTTCATCTGTATTTTCTCAGTTTCATCCATTAAGTAGTCGTAGAACACAGTTCATAAAGTGTCTCATTACATACCCTACACATGATAGCAGAACTCACCCAGATGCCCACACATTCTGATAAGTATTGTGGTTAAGAATTCAAACAAAACAAAATTGAAACTGAAGTATCTTTGACTAACAGTATAAAGCTATAAAGAGATAAGAAGTAAAAAATTAACAAGTTTAGTCTAAGTAGGTCTTAAAAAAAACATCAGGTTATAAAAATCAGATCCAGTGTTCTCGTGTTGTTTTTATTACTAATTTAAAGACAATATCTTACATAGGAGTAAAGAAATATTTTAAGTCTAAAAATCTTAATGAAATTACAAAATGCAACAGTACAAATCAGACATAAAAAAAACTCCTCAAATTTTGTATACAAAGATCTAAAAACAAACAAACGCATCTTTAAATAGTTCTACATAATGTGCAAAATTACGGTCAAGAGTCTTTATTTTTTTCGTGGGCATGCTTACCTCCATATTTAGCTTCTTTTTTTTAAATACTGAAGATTTATACAAACTCGGAATTTCATGAAAGCTCTGGTATGTCAGGAAACAGTCTTAACAGTCTTAAACAACTTCTGCACCATAGTGTCATTTTATAGTCGGTGTCCCTGACGCATTGTTCTGAAAGACCTCGCTAATTGCTTGGCAAGTGCAATATTCTTTCCTGTGCTGATATAGTACTTCCTGTTAAAACAGGAAATTGTGGCGGGACATTAGTTTCACATGTTCTTTAAAGATTTTGCAAAAGCATATCGTGTTAAATGAGTATATTGATTAAATATTTTGCTGTCATCAACAACAGTCGCACCTGAATCTAATTTGGTATTCTGAGCACTGCCATCAAAACAAACCATTTCAGAATAGAGTCCGTAGACATGAAAAGCTTCAAGTAGAATTAAATACAGTCACCTATATTTTAAAACGAGGTGAACGCATCATTATATCTAAAAATAGCAGCTTTTACTCATATTGTATCCAGTGCTGTATTACTACAGTGACTGAAGGTTTTGATCCACTTCAAATGTTGACTACTGTAGTTCTGAAATCTTGCATTACTCATGTTGATTATCAGAACAGGTTACAATAATTAACAATGCTTTACATAAAAAGGGTCCGTTAAGCGTTATAAATGCGTTGCAGTTATTTTGGCCTCGTCCTCTATAGTGAGCGTTGGATTGTCATACATCTCCAAACTTCTATCCTTGGCTTTAATGTCATCCGTCTCTTCATCCTTCTCTTCTTCTTTGCAGCACTTGCAGCAGCAGCAGCAGCGAGTCCTGCAGAAAGTCATGCTGGCGGTGACCACTCGGTCCCAGGGTTTGAAGGAGTGCAAGGGTTTGGGCAAGAAGTCCCAGCTGCGGAGGAATGAGGGCAGAAAACGCGGACAGCGATTCTGCATGATGTTCACTATGACCACAGCGATCGCAAAGACCACAACAGGCACTCCGACCCCCACCAAGACCTGCCACCCCGCAATGGAGAGGCCTAGGACTGACAGCGGGAACAGGAGGAAGCACAGGACGAGATACACCCCCGCGAACCAGCGGTACTTGGCCGTGCGGTTGCCCAGAGCTTTGGCCAGTCGGATAGGGATGCGTGTTAAGGGGATGGGATACCACAGTAGGATACCACAGATGTTGAAAAAGAAGTGACAGAGAGAAATCTGGAAGAAAATACAAATTATAGTCATTTACTCGGTGTTCAGAGTAATACACATCAAAACAGAAACTTAATCTAGAACTTTTTTAATAGGGGTGAAACATGCATTTGTAACGAACATTATACACTTGTAAATGTAAAACCAGTATTTCCATTTCGGATGAAGGATTAGCCTGATGCCAAGCGAGTCTACGTTTCACTTTGCAGAATTTAGTGATCCATCAAATTGTTTGACCGTATACGTACAGTATAGTAAGTGCTGTAGTGACGGTAGGATTCGGGTTAGTGTTGAGATTAGGCTTATGGTGACAACAGCAGAGTGGATTAGAATAGGAACTCAATAATTGTAACCTTAAGGTCCTTGCACATGGAGTCAGAAGTTCTCGTCTGCAGTTTTCGCAGGTTAAAAAAATAAATATGTCCTCGCGTTGTGTCAATCACGTTTACACACTGTCTCCGAAAATTTTGTCCTTTAAAAAATACATTTGATTTTCTGCGTTTTTCGCATAATTTTAAGAGTGTTTAGACAATTCAGTGCCACTGAATGACGAATACGAAAAAAACGCATACGAACATTTCGGACATTTCAGTGTGCAAGGACCTTTTCTCTAAATTATTCTGCTAACAAAATTTGCATCCAAAAGTGTAAGAACTTCAAATCTCTTCCTTAAGTCACAAAGCCCCATTAACGTTTGTTGTTGTCATTGAAGCATTATTGACAGTATTTTATTTAAAGATAGACATAGTTTGCTCAGTAAACTGTTTATTATGCTTTGTTTTTTTCCCACTGCTCTACCGAAAAGATACCAAACCGTAGATTCAATACCGAGGTACGTTCTGAACTGTGATTTTTGTGCACTTTTACACCCCTCTTATTCTCCCAGCAGGGCAGTGACAAACCTGTAGTGAGTTAGCCAGTGTCTCTCCAGGACTGGCTAAAGCAGCGAGAATAGCAGTGGTTGTTGTGCCAATGTTGGAGCCCAGCGTGAGTGGATACGCTCTCTCGATGCTAATCACACCAATACCTGAATAGGAAGAAAAAGGCGCCAATGCTTGAGTAAATAACATTTACCCACTTAGCATGTTAGGTGTCACAATATACAGCAGTGGTGTGAAGAATGATTGGTTCATTAGGTTATTAACAAATAATTTATTATGATGAGCTACTGTTTTATAAATAGAAATCATCAACAATCAACTACATCACAGACCAAGTCATCTTAAATGTAATCAACTTAATGATTACCAAGACTGCACTTGATCAGAAATACAGTAAAAACATCAATATTGTGAAATTATTACAATATAAAATAAGTGTTTTCTGTGTGAATATATTTTAAAATGCAATTAATTCCTGTGATCAAAGCTGAATTTCAGCATCATTACTCCAGTCTTCAGTGTCGAATAGAATGATGAATAGAAAGATAAAAAGAACAGCATTTATCTGAAATCTAAATCTTTTGTGACATTATGTCTTTACTGTCACTTTTGATCACTTCGATGTGCCTTGCTGAATTAAAGTTAATTTCTATCAATCAATCAGTCATTAAATTGCCTTTACCAAGGATACACGCAGTCGGTCAAATACAGTAGTGACTCAACCTGCACCATTTTGACCACCAGCCCGATCAATATGACGAACACCAGCATGAAGACCTGCAGATGTACTGTATGGCAGTTAAAGGGTTTCTCTACTGACCGACTAGTGGAGTGATGGCTGAGGTGAAGACCGAGCTGCTTTGAACAATGAAGGTCATTCCCGCTCCAACAAGGATGGCAAGATATCCCGTGAGCCAGGCAAGGGGAAGGGGAAATCTGACAACAGTTAAAGCCATATTAGAAAGATCATGAACAATATGTTTAGTATAAAAAAAAATAAAAAAGTATCAACTACTAAACTTGAAACTAAAAGGTTGAAGTTAACGAAATCGTAAGACCTTTGGACCACAAAGTGTTGGCACTTAACCATAAAAATATTGTATAAAATTAATGTCGGTTTAATTATCAAAAAATCAGATTTCTTCCTTTGTAATTTTGTGACACTGTCACATAAGAGACATGTTTTACCGCTCTATTTATTACAATGATTTTATGTATAATAGTTTTAATTGGTGTACATGTTTTCTTAGCCATTTTTATTCATTTTATTTTATTTAATGCCGATTTAAATACAGTTGTCATCGGCTGCTTTAAATGCTTGAGCTTTATATCCAAGTCTGGATTCTGATTGGCTGTCAATGGTTTAATCAATCATGAGCTAAAAAGAAAAGTGATTCCAGTGAAGTCGTTCCTCTGTGTAATGACTTATGGTGGTGGTGTGGACTTCACTATTCTCTTAGAATTAGAAAAATTACTAAACATTCATAGCTAAAGTCCTTGGTGTGAAAGGGCCTTTACACAGCAAACCTTCATAAAAGTGATTTCGTTCATTGGCATTATAAATGGATACCCCGTAGGGGCTAAATGGGTAGGATTGATAAGGGAGGATCATAATGATCCTGATAGCATACTGTTCTTACTCTTTATCCCATGTAGCAGAAATATGCTTTTCCAAACTCAGTCAGTAGCCAAGTTTCCATCCACTTGTCAATGGAATTATCTGAAGTTCGGTAAAAAATCTCATGCGAAATAAAGCTGGTGAAAGTGTGTTTCCATCCAACGGCTTTAAAGCGAATAAAAACCTGTGCGTAATGACGTCACATGCTGTTTTGCGATCAAATTGGTATATCGAATTGATTTGAGACATGTTACGGTATTTCCATTCATTTTCGCACTGAATTGCACAACATTCAAGCAAACATTTGCCAACAAAGTTTTACTAGGCAAAATGGATCGCGCCATAATAACGTTTCCATCAGCGTTTATTACATAAGCCGTATATCGATCAAGATAAAATCCGATGAGACCGAACGTATTTCATTTGAGTCGGTATTCGTGAAATTCAATCGAATTTTACTGTTTCCATAAGGCATTTTTCATTCGATATCACTTAATGCGGATAAAAACGTGTGGATGGAAACATAGCTAGTGACTCTTAACTCATCCGCTAAAATAGTAAAGCTAAAAAGGCTAGATTAATTAGTCGGGTTAATCAATTGTTAGTTGTTGGGCTGTAAGTACAGTAGGTGGCTGTACCCGAGTGTCCTCTGATAGCAACAGCACCTGCACACCTGTGGCACGCAGACACACTCAGGCTCATATATTGTCCCTGTTCAGCTCATCAGGCAGCAGGACTGGATCACCTGTGCTGACTATCATATGACAGGATACATGCTCACACACTACAAGCCTTACACCTACAGGAATGTGCTGAGATGGAATTCTGGGAAGAATTACCAAATGTCTGTTTTTCTTGCAGGGTCAAATATTTGCCACATGCATCTTTATCTTCAACTCAGAAAACCTCCAGTGGAAAAGTCACAAGAGCACGTATCACAGGTTAATATTAGCAATTAGCGGCAGAGCTTATCAGCAGAAGATTAATCTCTGATGTTGACTCACCTGTGTTGAGCACCTTTTTGATGACGACCGCCACCTGACCCTTCAACATGGAGTTCAGCAGCTTGACGATCAGAATGAGGCAGGTACAGAGCGCCAGCAATGACAGAGCCAACAAAATCAACCCAACCGCCAGGTCAGGTAGATCAGCGAACACAAACATGTGAGTACCTGAAGAGAGAGATGAGGACGACTCTGTCAGAGATTATGGAAATATAAAACAACATTCATGAAACAGGTTGGGAAATCATGTTGGTTTGCATCAGTTTTAGAGGATTTGGGGCATTTATCGGCTAGAAAACCAACAAACCAGCCTAGGTTGGGTTAGTTGGTTTGTCATGCTACATTGAGTAACTAAAAGATCTTTTTAGATTATTATATTAGATTAATTTAGATTATAGTCAAAATGGCAAAATTTTTCTGTATTTACAAATACAATTACTTGTAATTCGATTCAATTACTTATCACTTTTGACCAATAGGTGGCACGGTTACCAAATTGCTGTTCGGTGTCAATATGCCAAAGCGTTGCGGAGTTACAGCTTCAGAATCAGCTTGGCCATCAAATTTGTTGAAGTGTTATTCAAGAACATAATCAAAAAGCTTTTAATAAAATTTTTGTCAGAATGGTCTGAAGATGATCTGTGCCGATTTTGATGAAAATCAGACTAATGGTCTAATAGTAAAAGAAAAAAAAAAAGATGGCAGACAGCAAGTTTGAGCGAATATGGTGTAATTAGTGTCACTGTTCTCGACAGTGACAAGGAATATGATCAGTTTCATTAAAATGGGCACAATTAATCAAAAGGTATTAGAATTTTTAAAATTTCATTACTAATTGACCATAAACGTTGAGCTCCTTCATGGCACAGTCCAGATGACACAGACCAAGTTGTGTAATGATGCGCTAATGCGTTCTTAAAATGCAGCATTTTATGACAAATTTCAAACTGGCAGATATGGGATTATTGGGTATCATTTGATTCGGCATGCTGCACTGAATTAAAAGAGACCAGTTTTATGATTTGAGCAAACAGTTCAGACGTTAGAAGCAAAAATAGCCATTTTCATATCTCTTGACCAGTAGGTGGCGCAGTGCCGAAACCCTGAATGTAGCCTCAGGTCATGCTTGTGATGACGTACCAAGACTTTTCTCAAAATCATTATTTATACTAAATCATTGCGGAGATATAGTCTAGATGTTGTAGACAGCTATTGGATGTATCATCCAATTTGCCGTTCTCTATGTTAAAATCGTTTGCACGTTACTTGAGAGGGGTTAGGTTTATCAAAACGCTTTTTTCATAACTTTTTTTTTTTCAAATCGGAAGAACTGTAAAGGACAAGTTCAAAAAAGCAGGTTTTTCAAAAAATTCAAAATGGCTGAAAAATGGTCATGGTGAATGCAATTGAATTGTCTTGAGCCAAGGAACCAGAGGGGATGTTTCTTGTCCTTACACTTCAAAAGTTATAAGCATAAAAGTTACTGCGACTTTGAACAGTTGGTGGAGCTAGACGGTTTTAGTTAGACACTCCAAAATTGCTGTGGTTAATGTTCAGATTGTCCTCTATCGGTGTGCAAAATGTTATAATTTTCCCACAAGAGGTTCTATGGGCTGCCATAAATATCGGTGCTTGGCCCTTAATGATACTACAAAAACTTAAGATACGGAGGGCTATTTTAAGATATTAAGTACAAATTATGCTAATGAGATTGTTACGACTAGTAGTTGGTTTCTTTATTTGATAGTTCAATCATTTTTTAAATCAACCAAGGGTGCCTGTTACAAAGGTTCAGAGAAAAATAGTGTAAAAATGTATTAAAAACAACCAAAGAAATATACCATAGCTGCCTTGGTGTTTTAAGAAGGTGGTTCCTTGCAAGGGCATTAACAAATTTGGGGGTCATTGAAATCAGTTTGAAAACCCCTGATATCGTTTACTGAAAATGTTTTAAAACTTCTCAGTCTGGGAAGTGCTGGACTGAGGTGCTCCTTAAAGAGCCCAAGCATACTCTTTCACAGTTGAAGGACTCGATGATTAAATACTCGAGTCCACTCAACCAAGTCAAGGCTGGAATTTCAACATGGTATCTAACTGCTAGCATTGATTTAAATCACCCACATTTAAACCCAGAGGAAAAGTCCTTTGTTCAGGTACGCTGGCCTCGGCTGTCATGAAGAATAGCCCCATTGAAAAGGTAGAGTAGATGGATGGGATAGGGGGAAAGGTGAAGCTAAGATCTCCCTCAGCATTTAAGAGAAGCCATTGTATTCATGACTGTTAGAGTGAGTCAATGGCTTCAAGCTAAAATAAGTGAACTTTGCAAGAAAGAGAGCGGGAAATGGACTGATTTTAGGCTATAGCTGTTGATCCAGGAAGATCCTGTGCTGGTTGCTACAAGATCCACATCAAACAGAGCAGAGACACTCACATTTTTTTAAGTTGAGCGTTTCTGTTTGGTTCTCTTGAGTCCAGACCTTGTTGCCCTCAGTCCAGCAGAGAGCATCAGGGGTGCAGTTTGCAAATCCAGGGACTGTTATATTCACAAGGTTCTGAAATGGACGAAGAGTACATCCTTAGACTGAAACCACACATACGAGAGAAAGAATTTAAAGCTTTTGTCCTGGCTGGCTATCTAACAAATACATACAGAATGTAATCCGATGTGGAAATACATGCCAATATACTATATACTAATAAATGCCAAGTAGTTGGCATACCTAAAACGTGTCAATGAAAATAGTTCAAAAACTAAAAATGGTCTATTTTACACAATATGTGTGTGGTGTGTCTATTATTTATGCATATAGAGTGGTGCAGGTGTGATGCCACTTTGTAGGTCAATCAGCAGTTCGCATCCCACTGGTTCCCTCGACAAAAACACAATAGGATTTTTCCATAGGCTTTTGGATTATCGCAAAAGACAAGCTGAAACCTTTGACACACTTTTTGTCCATCAAGATAATTATCACAGATGAACACAACTTTTATGAATTGTGTAGCTATGCAGCTTCAAATGCAGTCGCCTGAAGTAAAAAGCTAAAGCTAGGCTATAAACAAACTACACCACGGTCCCACGAATTGAACGTCACCACTTACTAAGCTTCCCACAACTCTTTCAGTTCTTATCTAAAAACATTTTCCCAGACCATTTGAGTTATAATAGTTTATAAGAGCACAATTATGAGCATAATGAGGCTGTAAAAGTTGACCTGATCAGCGTGATGACGTTTAATCTCCTCGACAGCCTCTGTACTCCCATTACACACTTGTTAGCAACCGCCTTTTCCAAGACAAATAACAGCTTAAAACCACGAGTGGGGTAATACTGATGTATTTTACATCTTAGAATAAAGTGTGAAAGTGTCTTGAGCTTGTGTTCACCACAGACCTTATTTCAGCCATTTAACCAAAAAGTCTTTCAAAAAAATAAAAGACTTCGGGACGATGGAACCGGAAGTGTTAAAATGCAACTCGCTTCCATGTTTTGGCCTACGAAGTGTGTCATACCTGCACCACTCTATGCAATGATGGCGTAATGCAAAGACCAACAACTGATGCACCTCTTGATGGAAATAACATCTCAACATTTATTTCAAATGTCATGTCTGCACCACTCTATTATCACATTGTTAGCTTAGCAACATGCTAACACTATTACACTGCATACTGTCTGAGTACAGTAGGTACTACATTTAAAAATTTACTTTGCGACCGTTAAAAAAGTTTGCTCTATATGGTATGAATGAAATTCAGAAGTAATACATCCCCCAGGATGTTACGGTCATGTGATCTATGGTGTCTGGTGCGTCGCTTCACTTCCATTCTTAAATCCTCTCCCGTGGTCTCATGGGATAGTAAAGTGTCCATCAGATACACACTTCAGAAGCTCACCAGAAGTGGTTGGTCATTGAGGGACTTTTCGCCTACTGTTTTTCAAATACTTTGTATTTGGACATACTTCTTTTGGCTAACTGTTTTTTTGCCTACTTTTAAAGTAGGGAAGTATTTGATTTTGGATGCAGCGTTAGTCTCTCTGTTCTGTGCATTAGGATCACTTTTTGAATGACGTTTAAAAAGGCAGCAAGGCAGTGTGCTAAGTTTAGAAACAGAGCAACAGCTAAGGTGTCTGTTATCTCCTAACAAAATGTACCATGAATTTAGATAAAAGTCTTGCATATCTGTACAAAAATAGATCCAATGTTTCACTTTTGAATTCCCATCAGTATGATAAATCCTATTTCCTCATGTTTTAACAGCCTAATCTGGTGACTGATGGTAAATAGTGGGAGTGCTGGACTCAACCCATTTTCAGTTCTCTCACCGTGACTTTTTGCGTTTTACACCAGATCTTGACCAAACTTTTGTTCCTGGCCGCGGGGTCTCCAGTGGCGATGTCACGGATCACAGAGGTGTCCAGCTGGAAGAACAAGGGGAAAAAGGTCCTCAATAAAGATACTTGAGGTAGCATACGGTAGAGAGCAAAGCAAGTTCATAGAGATCATTAGATATTCAATTGTCTAAATACACTTTTGGGGTAAAAAAAAAATGAAGCGTCAGATTTTGAACCACCCAATGTATTGCAACAGAAATATTGGTGTGTCCTCTTGGGAAGATCATATTTACAAGTCGGGAAGTCGTAATTATGATGTCAGGTGCGTTCATGTCACTTTGGTGGAGTAAAGGCCCTGATATATAGTCAGTTCTGATATCTTTTTCGTTCTTTTAAGGGGTAAAAGATGTTTGAAATACGCGAACAGCGATATACTGTTAGCGAACATCTGATGCCATCCACACTGCTGAGAGCGACGGTTAGATGAATATGTAAATGTGTGCTACGTGCTTTCCTCTAAATAACAAAAATGACAGCAGATAAGAAAGCATCTGATCATAGCGATGTGGATACGTTTGCACAAGCTCTGTAATTCGGCACTATCCTGTCAAGTCACGTTTATTCAAATAGCACTTTATACAATAGATTCCTTAAAATCAAGCAGCTTTACAGTATTAAACATAAAAAAACAGTGCAACTTAGGGTTTATACTAGAAAAGCGACTCTCCAGTGTTAATGTTATAACTTGTAGACGTTTGACCTCGTCGGACTGAACAGACAAATTAATTAATTTCACGTCAAAGAAGGCGGAGCCTCAGAGCCACATCCGCCTCTTACGACATCACCACGGACCAATGGTAGTTCAAAAGCATTTACCAGCCAAAGTGAACTTTTCCAGAAAGTTGGCTTTGGGAAGCTGAAACGAACACCAAACAAACTTTGTTTTGGCCTGATTTTTTTTTTCTCTCGAAATGACGTCACACCAGTTATTTCTTCGATTCCGCTTGTAGTATATCGGGGCCTTAATATGGTGATGTACCTTTTCTACTAAACACAGCAAGGTTTTTTAACTACTTAAAAATAATAATAATAATAATAATAAATGTGCATCAGGGGTGTTTTTGCTTAAAAAAGTTATTATTGAATTTATGAAGGGGCTGTAAACTCAATTGTTATATATTCTATCGCTACAATACTACCATATTTTGGACATGCAACTTAGCATATAAAAAAACAGTCATTTTAAACACTTTTTAAACACACAAATTTACCATAAATAAAGAAGCTGTTTCCATTGCGCTCGTGTTGTTTTCTTACTGACACATCCCCAACTTTGAAACTCTAGGCTCAATCTTTAGTTTTTCCACTTGGAACAATTACATTGTGGTGGCCTTCGTGTGCCATAAATCATGAATACAATCTTTCCGATATGACTTGAAGTCACCTTATGAACCCAGCAACTGACAAAATTGTTGCAGCTACTAACAACTTGTTGGGCGTTAATTTATGGGACAGTAACAATGACAAAACTAGATGTGACGAAAGAGTTTATGCAAAGGGGTTGCAGCAAAGGAGCTTATATGATCAGCTGCCCGATAACGATGAAGTAAAAGCTACTGAATAAACCAACATGTCTACTACATAAGCATTGATGTTGACCTCACCTCAATGATGTTCTTGGTGAGGGGTTCAGTGATGACCTTTAGCAGTTCTGGAGCGTCTGCGCCGCTCTGAATGTTAAAGGAGTCAATCACAAGTTTGGTGAGCTTGTAGAGGAATCCTGAGACCCACTCCAGAGGCAACAGCACCAGGACAGACAGCCAGTTGAAGAAGTCATGGACCGTAGCTCCAGCAAATGCCCTGAACCACACAGAATGAATGTCAAATCCCATTTCTCAGATGTGCAACTCCATTTCCTTCAGCAAGTAACTTTAAAGTGGCTGAAAAAGAGCCATATCACTGCTACTTTTGCACCCCTTTATCTCAAGGCAAAAATAGTGTATTAGCATACAAATTAATCCAATAAGACCCTCAACAGAAGTTATCACACTAATTTGGAGGCATGTTTAAAGGGGTCATGACATTGATTTGTTTTATTATTTGAATATGTTCCGTGAGGTTCACTTATAAATGTTAATACATTTTTTGCACAAAATAAACTGTTTAACCCTCACTCTGACCCTCTGTCTGAAATTATCAGTTTTAAGGCGTTGCTCCTTTAAGGCTTGTCAGTAAACGGCCATGGTTATGATTGGCTAACGTCATCGCCTGAGAAACGGTATCAATGCGCCAGTGTTGGGAGTAACGCGTTACAAAAGTAATGCATTACAGTAACATATTACTTTTTGCTGTAACGCAGTAGTGTAAGGCATTACCAGTGTTGGGAGTAACGCGTTACAAAAGTAATGCATTACAGTAACATATTACTTTTTGCTGTAACGCAGTAGTGTAAGGCATTACTAATCAATTTTCAGTAATATTTTACTCGGTACATGTTCAGTAAGGCTTGCGTTACAAGTTACAACAGACTTTTAGTTTTAATTGTAAAAAAAAAAAAAAAAAAATAGCCTACACAGCAAGACCGGGAGACAAGCAGGCTAAATTACCTGTTCGTGGTCATTCAATAGCCGCGTGTGGTGTCCAAGTCTGTTAATAAAAACTATATGGCAGCGTCTTATATATTTTTATAGCGATTTATTTTTTTACAGGAGTGCCGTGAGGTATGATTTCGGCCTCTGTGCTCGCGCTGGCCAGTGGAGAAGCGGCTAATGGTGAAGATGGCATGAAGAAGACTGTGCATTCGCGAGATGGACGTATGCGCATTAGGCTATTCGTTCTGTGTTTTCTTTCTAAACAGTTAGGCTATGTTTATTTGGTGTTTTTCATGTTTTCATCACGCAATCATGTTTTTGATGCGGTGGTGACGCGTTCATTTAAGGGCAGCGGCGCTGATAGCACCTAAAGGCTGATTTATACTTCTGCGTCGTTGTCTGCGTTGAAGCGCAAGAGCTGTCACAAAGAACCGGCAAAAGCAATGATTATGAATATGTCAAATATAGCAAGGAGACATTTTACTTGTTTATTAATAAAGGCAGGATGAAGTTGACGATGCTGACTCGTGATCTTCGCAGTAGGAGTGCGCCAGAGAGAAATGCACATTTCATTTCATAAGCAGAGAGCAGTCTGTTTTCTTTCGTTTTGAATTGTTCTGTTTTACAAGTAGACATTTCAATATACATATATTTTTCAGGTCCGTGAATAGGCTAACTTATGCGCTGAGTTTCGGTTCATTTAAGAGTGAATTGTCCTCCGTGTCCTGATTAGGCCTATTTATAATCGTCTGCTATATTTAACCTACTTCTTATTTATATTTTGGTTTATAATTGGTTGATGAAACATAGATTAAAATTAAGATACAATTAATACAAAACGAAATTCACTTTAAAGAAAGGCTTTGTGTCATTCTGTGTAAGGTCTCTGTGGAAGTTTTAAAGCAGTCTTTTAGTGCCGCTTCAGAGCGCTCGCGTCCGTAACGGAGAACTGTCACGTCTGTAACATTGTTTTTTCCTCATAAATGCGAACATGAAAAATAAAATAAAATTAATATTTTATGTTCTGTCTGTGGAGAGCCAACCCTTCTTCATCCGATTTGCGCAGTGTAATTCACAAAATTACAACAACAAAAATCGTTGTCTCCTAAAAGTTAAAGATTTTTTTTTTGTCACGCATGACTGTCTATTTCCTTAAATATAAAATGCATGTGTAGACTGATATTTTTCTAATGTCTGGACTCCTTTCAGGGAGGAGCCTATGGATAAACAGACTTTTTAATATTTTGGTGTATTAATGCATTTTCTGAGAATTTATTTTTCAAGTTTTGACAGTAGCCTAAATGTCATGTCCATAACGCTGGAATTCCCAAATTTTAAATAATTTATCCTCAACTTGTTTTTTGGTGTCTACGTATTTTATAATGTTAAGTTAACTTCAAATAATACTAATAGTAGCCTAATTTAAAGATGTGGTAGCATTGGATCTGGTATGGATAACACTGGGAGTTGGAAGGGGTGTGTCGCGATTCTGCAGGTTTGTGGATCTGAGTGTCGCGATTTCGGTTTCATATCGCATATCGTTAAAGCCCTAGTCATTTTAGAATGTTAAGTTCTACTTCTGTATATTTATTTTGGTGAAAGTAACTCAAAAGTAATACAGGAGTAATGTAACGCATTACAATTCTGAGACAGTAATATTGTAAGGTAATGAATTACTTTTAAATAACAGTAACATGTAATATATAATGTATTCCAGTTTGGAAGTAACTTGCACAACACTGGGCATTACTAATCAATTTTCAGTAATATTTTACTCGGTACATGTTCAGTAAGGCTTGCGTTACAAGTTACAACAGACTTTTAGTTTTAATTGTAAAAAAAAAAAAAAAAAAAAAGCCTACACAGCAAGACCGCGAGACATTAACAAATGAAAAATGCAAGTAGGCTAAATTACCTGTTCGTGGTCAGTCAATAGCCGCGTGTGGTGTCCAAGTCTGTTAATAAAAACTATATGGCAGCGTCTGATATATTTGTATAGCGATTTATTTTTTACAGGAGTGCCGTGAGGTATGATTTCGGCCTCTGTGTGCGCGCTGGCCAGTGGAGAAGCGGCTAATGGTGAAGATGGCATGAAGAAGACTGTGCATTCGCGAGATGGACGTATGCGCATTAGGCTATTCGTTCTGTGTTTTCTTTCTAAACAGTTAGGCTGTGTTTATGTGGTATTTTTCATGTTTTCATCACGCAATCATGTTTTTGATGCGGTGGTGACGCGTTCATTTAAGGGAGGCGGCGCTGCCGATAAAGCACATAAGAGCTGTCACAAAGAACCGGCAAAAGCAATGATTATGAATATGTCAAATATAGCAAGGAGACATTTTACTTGTTTATTAATAAAGGCAGGATGAAGTTGACGATGCTGACTCGCGATCTTCGCAGTAGGAGTGCGCCAGAGAGAAATGCACATTTAATTTCATAAGCAGAGAGCAGTCTGTTTTCTTTCGTTTTGAATTGTTCTGTTTTACAAGTAGACATTTCAATATACATATATTTTTCAGGTTCATTTATGAGTGAATTGTCCTCCGTGTCGTGATTATTTAATCGTCTGCTATATTTAAAATCCAGGCAATTGTTGATGAAACATAGATTAAAATTAAGATACAATTAATACAAAACGAAATTCGCTTTAAAGAAAGGCTTTGTGTCTTCTGTGTAAGGTCTCTGTGGAAGTTTTTAAGCAGTCTTTTAGTGCCGCTTCAGAGCGCTCGCGTCCGTAACGGAGAACTACGTCTGTAACATTGTTTTTTCCTCATAAATAAGAACACGAAAAATAAAATAAAATAAATATTTTATGTTCTGTGGAGAGCCAACCCTTCTTCATCCGATTTGCGCAGTGTAATTCACAAAATTACAACAACAAAAATCGTTGCCTCCTAAAAGTTTAAGATTTTTTTTTTTGTCACGCAAGTCTGTCTATTTCCCTAAATATAAAATGCATGTGTAGACTGATATTTTTCTAATGTCTGGACTCCTTTCAGGGAGGAGCCTATGGATAAACAGACGTTGTAATATTTTGGTATTAATGCATTTTCTGAGAATTTATTTTTCAAGTTTTGACAGTAAATGTCATGTCCATAACGCTGGAATTCCCAAATTTTAAATAATTTATCCTCAACTTGTTTTGTGGTGTAGGTCTACGTATTTTATAATGTCAAGTTAACTTCAAATAATACTAATAGTAATTTAAAGATGTGGTAGCATTGGATCTGAACGGTATGGATAACTCTTGACTTGGAGTTGGAAGGGGTGTGTCGCGATTCTGCAGGTTCGTGGATCTGAGTGTCGCGATTTCGGTTTCATATCGCATATCGTTAAAGCCCTATAGTCATTTTAGAATGTTAAGTTCTACTTCTGTATATTTATTTTGGTGAAAGTAACTCAAAAGTAATACAGTAATGTAACGCATTACAATTCTGAGACAGTAATATTGTAAGGTAATGAATTACTTTTAAATAACAGTAACATGTAATATAATGTATTCCAGTTTGGAAGTAACTTGCACAACACTGCAATGCGCACTCACTATTGCACACGAGTAAGTGTTTAAAACCTTATCCATACAAAATCATTTACAGACAAAGCATTATGAAATCGTTTGCTTGTGTTTTGTGATGCAGCTGCTGTCAGATTCAATACAGCTGGCAACAAGTTTCTCTGCAAACTCTCCATTACACTGTGCCTCGATTACAAAACAAAATGCTTCGGACAAACATATAATCCTCAGACGAGATCCTGGACGCCATTAAAGGGATAGTTCGGCCAAAAATGATATTTAAACCATGCATTACTCACCCTCAAGCCGTTCGAGATGCATATATGCATCTCGAACGGCTTGAGGGTGAGTAATGCATTTAAAGGGATTAACTATCCCTTTAAATTAAACCATCCACTTGTTTCTGATGCTGGAATCCTTCTGAAGTCTGTACAGAAATCATCAGATTAGCTGTTTAAACTAAACGATGACTCAAGCGTGTAGTAAACTGAACACATGTCTGTATACTGTATCCAGTGTAGACAGCGTCTGTGATTATAATGGGTTCTGGTTGCTTTTGATGCAACGTGACGCTCGCATCCGGTGTAGGAACATGTAAGCATTTAAGAGACTGAACACCAGTGGGCGGGCCGATGAGGAGATGAAGTTTAATACAATGAACAATAGATGATGAGATGAAGTTTCATATACATATTTATTTTTCTGTGTGACGTCACAGATCCCACAATATCAAAACGAGCCGTTTTTGGAGCTTAATTTTAAGCTCTGAAACAGAATAAGGATGTTTTATTGGTACAACGACCTGTTATATGTAAAAAGACCAAGACAAATTTGATTTCTCATGTCATGACCCTTTTAAAAATGACAAAAACTCACAAACAGCAATATATAGGAGATCAAATATTTTAGAGCAAAGCACTACAGAAATAAAATTTCGCTTATTTACGTGACTTTTCCAAGTCTGGACATCAGAGTTTTAAAACTTGATGAACTTTTATGTTGTCCATGACTGTGGGAACACTGTTTAACACAAACAAAAGCTGTATCCACAGTTGGGTTTACCTGCGAAACTCATTGCGGTCTCCGGCTTGCATCACGGCCACGATGGTGTTTGTCACAGAAGTGCCGATGTTGGCACCCATGATGATTGGCACGGCTGACTTCACCTGCAACACTGACATTTACAGTCAACAATTATATACCATTCAGAAGTTTAAAAATGTTTTTGAAATAAGTCTCTTATGCTCACCAAGACTGCATTTATCAAAAATACTGAAAAAAACAGTAATAACACTACAATTAAAAATCTATTGCATCATTTTTAAAATGTAATTTATTCCTGTGATCAAAGCTGAATTTTCAGCATCATTACTCCAGTCTTCAGTGTCACATGATCCTTCAGAAATCACTATAATATGATGATTTGATGCTGAAGAAACATTTATGATTATTATCAGTGTTGAAAAGTTGAGCTGCTTCACATTTTTGTGGAATCTGTGATACATCATAACAGTTTCGATGCATAGAGTTCAAAAGAATAGCATTAATTTGAAATAAAAATCTTTGCAGTATTATAAATGTCTTTTACTGTCACTTTTGATAAATGTAATGCATTGTTGTTGAATAAATATTGAGTATATATTTCCTAAAATATCTTACTGACCCAAACGGTAGTGTACGACATACGGTAATACAACTCAACCAGCAATTGAGATTAAACACTTAATACGACAGAATCAATATGAATGCGTTACAATTAACAAATGAATGTCATTTTCAAGAGTAATTTCAAGTGGAAGTGTGTTAAGGTAACGGCTGCACACTTTACAGTGTGGATATCGATTTATTTCTACTTTGAAACAATTTGTGCTACTGTTGTTACATGGAGGTGCTTATCAGATATCAGATATCAGTATGAGCACGACACACACACACACACACACACACACACACACACACACACACACACACACACACACACACACACAACACACACACACACACACACACACACACACACACACACACACACACACACACACACACACACACACACTCACATCCAGATGACACCATGCTGACCACAATGGAGGACGAGGTGCTTGAGCTTTGAACCAGAACAGTGACCAGGACTCCGATCACCAACCCAGCCACTGGGTTAGACAGGATCGCATTGTCCTGGAAGATATCGCCCGCTGCCTTCCCTGCACACAGTGACAGAACCACAACACATCTATTTCTGTTCACAGATAACATGCCTCTTTTACACATTAACCATGTTAAACTGACATGCGCTTTGTTTGAAGTGCATGTTCACCTTCAACCTACTAAAGATTAAACACTTTAACAGTTTTTTCCCACTTGTTTGACAAATATAGTTTCAACAGAGTAAAATATGATTAATATCCAGTGTTGGGTAAGTGCTCAAAAAGTATTTACGCGTAGTGGTAACACTTTAGAATAATGTTCCTTCATTAATGAACACGGACACATGAGTAACACACTATTATTATTAAAGTACCTACTATTAACTAATAAGAAACTCTGATTAACAAATGAGTAAGTAATCACACTCAGTTGAATGTGGTAGTTCACTAGATAACTACTTTTTTTCATACCTCCCACTACTATACAGTATGTACAGGTTCAGAATTAACATGAATAATGCATAATTTATAATAGAAGGTAACGGTAAACCACTAGTAATGACTCAATTCTTACTACACATTTGAAAAACATGATAACTAATATTGACTGAAGTCATTGTAAGCTTTTGAGTTTTTTGTAAGATTTTGAATAGTAATTCCTTCCGATGGATTTGGTAAAACTTTAGTCATGATCTTCACTTTATAATACTGATCCAAATAACTAGTAGTTGCTTTAGAAAAATTTAATAACACTTGAGTCATTACTATCCAAAATCTTACAAAAACCTCAAAAGTGTACTGACTTCAGTCAACATTAAGTAAGTAGTACATTATGCATTAGTAATTAGTAGTTCTTACTCTTCAGTAAGGTATGAAAAGTTTCTTGTTAGTTAATAGTAGTTAATGTTACTAGTGTTTTACTCATTTGTCCCTCAGTAGTTATTCATTAATGAAGGAACAGTATCTATAGTGTTACCCAAGTAGTTACTAATCTTCAACAGTGCAATTAGATTACTGAATTACTCTCTCTAAATAATAATGCATTACTTAAAACCCATATCAACCTCGAGCAGCTGAACAATAAAGGATAGATGTGAAACTGCTCTTAATTCTTTCAAAATGAATAATATAAAATTGCATAAATTATTCTTGAACTGACCAAAGTATTTAAGGGACATTAAAAACATATTAGATGTTGCATTTTGATGTTAAACCCACTTGATTTATAGAATTGTTCTATAGTCTAAACAGTATTTAATGCAATTACATCAGAAGTAATTCTGATTAATAAAAGAAGTAAAAAGTAAAAGAAATAATTAAGAGAAAAGGGAAAGTAATTAAACTACTGTAATTACTTGTCAATGCATTATACCCAACACTGTTAATATCATATTGCTTGCGTTTCAATGATTGAATAGAGTACTTGTATAGTTTAGTAAAGCAGAAGAGTGCTTAAGTTAATAAATAAGACAAAAATAGTTCTACAGAAAAAAAGAACAGCATAGTAGTAAAAAAGTATTAAAAGTGAAAAAAGTCAGTAAACTTCTATGGAAAGGGCCGCAGACTGTCCTAAAAGTATTTAGATGAATAAATGACTCACATTTTAAAATACTCTAATCTAAATTAAAATTCTCAACAACAACACAAAATAAGAATTGTTTATACAAGACTATTATATAAGAAAACTGAAATAACGTTTTCCCCTCAGTAACTATTGTTTTCATTGAAGAACTTCTTTAAAAAGCAGTGTTTAAATGTTTTATAGAATGACTTTTCAGGACAGGGTGATATTGATAAAGTGAGAGAATATCAAGTAATTTAAATAGTTATTTTGAAATACAGCAATAATTGATTAAAGTGGTGAAAATCAAGCTTTTAATGTTGTTTATGTCTATGTGGTGTTTTTTAAATGTGCTTTAAGACAAACCGCATGTACAAATTCATGAGTCAACACCATTGCTGAGTATTTTCTGACGTCACAAACAACTTTGTAACCAATCAGGTCAACGTCATGGAGTGGATCTCTGAGCTGGAGTGAGCGGGGGCGGGGCGGGGCTAATTTACATATTCATAGAACTGCGTATCCTAAATAAGGCAAGGGTGTAGAGTTACATTCAAGCTATTTTAAGATTTTTTTTTTTCAAGTAAATGTGTCAGTTTGAGTATCAAAGATGAGGTTTAATGGGTAAAATTGACTACAGGGGGACTTTAAATTGCACAATGTTTACATTTCAGAATCAAATGGCAAAACACATTAGGGAGAATAAGCTATTCCTATGTTGCAGAAAATGAACAAACATTCATCTATTCCTGTGAAATTTATATTCCAGTAAGAGATACATAGGCTATTTATTTCTCCATTGTTATGTATACACAGACACACAGGTTCAGAAAATGCCTCGTTTCAGCACCTTCCCAGTATTTATATGGCACGTTTCAAAAGTCTCTCTTTGCCAAAAGACCTGTTCAATACGACAGCTAGTGTACAGCACAATTTCTAATTTCTCGCTCGCTCTAATTTATTTTAAAAGAAAAACAAATGTTGTAAAGTTGAAAGAAGTTAAATAAAGTGTAGCTACCTCCTACCAGCTGGAAAGCGGAGCTGAGGATGTCCAGAGAGCAGACGAACACATAGAGCAACCCGACCAGGACAACGAACTTCACGACGGACTTGAGGACGCGCAGAACTTTCCCCTTCGTGTCGAGATCTGCGGGAGCAACACACACACACACACACACACACACACACACACACACACACACACACACACACACACACACACACACACACACACACACACACACACACACACACACACACACACACACACAAAGAGTGTGAGGCGCGCGCTGGCGCTGGTTCAGTTCAGTCCGGCTGCTCGTGCGCTGCTCTGTTCTTACCGGACCACTTCTCCCCGGTGTCCCGGAGCTCGGGAAGATCCCACGGGTCCTCCTCCTCCTCCTCCGGCTCGGACTCGGACTCTTCTGCCTCCGTGTAAAGCGGAGGATCGGGTTCGGTCGCATCTTTGACCGGGCGGTGTGCGTCTGTGAGAGTAAAGACATGCCGAGCGCTTGAGAGGAAGAAAGCAGGGAAAGGGAAAAGGGAAAAGGGGAGGAAGGAAGTGCGCCCCGGTGTGGAAGTGGAAGTGGATTTATACGGGACTATACGGGACACGTACCGAGTTCCGGCGGCGTGGCGAGATGAGCCTCAGCTGTCGGGGACATTGCCTTCAGTTACAACACACACATACAACACATTATCAGTAATGTCAAACTTTCTTTCTTTCTTTCTTTCTTTCTTTCTTTCTTTCTTTTTTTCTTTCTTTTCTTTCTTTCTTTCTCTTCTTTCTTCTTCTTTTCTTTCTTTCTTCTTTCTTTCTTTCTTTCTTTCTTTCTTTCTCAAGTAAAAGTTCTTTATTTCGGTAAAGTTCTTTCTTTCTTTCTAAGTAAAAGTTTCTTTCTTTCTTCTTTCTTTCTTTTCTTTCTTTTCTTTCTTTTTTCTTTCTTTCTTTCTTTCTTTCTTTCTTTCTTTCTTTCTTTCTTTCTTTTTCTTTCTTTCTTATTCAAATTAAAAAGAACAGTTTCAAGTAAAAATGTAAACGTTCAAAGTAAAAGTAAAAGTCTTTCTTTCCGATTTATAAATCAGTGATTAAAAACACTGAAAAGCTTAAAGTAGCTAAATATGTAAATATTAAAGTAAAAAAAAGCAGTGATGCAAACAATAAACAACAAAATTAAAAGTAAAAAAGTTATTTTCTATTTATAAAGTAGTAATTACAAACAACAAACAACTTATTTACAACTTACTACATTTGTAAAGAAAAGTAAAGTAAAAGTCTTTGATTCTTCCTCAGTTAAACAGCAGTGATTTAGGTGATTGTCGGCTC
This sequence comes from Chrosomus eos, assembly GCA_036326025.1. NCBI lineage: Eukaryota > Metazoa > Chordata > Actinopteri > Cypriniformes > Leuciscidae > Chrosomus > Chrosomus eos. The sequence continues at coordinate 5,450,786 of CM070837.1, read as the reverse complement.
AGCTGCTGCTGGGATTGTAGTGGATGTGTTAATATCTCACACAGATTCATTGTTTACTTACTGAGAAATGATCAGTCTGTCAGCAGATCATACATACGTCAATATTCTGTCATTTCCACCACAACATTAAGCAATCGTTCATTCCCTCCCTGCCGCTCATGATTAAAATCTGCTGTGAGCACATGCTCTGATACACCCAGATCACTAAACACTGGCCCAGAAAAAGCTTAAAGCAGCTCAAGAGCCTCAAATACTTATGCATACAAACATACAAAAGCATAAAAATATCTATCGATCTGTTAAAATGCTGTTAATACAAGCACGCTTTGCGAAGCGCTTTAGACCGATGTTCCTACCTGTCTTGTGTGAGTGTGTGTTGGATGTGAGTCCGGGATCTACCTGTAGAGGAGTCTTATATACACCTGCAGCAGGAGTGTGTCACTGCTATAGTCCCGTGCGGGTGGTCCTTCACCTCTCCGCACCGCACCCACTGCAGGCAGGCTAATATAACCCATGTTTCAGTCACATAACCTTCAAATAAAACACAATGTGTTCTACTACTGTAAAATTGCTAAACAGTGTCCTGTATTTTCTCTCTGCATCAGTAAAACTTTGAAAATATTATATTCTATTCCATTCTATTAAATTAAATTAAATCAAAAATTAAATTAAATTAAATTCTATTCAAGTGGCAGTTAAATCGGCAGCTCTACGTTACTAGTAGTAAAAAGTAGCATAGGTCAATAGGCCTACAACAATTTTATAAGTGATATAATGATACCAGTCTTTCTGCAGTACACATGCATGCTACTGTTTGACTAACAGAATAATGTCATTATATCATTATTATTAACAAGTACTGTTAACTGTTGGTTTTTATAGATCTTTTTATAGAATATATAAATAAAGTTATTGCTTTCATTGCTTTTGACCTATAACCTTACGATACCAACATTTTAGACAATTCTTCTCGAATTCCTCAAAAACTAATACCCTACCTAAAATAAAGTTCTAATATTAAATACAAGTAAATTCAATAATAGAATAAGAACAAATAAACAAACAACAAGCAAATTAATTCAAGAGAACAAAGATAAAATGAAACAAACAGTACTTTATAGTGATGGGAAAATTTTATTACTGTATGAAGTAAATACCTATTAAAGCTACAGAAGTTATTTAGTTAAGCGCAATGGGAGATTGTCTCGTTTATTGTTGTTTGATTAACATTATTAAGATAGGAAACAAAAGGTATATAAGGTTGTTGTCACTTTAAGACCTAATGCATGATTTCTTTATATTGACACATTCCTAAATGTTTACATTCACTTAAGACATAACCAGCTGTGTGTACGTGGATACTCGATATAAATGTTGTCATAATTTTGCGTGTATTTGCTCAGGAAGACATGAAAGTGAAATCAGTTCTGCAGGGTTGGGGGTGTGGTTGGACGTCTAGCTCCTCCCACTACATCCTGCAAGGGGGAGCTAGATGTCAAGCTCCACCCACTGGCTCTGCAGTGACCAGCCTATGGTTATAGTTGTGGTGTTGACTATGCTATTCTTTTATATTTAGAATTTTTTTTAGAATAATATCTTTGGAGAATTAGGTCTTTGGTGTGAATGGGCCTTTATTCTTTACATAGTCCGGTTGTCACTATAAGAGTATGCGCTCTATTGACAAAAGGTGTGCATACGGTTCAGAAGCCATAGTTCAGCATTGCTTGTGTCTACAGAAGACAAGATATGTGTATGGCTAAATCTTACAACAATAAAACTATACAATAACATCATCTCAATGACACCATGTGGGCAAACAAGGTCTAAGCATGTTTAAATGATGTTTAATGATTAACAGCATGTTCAATACTTGTTAGCAGTATAACTGACCTGAAGTCCCCTCCCATCCCGTTATACATATGCAGTAATGTGCAGTCACAGGTGAGGCTGAGATACACTCATGCACATTCACACACACATAAACCATACACTATGCAACAGTACTTTGGAAAATCTGACACATCACAAAAAGGTATTTTTTTTATACTTATACAGAAAATAATAGATAGGTTTTAGTATTTAAAAGTATTTTATCTGTGGATAGAATTATTATAATTCGTGTAATTATCATTTAATAATTCCATGAATTAGGTTGAATTGATTTGCTATTATGACGTCACTTCAAGAGACAAAGACTTAAAATATTTTTGCAGAAAATACCTAATACATATTTATACATCAATAAAACATACTATTATCTTAAGTTTTAATTTGGAAAATTTGAATGAGACCATATATATATATATATATATATATATATATATATATATATATATATATTCATGATGTTTATATATTCTCTCTCTCTCTCTCTCTCTCCTCTCTCTCTCTCTCTCTCTCTCTTCTCTCTCTCTCTCTCTCTCTCTCTCTCTCTCTCTTGTCTGCAATACTTATTTTATCTTTATGACATCAGATAAAAACGTCATATGAAAGTAAACGACACATATTATACTACTCCAACAAGCTAAAAATTAAATGCAATACACACCGTTTGTTGTTGTCGTGTGCACAGTAAAAAGCTTAATTAGCTTATCTGCAGGTTCACTGAGTTTGTGTGGTTAGGCGTTCAACTCTTAAACAGATTAGATGATACAATAAATCATGATCTCAGTTCACACATAACTTCATGTATTTTGAAATGTTTGGCAAACTCCTCTCTAATCTAAATGGTTATTTCTTCTGTGTATTGAGGCATTTTGCATGCCACGTTTCAGGCAGCTCTAAATATAAACATGACCATCAGCTGAATTATTTCCATTTTATACATTTGATTTGAAAACATTTTTATTATTATTTATCCCCTCATTGTAATATACACATATTCATTTTCACACAAATATTAAGCGTTGTTTGGGAAGACAGGGATCACTATAACAGGGTTAGTGATCTTAAGTTTTTATATTAATACATACATACACACACACACACACACACAAATAGATGATCACAAAAGCTGTAGTCTGTAATGTATACGATCTGGCTGTCGAGTTCAATTACAATTGTTTCATCATTATCATACCAGGAAAATAAAGTGCTTTTTAAGTGTGTGATTACACTGTAGATAGATTTGTACCTTCAGCATGGGACAATGTAATAAACTGTCCACATCTCTCTTCTACTTAATGGACAGGGTTCCCTACAGATACACTTACTGACCTTGCAAATGTTTCCATTGACACTAAAATGATTTGCATGGAAAATTTAGCAAACAAAATACTTCTTGAAGAAAGCCCTTGACCTGTAAAACAAAATATCTCTGCCCACACAGCCATAAAAAGATAACTGTGAGAAATGGAGAATTCAACACACGATTGCCGACTGCTGGGTCCTTTTGTCACTAATTCTTGTAAATGAAAGTTATTCTGGTGTTCAGGATGGGTCTAAATCATTTCTGTCTTTAGCGTTGACATATATGACTATGAATGTAGTGCTGTGTGACTGGTAATCAGAAGAGTCCTGCTTTGAGATGCTGAACATCCAACGGTTGGTCCATAAACTCATAATTGTGACCTTGAATAAAACACATAACCTTAGTTTATTCCAGGGAGTTTGTACCTGTAATACGTGTACTATAAGTCACTTGGGGTAAAGGTGTCTGTTAATTGACTACTGACTATTAGGATCAATCGGAATCCGTCTGTGGGTCATTCCTGTTCTGCAGTACATATTTAACTCTTTATTTAAAATAACTTTAGTTGTTGTAATTTTACGGACATATTTCTGTGAAAGAGTTTACCGGACTATCTACCCATGTGAAAAATAAGCTTCATACCTTAAAAGTATATAAAAACCTGTACTTGCAGGTTAGATAATAGTTTTGATAAATAAATTCCTGTTTCCTGTTCCTCATCGTCTTCCTTGTGATTCATACCACCACACAATCTAACAACTACATCAAAATCATTTGAATATGCTGTGGCATATTATTTACTGCATATAATAATAGTATAATAATCCTTTAGGATTGTTGCTTGTCAGACTCTACGAACATGATCATCACTGTAAGTCATGTCACACTGTAAGATCTTAGTTGTCATTAATGTCAGACTGTACGACAGTCAAGACACGTTAAAAATGGACGGACACAAGAAAATATTTTTTTGAAGAGTTTTACATCGTCAATCAATGACACGTACGTTCACAGTTGAATTATTAGTTGAGTTGAATTATACAAGGGATTGAATGGTGGCTATAAAGAAATCTCTAATATTACTTTTGGTCTTGGCTTGTCTTGAAAAACGAAGACAATTTGATGTTTCGTCGTAGGAGAAGTCACACTGCAGGATTGTGAATGACACTGCCAGAATTTTGTCGGAGGTAAAATTTGATCGCAATGGTCATTAATCTGCTGTCAGTGAACATGTCAAACTTAGATGAGTATAATGTCATAGGATGTTGATTTTGAAAGTCCATAAGTAATTATGTTAATTTATATATATATATATATATATAGTTGTCAGTACACTACAAATAAACTGATTCTGGCCTTTAGTTTGTCATTCAAATTTAGAAAAAGACAAGGCCTAAGATATTTCTTAACCTTTAATGCAGGAAAAAGCACAGCAATGAAAGGGTTAAACTCTAAACCATCAAGGGTGTAAGTGAATATACATCCAAAAGTATTTATGCCTCAAAACAGTGTTTCTTTGCCACAAGTTTTCTCAGTTCTGTTTAAAAATAAGCCTATCTAGTGGTTATATAAAGAAATTATATGAATGGCATCTGAATATTATTTATTTATTGGTTAGAAGATACAAGACTTTTCCTGTTTCCCTTTTTTTATTAGGCCCTTTTTACATGAGAACGATTCCGGGTAAAAACGTAAAAATATTTTATCGGATGTGCCTTTCGTTTACACGGCGACAAAAAAAAAAGTGAAACCACCCTTCAGAGTGGAAATCTTAAAAACGCTCCTACCCGTTGCTCAAATCTGCTCACATTGGCTCTTGTCGCGTACGCGTTTACGTCACAGGCATGGGCCAGTACAGGAAAATAACAACCAACATGTCGGATTATTTCCATACATTGGACCTTCAAGTTGCCATAGCAGCTCTGAAAAACATACAAGAGTCTTTTCAGCAGTTGTACAAAATATTCTCAGATATTGGTGTTGTTGTTTGGCAGTGCTTCACATTGCCACCTAGCCGTCTGGAGTGCATACTACATTGAATTTCACACACTTTTGCGTCACCGTATGCACGCGGATTTCCCAACCATAACGCTCGTCTAAACGCAGAATAAAAAATGATAACGCAACGCCACTTTTGCGTTTTCTCTTCAGATCGTTTCCGTGTAAACATAGCCTTAGTTTAATCACTTGCCATGGCAACACTGTTCGAAATATTCAATATCCGTTCACAATTTAGCATCTTCAATGTCTTTGCATCATGTTAAAAAAGTTTGGTGTGAAACATATAAACTCACTAAGAGGAGTAGTTTAAAATTCAGAGCCTGATTTTTCTCGAACAGTGTTCTATTTTTTTTTCATTTTAAGAAATATGTGTAAGTTAGAAATAGGCAGATTACTGCTATTGGTCTAAATAAATAATATTTAAATGCCATGCATAGTATAACAACTAGATAGGCCTATTTTTAAACAGAATTGAGAAAACTTGTGGCTAAGAAACCTGTGTCCAGCATCCGCTTCCTCTTGGCGGGGTAATCAATGCTTCCCGTCCAAGGCTTGTAAGTTTTTGTCCAGTCTTTGGGCGAAGGCTTATAAAGCCTTTGGACAGGCTGCTTCCGCCCTCCATGCTATGGTGCTCTTGATGGTCCACCAGGCCCAGGCGCTCATAGACATGAACGAGGGTGGTTCTGACCCAGAGCTCCTCCGGGAGCTCCGTGTGGCAACTGACCTCGCTCTCCAGGTGATGAAGAAAACAACAATGTTCCGTTGGTCAGGCTATGTCCACCTTGGTGGTCCAGGAGCTCCATCTTTGGCTCAACCTGGCCGATATGAGGGACACTGATAAATATCGGTTCCTGGATGCCCCTCTGTCCCAGGTTGGCTTGTTTGGGACGACGCGGTCGAGAGCTTTGCCCAGCAGTTCTCGACCGCACAGAAGCAGACGAAGGTGATCCGACACATCCTGCCCCGACGGACCGCTGCTGCTCCCACCCGTCCTCCGGCCGCAGAACCTCCGCCTGCTTATCGCCGAGGTCGGCCTCCCGCGGCGTCCTCCGCTCCCGCTTAGCCTCAGCAGCAGCCATCATCCAGGCCTCAGCGTGGAGCAAGACGCAGGAAGTCGACCCCGGCGTGTGATGCGATTCACTCACGCCAACGTTCTTTGGCAGGTTCTGTAGACACTCAAAGATGATAGGGCTCCCTGAAGTGATCCCAATTACATAGTCACGTCGACGTTACGTCTCCCGTTCCCTCCTTCAGGGAACGAGGGTTACATTAGTAACAGAGACGTTTTCGGGGGCATTAAACATCATCAGCTGAACAGGTACATTCATATACCCATTAGTCGCTTTCACATCCTCGTTGAGTGTACAATCACAAGTGTATAATCATTTGCAAACTATTCTAACGCAAACTTTCAGAAAAATATATTTAAATAAAGACTGAAAGAGTTGTTGGAAGCTTAGTGATGGTTATGCAGTTTGTTTATAGTCTAAAGTTAGTGTTTAGTTTCTGGCGATTGTATTTAGGCTTCAAAATGTATAAAAGGGTGTGTTCAGTATGGAGTACCACAAGGCTCAGTACTAGGACCATTGCTTTTCACCCTGTACATGCAACTCTTGGGTGATATCATTAGGAAGCATGCCATTTGTTTTCACTGTTATGCTGATGATACTCAGCTCTATATTTCTATATATTTCTAGCCAAAATGCTAGAGTTTTTACAAGAATCAAGAAGTACAGTATGGCCATAGTAGCCAGGTTCTACATTGGCTCCCTATTAAACATCACATACATTTTAAAATCTTGCTAATTACTTACAAAGTACTAAAATGGCTTAGCTGCTCGGTACTTGAGCGAGCTTCTAATGCATTTTAGACCTTCACGTCTACTGCGATCTTTAAAATTCTGACCAGTTGATAATACCTATATCAAAAATATCAAAATCAACTGCTGGCAGTAGATTATTCTCCTATTTAACACCAAAATTCTGCATCAGTTTTCCTAGCCTTTTTCGGGAAGCAGATACACTCTGTCAGTTTAAATCTAGACTTAAACACATCTATTATAGCACATAATCACATTTCTATAATTCACATCCGTTAAAGGATTGTTATTGTTAGGCTGCATAAATTAGGTCAACCAGAAGCAGGAACATTTCCCAAAACACCCAATGTATTTGTTACATTTGTACACCACCACAATGCAGCCCTTGAATGTCAGCAGAGATCTTGTCAAGTAGACATTCCCCTCTGAAGGCCTCATTGGCATAACAGCCATCGGGACAGAACCTCATCAAAAAGAAAAACACAAAAACAAGACAAGTCCTCTGCTCAGACCTATGACCAGCTTCATCTTTATACTGGCTTGATTAATCCGATCTTCAAGCAAAAGGAACTGGATGCAATTTTTGAATGCTACCGTTCCAAAATCTGATTTCTAACTTGTTATGCAGTCTGATTAATAATCCGTGTTTGTTAGTTGGCCAGAGGAGAACTAGCCCCCCAACTGAGCCAGGTTTTGCTCGAGTGTGTGTGACGTCATCTGACAAAGACCGAATGCAGAAATAGGCAAGGCAAGGCAAGGCAAGGCAAGGCAAGGCAAGTTAATTTATATAGCACATTTCATACACAATGGTAATTCAAAGTGCTTTACATAGGAGAAAATAAAATAATCAAAACAAATAAGAATAATTAAAACCAAAAATAATAAAATAAAGTACAGTAAAAACAGTCGGACGAACAGTGGCACAGTGCTCATTCAGTAAATGCACAGCTAAACAGAAGTGTTTTGAGTCTGGATTTGAGTGTGACTACTGTAGGAGCACATCTGATCTCTTCTGGAAGCTGGTTCCAGCTGCGGCTGGCATAGTAGCTAAAATCATACTCTCCTTGTTTAGAGTGAACCCTTGGTATTTCTAGCTGGTGTGATCCTAATGATCTGAGTGATCTGTTGGGTTTATATTCAGTGAGCATATCTGCAATATATTGAGGTCCTAGCCCATTGAATGATTTATATACCAGTAATAATACTTTAAAATCAATCCTAAATGTAACTGGGAGCCAGTGTAAAGACCTGAGGACTGGTGTGATATGTTCATATTTTCTGGTTCTGCTCAGAATCCTGGCAGCAGCGTTCTGTATGAGCTGCAACTGTCTCATGGTGTTTTTAGGAAGGCCAGTGAGGAGTCCATTACAATAATCCACCCTGCTGGTGATGAAAGCATGCACAAGTTTCTCTAAAGGGGGTCGCACACCGGACGCGCAGCTCGGCGCCGCGCCACGCAGCGCCAGGTCTTTTAAATTCGAACACATTATTCTCTATGAGAGTACACACACCGGCGGCGCCTTTCGGCGTCTGTCCGCGGCGCCCAGCAACGGCTCTGAACCGTGTTCAAAATCCTGCAGCGCCACACGGCGCCATTTACATAGTTATATATTAAATTTACATTTATGTGTCTCAAATAGTAGTAATGTATATACGGACTTAGCCCTGTGCTGGAATATACATTTAGTTTTGTATTTATTTAAAGAAATCAGAAAATTGCTGATGTTATCAGATTTTCAGGTGAGAGTTGTCCTAGACGTGGCGTGGCGTGGCGTGGCGCTGAGCTGCGCGTTCGGTGTGCGACCAGCTTAAGTCTTGACTGGAAACAAAGCATCTAATTCTTGCAATATTTTTCAGATGATAGTATGCTGATTTAGTGATTGCTTTGACATGAATACTGAAACTAAGGTCTGACTCTAGAGACACACCAAGATTCCTGACTTGATTTTTAGTTGTTAGACCCCTAGAGTGAAGGTATGCATTCACCTTGAGAACTTCATCTTTGTTTCCAAACGCAATGACTTCAGTTTTGTCTTTGTTTAACTGAAGAAAGTTTTGGCACATCCAGCTGTTTACTTCATAAATGCATTGGCACAGGGAGTCAATGGGGCTGTAGTCGTTAGGCGATAGGGCTAAGTAGAGCTGTGTGTCGTCTGCATAGCTGTGGTAAGAGATTCGGTTCTTTCTCATTATTTGGCTCATTGGAAGCATGTACAGGTTGAATAGGAGTGGCGCAAGAATTGAGCCCTGGGGGACTCCGCATGTCATGGATGTCCACTCAGACTTATGGTCTCCTATACTCACATAATAACCTCTCCCTTCTAAGTATGACCTGAACCATTTTAGGACTTTTTAGAAATACTGTAGATACTGTATGACCAGAAATACTGTAGATAAAGTAGGTAGCAGGAATAGCCTTCCCCAACTTGCAGACAGCTTTTTTTTCAGGAAAAAGAGTCAGTGGTGTTCCACACAATGTCAATGGCTTCAAAGAGTTCATAAGTAGTTGGAAAAAGTCTCCCAGTTCATTTGAGTTTAATGTTAAAACCATATATTCACTATAGGGTTCAAATCTGACTCTGACAAATAATTTTGCCAAAAAAAAAAGAGAGAAAAAAAGACAAACTACAGCTACACGTTTTTTTTTCTTTTTTAAATACATAGAAGTCAAGTCAAGTCAAGTCACCTTTATTTATATAGCGCTTTTTACAATACAAATTGTTTCAAAGCAGCTTTACAGAGATAACAGGAAAACAATGTTGTAATAGTATTGTTCAATTGAAAATTAAATGTCCCCAACAGAAAACCAATAAGATCACAGGAAAAAAACATACATTGACCACAACATAATCAGTTATTAATATTTTGTTTGTTCTCTCGTTTTTGCTTGTTCATTATTTTTTGCCAGGCTGTCATACTGTTACAAATTGCGTGGAAGCAAAGGCGGTAGTCGGATCTAAATGCAGCAGTAGACTTTAATAATACAGACTTAGGAAACACAGAACAGGCAAGACACAAGACTCTCGTGGTACGTAGATACATTCATACAAACATTCAATAACTGACCATGAACAAAAGAGCAGACAGGATTTAAATACACAGAGGGGATCAGGGAACAAGTCACAGCTGGGGCAAATCAGAACAACGAGCGGAGCCATAACAACTAACAGGGAACCACACCTGAAACAAGGGACCTAATAATTAACATGACAGGGGATAACAGACTACAATACACAAGGCAGAGAAACAAGGTACAAACTGAATAAAAACCAAAGACAGTGAAACCACACCAGAAACATGACATGATAAACAAGACTGTAACACATACAAAGAAATTATGTCGGCACAATTTAACATGTGTCATTGCGTTATCACAAATAAAATGTTTGGGTCCAAGCACAAATACACAATATACTTACAAAATCTTTATCAGATGTTTGATAACATTTGAATAAAGGGTAAAGATGTTAATTTTCCAAGGCCATCACTTTTGGCCGTTACTGTATATGCCAACATACTAATGGAATGAGTCTGTCAAGGACATCAAAGCTAAAATTGCTACAGTTTTGGCATTGTGAAAAAAAAAAATCAAAATACATATATAACATAATACAAAATGGAACTGATATTGTACATAAAACCAAGTCCAAAGTGTTCCCAAGCAATGCTATATGCAGGCCTACACCTATTTAACATTGCAATATTTAAATGTAAGTTCTGAATAAAAGTGCAATGAAACTCTTTACAGCATATGCTGCTTTTAACAGCAATTATGCTATCAAGTTTAGTTACTAATTAACCGATATGCATATGCGCTACTAATGGCATATTTTCCACAGAGTCCAACACATAAGCACCATTGTTGTAGGCATGTCAACGCTGACCTTTGGAGCCTGGGGTGTGACATCAGCATCTGTACTCAGTGCGTGATGAGCATCTGCAGACTGACAAATGACTGCCACTACAATAGATGACAATATAAAATAGATTTGATTGTAATGATTTTGACTTGTTTCTGATAATTTAATCAGTAAATTAAGGGGTCAGATATTTGACATACATAATAAGACATGCATTAAGGTGGTCTGTAAGATTTTTGTTTTGTTTTCCAAAAAAAATATTTCTTTTGATAAAAAATACAGTAATATTGTGAAATAGTATTACAATCAAAATTTAAAAGTTGAAATGTAAAAACTCTTTTCTCTGTAAATATATAGTAAAATGTAACTTATTCCTGCAAAACTGAATTTTCAGCATCATTACTCCAGTCTTCATAAATACTTCCTTCATTAATCATTTGAATATGCTGATGGAATTTTTTGATAAATAGGAAGTTCCAAAAAAACAGCATTTATTTTAAATATAATTTTATTTTGAAATATAACAGTAAATGCCTTTACTGTCACCTTTGATCCATACATTTTACATTTTTTTTAATTCCCTGTAGTGGTTATATATAATACAAATATTATTTTTTTATCACACACACACACACACACACACACACACACACACACACACACACACACACACACACACACACACACAACACACACACACACACACACACACACACACACACACACACACACAACACACACACACACACACACACACACACACACACACACACACACACACACACACACACACACACACACACACAAACAAACACACACGCTTGTTAAATGGACATCAATGGATTAATGTAGAATAACTACATTCAGAATACAAATGCATCAATGTTGACAGAATGTTTGCCAATTCATGTTGACAGAAGAGACTTTTATTCATTTCTATGTTGTAATCTGGGCATGTAAGTGTTAAATACTAAAACTCAGCTGAAAGTGAAATCATAATTATACAATACTATGGTCTTTATCTTCAGTGTGCTTGCTATCTTTGCCTTAGCCTCATTTAAAGCTGGGATGAATTAATTGCATGCTGTAAAAATGTAAAGATCCTGTAAATATCAGGAGCAGTGATGACAAATTGGGTGGTGTCAGGAATCAGGAGAGGAGACACGTAACCAGGGGCGTAGCACCAAATTTTGGGCCCTGGGTACAAACCATCTTCCTGGCCCCCCATACCAAATACAATAGTGATACCAATGGGTGGTATTGGATTTTTATCATAAAAACACTTAAAATGTAGCCTAAACAAAATAAGCCACACTCTGATTAATATATTTTTGTTTTATTGTCAAAAGTACTACTTACTGAGATGACAAAAGGTCTAGCAGGTCTGAAACTGAAATATATGGCTTCAAACGGTTGCTAAAATATTCTTTATTGTCACAATACCTTTTTTAAAGTGTAGGCTAAGTACAAGTTAATTGATGATTATTTGTCTGTTTAAAATAAATGCAGACTATAGAATAACAGGGTACACTAACCGCCAAACTAGACATTCAGTCTTTGAATTAAGTTTTGAAATAAGTAATTTTCAATCATTAAGATGTACATTAAACTGAGAACAATCCTGTACTTAGGCCACATCCACACGAAGCCAGAGCTTTCCCTATCCAATCTTTTTCTTTTCCTCGTTCTAAATTTTTTCCCGTAAACACGGAGTCATCTCAAGAAATAAATGCGTACACACGAAACCACTGAAACCGACTGAAAACGATGTGGTATACATGCCAGACCAGTATGTGGCGCTGTAATTCTGCCACAGAGATGCACTAAACAAGGAGAAGAAGACTTGTAGCATGCGCATAACCTTGTGCACTCTATACAAACCCAACATGACAGCAAGGTGAAGACGGAGATTGCTCACCGTAGTAGCATCGGAGCAGAAGATTTTGCTTTAGTAAAGCCAATAGACTCAGTAGCTTCTGCAGCACGATCACCAGCATATAGTCAGCCATTGTTGTTGATGTTACGTGTGACGTAGCGGTGTGTGACTAATGCTGACACGTGGTGTGATGACATCATCGTTTCACAAAATGTTCGGATTGGCCATACACACGAAAACGCAAGGGTGTCGGGTGTCCCAAAACGCCAGATCCGTCTGGACGAAACGACAATGCGATACAAAATTTGTACGTATACAGCTAAACACGTCTCCGTGTGGACAGGGCCTTAATGTAAGAGCGTGTGCGAGCTAATTTGCATAACAATGCGGTAAAATAGGCGCTAATGATCTGTGTTTTCGCGGGTGTTAAGATTTTGACAATGGAGGGAAATATACTGTGTTTTCATGTAAACTTCTGACTCTGGGGAGAACTGCAGCAGAAGAGGTGACAAGCTGGGCCGCTGCCTGAAGTGGCAATGTGTTGAGCTCCCAGCTCGCCTCCGTTCCTTCTCACTCCGTTATTTACCCAGGAACATTGATTGCTCGCTATGTAGGGTGTGATACTATAAAGTATTGGTATATTATTCAAATAGAGTACGAACATAAATGTATGCTATTCTACCTGGAGAGTAGATATTTATGTTAAAACAATGTCAAGGCTCGATGATGCATTTGGAGCTCACCTTTCTTTTAAAAAAACTGAGTGAGCAACTGCATGCCCTCATTTGCCTTTCTCTCTTTAATCTTCTTTTCTTTTCGTTTTTGAGCCCCTGATTTTCCTTTCTTAAGGAAAGACATGACTCTTCCCCTGCCTTCCTAGTTCCTATCACGGCTCACTCCAGCTCCTGTCTCATCAACTGATTCACCGCAGGTCCGCAGCAGAAGCACCTAACCTGCGGGTCGTACCATTTACATTGATTCGAGAGGGGTGGTGGGGCCCTGCACAGCATAAAAATAACTTTTTTTATACCAAACCAGTGCCTAACTACAAGTTTAGTTTTGCATAGGAACTTTTTTATTTGTACATTAATGCTATACAAATGTTAGTGCATGTACATGTATGTATAGAAAACTGTCACAAGTAGCGTTCACGAAGGAGTGAGAGGATCTGCTGGTTACCTGGATGCCCTGGTCTCGGAGACGAGACGAGTCCATGAGGGTTACACACAGTTTAGATGGACCGTAAGTGCGCCCCTCATGACCTTTCGGCAGAGCAGGCTCTTCTCTGGTGGTGGCTGTGATCAGATCATTCAGAGACCACTGGATCCGGCACATGAAGAAGGGTGGAGAGAGAATGGTTTCAGGAGACGGTTGGGGTAAGTGAAGAGAATGAGGGTAGGGTAGCGCATCTGCTATGATGTTCTTGTCTCCTGGATGGTAGGTGACTTTGAAGTTTTATGTGTGAAGAATGAAGCTTGGGACAGTTTTCGGGAGAAGAAGGCATATGGATAAAGTTGAGCTTATTCCCACTTCTGCCGTAAGAGCTCCGCATCTACACCATTGGAGAATGCATCCATTTCCACAACGAAGGGTAGGTTGGGATCGGGTTGTTCTTGGAAGTCGTGATCTCTTTTTTGAATGACCTGCGCAATGTGATAGTGGTGTTCAGCCAGATTATGGGAGTAGATCAGGAGTAGATGTAAATTATGACAAATCTTTGGAGCATGTCTCGGAATACCTCATTCATAAAGCTTTGGGAGACTGAAGGCGAGTTAACTAGCCCGTACGACATAACCCAGTGTTTATAGTGCCCAGACGGTGTGATCAAGGCTGTTTTCCACTCGTCGCCCTTTCAAATACAGATCAAGTTCTAGGCACTGCACAGGTCCAGCTTAGAGAAGATGCGAGCACCTCTCAGTTGTTCCAGGGCGGTTGGGACCAAGAAAAAAGTAAAATGGTATTTAACAGTTTGGTTGTTGAGGGCTCTGTAAGCAATGCATGGCCTCAAGCCTCTGTCCTTCTTTGCCACAATAAACCCTTGTTTAAGTGTCTTTTTGATGTATTCATCCATGGCTTGTGTCTCCGGGATCGAAACAGGGTAGATTCTACATTTGGGCAGTGTAGCATCAGGTACCAGCTCGATGGCGCAGTCCCATGACCGATGGGGTGGAAGCTTTGTAGCCAGCTGTCTACTGAACATGTCCGGGAGAACTATTAACTGTCTATCAACCTGTCAGAACCCTGCGCTCCTCTGAACACACCTCTTTGGTGACTCCGAAGTTTAAATATAAGAAGTTTGGAGGTCGGTCATTTGCCGTCCAAGGCCCAAGGCTGTGGAACGCACTTCAACCTCAACTACGAAGTATTACTTCGCTGAGTACTTTTAAAAAGCAGTTGAAAACACACTTATTTAGACAAGCTTTAATATGTAGTTTCCATCCCGATTCAATTGCTTATTATGTACACTTATGTTTTTATTTATTGTTGTCCATTGATGCTTTTACTGGAAAGCGCCTTGTGCACCTTTTGGCTGTTGTAAGGCGCTCTATAAATAAAATTTGATTGATTGATTGATTGATTGATTGATGTCCTGGATTCTTCTGGACTGCACTTCTGGACTTTCCGGGATCGAAACAGGGTAGATTCTACATTTGTGCAGCGTAGCATCAGGTACCAGCTCGATGGCGCAGTCCCATGACCGATGGGGTGGAAGCTTTGTAGCCAGCTGTCTACTGAACATGTCCGGGAGAACTATTAACTGTCTATCAACCTGTCAGAACCCTGCGCTCCTCTGAACACACCTCTTTGGTGACTCCGAAGTTTAAATATAAGAAGTTTGGAGGTCGGTCATTTGCCGTCTAAGGCCCAAGGCTGTGGAACGCACTTCAACCTCAACTACGAAGTATTACTTCGCTGAGTACTTTTAAAAAGCAGTTGAAAACACACTTATTTAGACAAGCTTTTAATATGTAGTTTCCGTCCCGATTCAATTGCTTATTATGTACACTTATGTTTTTATTTATTGTTGTCCATTGATGCTTTTACTGGAAAGCGCCTTGTGCACCTTTTGGCTGTTGTAAGGCGCTCTATAAATAAAATTTGATTGATTGATTGATTGATGTCCTGGATTCTTCTGGACTGCACTTCTGGACTTTCAATGGTGGTGGAGTGAAGATCGACAGTGAATTCTGGAGGTTGAGATGAAGGGTCTTCCTGAGGAAGATGCATACAATAATTGGAAGAGAACTAACTCCATTACATTTGGTACATAAGTACAGTACTTTTGGTAACTTCTCCACTGGACCAGGAAATGACAGATGAATGGATCTGCTGCCAGGGACGTCTCAATATCACATCAGCTGTAGAGTCTTCTAGCACCAAAAGCGAGATCTCCTTCCTATGCAGGTTTCCAATGATGAGTGTGATGAGTGGTGTGTAGTGAGTTATGACTCCTCGACCAGGTGGCTTACCCAGAATAGAATTATGTTCATGGTCTTTAAACATCTCGGTTACGAATGTAACCCTCGTTCCCTGAGTGAGGGAACGGAGACGTTCCGTCGGATGACGACGAATGGGGTTTCGCTTAGAAAGCCTATCGACTTCGAGTATACAAAACGAGCCAATGGCAAAGAAATGCCATGGGTCTGCGGAATTTGCATGACGTAACTCCGCCCCACCTCGTGGGTATAAAAGGAGGAAGTCCAGCAGAAAGCAGATATGTTTCTTCGCTGAGGAGCCGAGACTGAACTCAGGCGATCCCCGCGGTATACAGCGGAAGTGGCAAGAAGATGGAACGTCTCCGTTCCCTCACTCAGGGAACGAGGGTTACATTCGTAACCGAGACGTTCCCTTTCGTTCGTCACTCCGAGTTCCGTCGGATGACGACGAATGGGGTTACCAGTCTAATCACGCCACCTTCACAGCTGTCTTCCAGTGCCCTGCGTAAATCTGAGATCCCTGTCGTAAGACAAGTAGGACTCCTATTTAACACAGGAATACCAAGGTACACTGGGGAGCATATCTCATAGTTTAGAGGAAATATGCAAAATATTGCCAGCCCAAACGGGGGGGGGGGGGGGGGGGGGGGGGGGAGACTTAGAGAATACACATATGACCCGAAGGATGCATATGGGAATACACTGGGGTATCCAGCCGCAGGTGGAAAAATTTTAAACCCCAGGGGGGCAAGGTGGCTTGCCAAGGGAAAGACACATGCTCAGAGAGGCTTACAGTGGGAATACACATGTGGGGGTTGCTCCGGAGAGGGACCATGCACACGGGAGGCACCTAGCCGACGCTCAGGCAAGAGACACTGGGTCGACGTCAGGAGTGCAGGAGGAACTCAGGGCTTTCGGGGAAGCTCACCTGAGGAGAATATCGCACGCATCCAGTCCGTGGAGTGGAATGGCGAGCAAGCGAAGACACCTGAGCGGGTCCTAGTGCCGGCTGGTTGAAGCGAGCACACGAGAGGACACAGGCTCCACTCGGAGATTATAGAATCTGGCGAATGTGTTGGGTGTCGCCCAGCCTGCAGCTCTGCAGATGTCTGTTAGCGAGGCGCCATGCGCTAGAGCCCAAGAGGACGCCACACTCCGGGTGGAGTGGGCGGTCACACCAAGGGGGCACGGTCGACCTTGCTGCTGGTATGCCAAAGCAATGGTGTCCACTATCCAGTGAGACAACCTCTGCTTGGAGAGAGCCTTTCCCTTCAGCTTCCCACCATAACAGACAAAGAGCTGGTCTGAGGTCCTGAAACACTGCGTCCTGTCTACATAGGTGCGGAGAGCACGTACTGGACAGAGCAATGCCAAGGCTGGGTCTGCCTCCTCCGGGGGCAGCGCTTGCAGGTTCACCACCTGATCCCGGAAGGGAATGGTAGGAACCTTGGGCATATATCCAGGCCGTGGTCTCAGGATCACTTGAGAGTAAGCCGGCCCGAATTCCAGGCACGCTTCGTCACCAGAAAATACGTGCAGGTCTCCTACCCTCTTGTAGAGGCCAGTGCAACCAGGAGCGCTGTCTTTATTGACAGGAACTTAAGCTCCACTGATTGCAAAGGCTCAAAGGGAGCACTCTGCAGGGCAGTTAGAACCACCACGAGGTCCCAAGAGGGAACGAGAGGAGGCGAGGAGGATTAAGTCTCCTGGCTCCTCTCAGGAACCTGATGACCAGGTCGTGCTTTCCCACAGACTTACCTTCTATCAAGTCATGGTGTGCGGCGATAGCGGCAACATAGACTTTGAGGGTGGAGGGAGACAGCCTTCGCTCCAACCCATCCTGAAGGAAGGAAAGCACAACGCTGATCGGGCATTTCCGGGGGTCTTCTCTGTGAGAAGAGCACCAGCTGACGAAGAGGTTTCACTTCAACGCATAGAGGTGTCTCGTGGACGACGCTCTAGCGGAAGTGATGGTAGCCACCACCGGAGGTGGTAGGGTACTCAAACCTACCTGGTCCCGTCCAGGAGCCACACGTGGAGGCTCCACAGATCGGGACGAGGGTGCCACAGGGTGCCCCGTCCCTGAGAAAGAAGGTCCTTCCTCAGAGGTATGGGCCAAGGAGGTGCTGTCGTGAGGAGTATGAGTTCGGAGAACCAGGTCCGGATGGGCCAGTAGGGCGCAACCAGAAGGACCTGCTCCTCGTCCTCCTTGACTTTGCGCAAGAAATGCGCAAGAAGGCTCACTGGGGGAAACGCATACTTGCGGCCCCGCGGCCAGCTGTGCGCCAGTGCATCCGTGCCGAGCGTGCCCTCGGTCAGGGAATAATACAGGGCGCAGTGGGTCGAGTCGTGGGAGGCAAACAGATCTATCTGTGCGTCGCCTAACTGGTCCCAAATCAGCTGAACTGTCTGGGGATGGAGTCGCCATTCGCCAGGGAGGGGCTGAAACCGTGAGAGCTCGTCAGCTGGGGCTCCGGGAATGTAAATAGCACGAAGGGACCTCAGATGCTTCTGACTCCATAAGAGGAGGTGGCGAGCGAGTTGCGACATACGGCGCGAGCGTAGACCACCTTGATGGTTGATGTACGCTACTGTGGCGGTATTGTCTAATCGGACTAGTACGTGTTGACCCCTGAGCAGCGCTCAAAAGCGATGCAGGGCAAGGCGTACGGCCAGCAACTCGAGGCAATTGACATGCCATACTGCAACACTACATGCGAGAATCACCGGGCTTCAGGAGCAAGCTTGCTCAACACCTAAGTGTGAAGAAATTCACTGAACTTTCAGGGGCATTTCTGCTCAACACCTGAGTGTGACAGCATGTCCATTGCACATGGCGCCCCAGCCCGTGGTGGCATCTGTTAAGACAACAACATGCCGGGAAGCTCGTTCTAGGGGCACTTGGGCCCGTAGAAACTGAGGTTCGCCCACGGGTTGAGTAGTGACGGCAGGCCGGAGTAACTGGTACTCGGAGGTGCCGTGTTGCCATGTCCACCTCGGGACTCGGTCGCGAAGCCAAAGCTGAAGCGGTCTCATATGAAGCAATCCGCGCGGCGTTGCGTCTCGGTTATGGCTGCAGATGCCATATGCCCCAGGAGCCTCTGAAAAAGTTTCAGTGGAACCGCACTCTTGTCCTGGAACTGTTTCAGACAAGTCAGCAGTGACGGCACGCGCTCGCTCGTAAGCTGCGCGAACATGGCGACCGAGTCGATGTCCTTACCGAGAAAAGAGATCCTCCGCACGGGGCAAAGTTTGCTCTTTTCCCAGTTGACCCGAAGGCCCAAGCGAGCTAGGTGCCGGAGCACAAGGTCCCTGTGTTCGCAAATCTGGTCTCAAGAGTGAGCTAGGATCAGCCAGTCGTCGAGATAGTTCAGGATGCGAACCCGTGAACCCGAAGGGGAACAAGGGCTACCTCGACGATCTTGGTGAAGACGCGAGGAGACAGGGCTAGCCCGAAAGGGAGAACCGCGTACTGGAATGCCTGCCCCTCGAAAGCAAACCGGAGGAACGGTCTGTGTCGAGGAAGAATGGAGACATAAAGTAGGCGTCCTTCAGGTCGATCGCTGCAAACCAATCCTGGGGCCGCACGCATTCGAAAATGCGTTTGGCAGTGAGCATCTTGAACGGCATCCTGTGTAAGGAGCGATTCAGCACGCGCAAGTCCAGGATCGGTCGTAACCCACCGGTTTTCTTGAGGACAATGAAGTAAGGGCTGTAGAAGCCGGACCTCATCTCGGCTGGAGGGACAGTCTCGATTGCACCCGTCGCCAGCAGGGTGGCAATCTCGGCTCTCATGGTAGGGGCATTGCCACCGACCAGAGTGGAGCGGACTCCCCTGAAGTCGGGAGGAGACCGTGCGAACTGAATCGCATAGCCGAACCTGGCGGTGCGGGCGACCCAGCGGGACAGATGGGGAAGCTCTAGCCAGGCTCCCAGGTACTGAACCAGCGGGGTCATGCGGACCACAGGCGTCCCCCCGGAGGGGCAGCGAAGCGGAGTAACTGGCCCGGACGTGGGTGGCATAGCGGCCCGGTGTGGGGGCACAGTTAGGCTCCGCGCCCGGACAGAGGAGGCCAGGGAAGGACCAGCGTTCCACGGAGGCCTGCTCTGTCGGGGGTCTGGCGACAGAGGGGGACAGGGCTGAGGCGGTCCGTGGACGACCCGCCGTGTCAACCGCCTCTGGGACAGAGGGGGACGAGGAGAGCGTGGCTTGCGGGCGGCACTCTGTGTCGTCCGAGAACTCTGTGAGCTCAGGGAAGAAGGGTTCGTTTCTTTCTTTAAAGGGGGGGTGAAACACTCAGTTTCACTCAATCTCATGTTAATCTTGAGTACCTATAGAGTAGTATTGCATCCTTCATATCTCCAAAAAGTCTTTAGTTTTATTATATTTATAAAAGAAATATAGGCTGTACCGAGTCTTTCCGGAAAAACCCGAGCGGGTGGAGGCGTGCTGTGTGGGCGGGAGCGCGCGAAGCTTTTGCGTGTGTTGTAAACAGACAGACTTGTGGTTTATGAGGACATGCAATTTATTTTTACAATAAACAAACTGACACCTACAGTGGCCAGCTAAACAAATGTATTTAAACACACAAACACACACACACCATACATCGCATGCTCCATCGATACATTAACTGTACGTGATCATGTTGTTTACTTGCTGTGCTTAACGTTACATGCCGATAGTTAACAACACACAGACATTTGAAGCAGTTTTACTCACCGCCTGCGGTTCCAACGCACGACCGTGAACCTTTATCGTTGGGACTGCTCCATCTTTAAGTATTAGACGATCTGCAAATCCGGCGTCGAACTGGGCTTTGTTTATACAACTATTACCGTCGAAATGAAGGGAACAAACAAGAACACAGTTTGCACAACTCCGTTGCTGCTCTGGAAAAAGAAAATCCATCCACAGGTCCCTTAACGCTGGGTAAACGTGGAGATGAACTGGACAGTCCGGGATGAGATGATCTTTAAAAACGCAGTATAAGCACAGATTGCTGTGGATACACGGTTGTCGCTCAGTTTGGGTAAGGTGGAATGACTCAACCTGCATTGGTTTGCTAGGTCGAGCTGCTGAAGAGGCTTTTAATGTGCTGGGCTAGGCCCATAGCCTCGAACCTGTAGCACCAAGCCCAAATACATGTGTTTCCACTGTCAGGCCAGAAGCTCTGTAGCGCTTCACTAAAACCCACCCGTAACACGACTCTCTGGAACAATGTCACACAAAAAAATATGACAAGAGGAGCTTTAGCCCTCTCTCTAGCGACAGTCCCAATACAGTTATATTTTCAATCAAAGAAATAGAGGGAGCTCCTGAAAAAAATGAGTTGCTTTATTTTATGACATATGCAAAGCTAAATATGGATATCAGACAGTTTTTTGCATCACATATACTTTTTTCTTCCTTATCTGGTGACCAGAATCCACATTGGATCACACACAGATGTTATTTAAAAGACTCGCTGCTGTCTGAATGTGAGTTTTGAGCTAAAATGATTTTCTTTAATTCTGATGTTAACTGGTATATGAAATCATCCAAGGCGCTGCCTTCTCCTGACTCAGGTAAACTCCGCTTTTGTTCGTAACCACTCCTCAAGCCCGAGCTGGCCCGCTTTGGACCAAGGGCAAAAAACCCTGGCCGTTGGCCCAGAGGAAGCACTGACGAGCAGTGTTGGGAGTAACGCGTTACAAAAGTAATGCATTACAGTAACATATTACTTTTTGCTGTAACGCAGTAGTGTAAGGCATTACTAATCAATTTTCAGTAATATTTTACTCGGTACATGTTCAGTAAGGCTTGCGTTACAAGTTACAACAGACTTTTAGTTTTAATTGTAGAAAAAAAAAAAAAAAAAATATGCCTACACAGCAAGACCGCGAGACAAGCAGGCTAAATTACCTGTTCGTGGTCATTCAATAGCCGCGTGTGGTGTCCAAGTCTGTTAATAAAAACTATATGGCAGCGTCTGATATATTTGCATAGCGATTTATTTTTTACAGGAGTGCCGTGAGGTATGATTTCGGCCTCTGTGCTCGCGCTGGGCAGTGGAGAAGCGGCTAATGGTGAAGATGGCATGAAGAAGACTGTGCATTCGCGAGATGGACGTATGCGCATTAGGCTATTCGTTCTGTGTTTTCTTTCTAAACAGTTAGGCTATGTTTATTTGGTGTTTTTCATGTTTTCATCACGCAATCATGTTTTTGATGCGGTGGTGACGCGTTCATTTAAGGGCAGCGGCGCTGCCGATAGCACCTAAAGGCTGATTTATACTTCTGCGTCGTTGTCTGCGTTGAAGCGCAAGAGCTGTCACAAAGAACCGCAAAAGCAATGATTATGAATATGTCAAATATAGCAAGGAGACATTTTACTTGTTTATTAATAAAGGCAGGATGAAGTTGACGATGCTGACTCGCGATCTTCGCAGTAGGAGTGCGCCAGAGAGAAATGCACATTTCATTTCATAAGCAGAGAGCAGTCTGTTTTCTTTCGTTTTGAATTTTTCTGTTTTACAAGTAGACATTTCAATATACATATATTTTTCAGGTCCGTGAATAGGCTAACTTATGCGCTGAGTTTCGGTTTATTTATGAGTGAATTCATTGTCCTCCGTGTCGTGATTAGGCCTATTTATAATCGTCTGCTATATTTAACCTACTTCTTATTTATATTTTGGTTTATAATTGGTTGATGAAACATAGATTAAAATTAAGATACAATTAATACAAAACGAAATTCACTTTAAAGAAAGGCTTTGTGTCATTCTGTGTAAGGTCTCTGTTGTAGTTTTAAAGCAGTCTTTTAGTGCCGCTTCAGAGCGCTCGCGTCCGTAACGGAGAACTGTCACGTCTGTAACATTGTTTTTTCCTCATAAATGCGAACACGAAAAATAAAATAAAATAAATATTTTATGTTCTGTCTGTGGAGAGCCAACCCTTCTTCATCCGATTTGCGCAGTGTAATTCACAAAATTACAACAACAAAAATCGTTGTCTCCTAAAAGTTAAAGATTTTTTTTTGTCACGCATGACTGTCTATTTCCTTAAATATAAAATGCATGTGTAGACTGATATTTTTCTAATGTCTGGACTCCTTTCAGGGAGGAGCCTATGGATAAACAGACTTTTTAATATTTTGGTGTATTAATGCATTTTCTGAGAATTTATTTTTCAAGTTTTGACAGTAGCCTAAATGTCATGTCCATAACGCTGGAATTCCCAAATTTTAAATAATTTATCCTCAACTTGTTTTTTGGTGTCTACGTATTTTATAATGTTAAGTTAACTTCAAATAATACTAATAGTAATTTAAAGATGTGGTAGCATTGGATCTGGTATGGATAACACTGGGAGTTGGAAGGGGTGTGTCGCGATTCTGCAGGTTTGTGGATCTGAGTGTCGCGATTTCGGTTTCATATCGCATATCGTTAAAGCCCTAGTCATTTTAGAATGTTAAGTTCTACTTCTGTATATTTATTTTGGTGAAAGTAACTCAAAAGTAATACAGGAGTAATGTAACGCATTACAATTCTGAGACAGTAATATTGTAAGGTAATGAATTACTTTTAAATAACAGTACCCACTGAGCAAAATGATGTCCAAAAGACGTCTTTTTCAAGTCTTTGTCACAAAAGTCGGACGTTGAAAAGACGTCCACTGAGGAGCCAGAATGAAAGTTTTTATGACGTCTTTTTTTGACGTGTTCTGCACGTCCGATATAGACGTTCATGGACCCTTCGTACAAGGTTAAAAACTAGTTCAAATGTGGCCATTGTGGACATATTTTTACATCATTTATGGTCTCATTTAAACATAATTACTTTGACTATTGCTGTCAGATGATCTTAGTGAGAATTAGCAGAGGTTTAGATGTTGATGTTTCATTTGAAGTGTCACCATTGTGGCGATCAGTGTTTGCTTTAGTTGGGCTCTTGGTTCCCTTTATTTTACTTTAGCTTTTCCTTGGCTGCTGTAACTGTGTGTTTGTATAACACAATTGTTGTGGCAGAGAAAGCCAAGAAAAGTAAGATCATGTGTTATCAGCTCGATGATGATGACATAATCATCATTAAACAAGCATCAATTGTTGAGTTAGAAATTGTGTTCATAATTGGTATTCATACACACCAACCTTGTGGAACTGCAATATTGCTGCCAATAGAATATATATATATATTTTTTTGTATAAAAAGCTTGTGCATCATGAGGTCACACACAGATATCAAGATTTTGGATATGAATCACAACAACGGTGACAATCAAAACAAAAATTATTGGGAATCAATGATGTCACCATTGTTGTGAATCATATGCAAAATATTGATGTCCGTGTGAGACAATTATGATTTTTGCTCTGAAACATTGTATGCACATAATTTGTATCCACCTCTAAATAAGTGATAATATAAATGCTATTGGTGCCAATATTGCAATTTCACAAGATAGGCAACTAGAAATGCCAAAGTATCTGACAACATTAGATGCTTGTTTTGTGATGATTTCATCATCATCATGAAGCTGATATCAACTGCTCTTACTTCTTCGTGGCTTACTTTGCAACATCAACTGTGTTTTACAAACACAGAGATACAACAGCCAAAGAAAAGCTAAAGTAAAAATAATGGGGACCAAGAGCCCAACTAAAGCAAACACTGATCGCCACAATGGTGACACTTCAAATGAAACATCAACATCTAAACCTCTGCTAATTCTCACTAAGATCATCTGACAGCAAGTCAAAGTAATTATGTCTAAATGAGACCATAAATGATGTAAAAATATGTCCACAATGGCCACATTTGAACTAGTTTTTAACCTTGTACGAAGGGTCCATGAACGTCTATATTGGACGTGCAGAGCACGTCAAAAAAAGACGTCATAAAAACTTTCATTCTGGCTCCTCAGTGGACGTCTTTTCAACGTCCGACTTTTGTGACAAAGACTTGAAAAAGACGTCTTTTGGACATCATTTTGCTCAGTGGGTAACATGTAATATATAATGTATTCCAGTTTGGAAGTAACACAACACTAGCCTGGCTCCGCCCTCCTACGCACTTCCGCTCAATTTCATTTTCCTTCAGTACTCCGTCTGGGACTGTGCCGTAGACTTCGGTTTCCAGAAATCAATTTTTTGTAGGACCAATCAGCGAACAGAGGGAGTGGCTGAGAACGATGACGTTGATGTCGACTCGTGCGTTATTTTGAGTTGTAGTTCAAAATAAGAAAGATGCGAGTGAAGCCATTCGGTCCGTTGTGGCAACGCTGCCGAATATCAAGAAGTTAAAGCCGGAGTAAGAACAATCTTTGCTTAGTTTTTGTGTTTATGGCCATCCTCCCACGGGGTTCGGGAAAAGACATACGTCATGACCAAACGTTAGCGATTGGTTATGGCTGATAGAGTGACTCTGGGCAGATCCAATAGTTTTAGACTTCAATAGAGTTCCCGCCTACAAGGAAGTAAACGTTTGTCAATGGAGCGGTGCCAGACTCTATGTACAAATGAAATGTACGAGAGTCTGGTAGAACCAGGCTAACACAACACTGCTGACGAGGCCCAATCAAACCCCGGAAGTGACAGTGGAAATGCGACTGGCACGCACTAGCACGCCTGCTTTTGCCCCGACTAGGGCTGCCAGTTCCACTTTTAGACACGCACTCGCGAACTTCCCTAAGCACTTCCCCTTGGGGGGAATCCCTGCCGCCATTTTGAAGTGCGTTCCACTTCGTGAAGTGAACAAGGGAAGTTTATGTGGACAGACACTCGTTCCCTCGATTTAGACGGAGGGAGCGAGTCTACTTCATATGTACACTTCAGGCACCCTTATGGCCCACAATGCAGGACGATTGTGACGTAACCACAGATTGTCAAATCATGATGGCACATTGGATAAGACACATACCTTTGGTGTGAGAGACCCGGGTTCGAATCCACTGTGAGACACCAATGTGTCCCTGAACAAGACACTTTACCCCTAATTGCTCCAGAGGTGTGCGACCTCTGAAATATAGCAATTTTAAGTCGCTTTGGATAAAAGCGTCAGCTAAATATGTAAATGTAAATAAATTTAAAACAACCCAAACACCTATGCATATGGATGCTGTATTAAACAATGTTTAAAGGGGAAAAAAGCTAATAATAAATAAACTCCACAGCTGATTCCAAGTGATCAAGGGCTTAGGACATTCCAATTCAGCTTATTGTGGTTTCCGCCAGTAGTGGGCACTCGTGCAACGTAAGCAATGACGTACATCCGAGTGAACGAGACGGAGGGAAATTAGCGAGTGAAGGCCATGTCAATTTCGGACTGGAACGCAGCCTAGGAGTGTGAGGAGTGTGCTTGATGAGGATGTGACAGGTGTGGCGGGTTAGTACTCTATTGATTAGAAATGAGTGGGTGGAGCTAAATGATCTGGTGCTGATGGCATGCTGGTTAAATCCGTGACAGGTGGTTATACAGCTGGGATAGTTTTGATAGAATTGTGTAAGAACATTTTTTTTGGGCTGGGTAATCTCCGCTTGTAATGAGAGAGACCGGATGTCTTGGAACTTTGTCTTTGGTAAGACTTTTATAGAGATTAATAGCAAGGACACATTAAAAATGATCAAAAGTTACAGTAAAGTCATTTATTGTTTCAAAATATTTCTATTTCAAATAAAAGCTGTTCTTCTGAACTTTCTATTCATCCAAGAATCCTAAAAAAAGTATCAGTTTCCACAGAAATATGAAGCGGTACAACTATTTTAAACATTGCTAATAATCAGAAATGTTTCTTGAGCATCAAATCATTAGCTATATTAGAATGATTTCTGAATGATCATGTGACACTAAAGAGTGGAGTAAAAACAAATGCTAAAAATTAAGCTTTGATTACAGGAATAACCTTATCACAATAGAAAATAGACTCTCTAACCTTTATTGCTACTCAATATATGATGCTTTTGACAGAGGAATTAGGGAAAGATGACAAAGTAATTGCTTATAGAGAATGTTAACTGCTGTTTAAGAATGTAAGGGGACGAACTGAAGGTTTTAAGCAGGTGCGAGGTTATGGCTTAATAATGTCAGATTGTGACTGATAAGTATGGAGATATTGTACGTTATCTGAGGCACTCAAAATGCAAGGCCGATGATAACTACTGAGAACATGCATCGCCTTTCCATAGTATCATGTGAAACAGCACTGTACAATAAAGTACTGATAAATGAATATGAATGTTTTACTGAACAATACTCTGTATTTTATAGCTTGTGTTTGTAGCTTTCTGAAGAATGTTTTGGACTCTCTTGTTCGATCTCGTTCATCAAAATGAACAAATCTTTTTTCGAGTCACTTCGTTCATTAAAGTGGCTTTAAATGTTATACTTTTAACAGCCAAATTCCCCAAACACATCCACCAACGCAATCCTGATCATATTCTGAATTAAGAAATCATTATAATGCAGTCAAAACATACACAATTACTTTACCTTCCGAGTCTTTCGTTCATTTGTCACGTGACAGACGCATTCAATGACCAATCACTATAATATATAGTCAAATGTCTAATTAAGCTGTTTTCATTTAGATATTTTCTGTTGATGATGTATGATCATAGTATGATATATGAAAAGTCGTTAATCTAGCGACACTGATTTCTGGGAGTATGTGATGTATTTAAATATATTCTAATAATGATATTGCAATTAAGTATGTCAAAATTCACTTTAAATGTAATAATAAATAACATCGTTTCCATTAAGGGTGTACTCACACTAGCCAGTTTGAACCGTGCCCGAGTGCGTTTGACCACCAAAGCGCGGTTCGTTTGACTAGTGTGAGTGCTCCGAACCATGCCCGGGCGCGGCTCGATTAGCCGGCCCTGGCCCGCTTGGAAGAGGTGGGCCAGAGCACGGTTCAGTTGTACTCGGGTGCGGTTCGCATGCAGTGTGAGCGCTAACCGTGCTGGAGCACGGAACAGGACGCGTAGTCCGGAGCTGTTGCGAATGACACTGGCTGAATAAAAGAACCCAACCAATTCACACGCTTGTTCATTCTTTCAAGTGTGCTACAAAATACTGGCGACGAGGGATGGGATCGGCGGTGCCGTTTTGAGTGAGTTCTCTATGAAGACGCTGAGCATGGACATTGAGCAACTGCAAGATCAGCTGAGCGCTGCGTTGCTCCGGCTGCGACTCGATCAGCTGCATAAGGTGTGTGTGTATGTGAAACTGTCAGTGGAGGAGGGGCAAACCAAAAGGCACTCGCTGATCAGATTAATAAGTGAATCAGTAGAGAATGTTATAGAGACGGAAGATGACGATGTAGCCCGTCAACATGTGGAAGATTTGTTAGAGTTTTCTAGCAAGATGACGCAAAGCAGTGACCGCGCGGTACAAGATGGTGGTGGTGGCGCAGACAGAAATTCAGCGGAGCTCGCACATTTAAAGAGACAGTACACAGAATTGCAGCATCAGTTTGAGTTGTCAACAAACGTGCTAAAAAACGAAATCCAACGCCTGAGTTTGAAAGTTCCTGATGTGTCAAGTCCCCCTGTGTTTTCCCAACATCATCATGCAGTTCCTGAAGTCACCATCCGGCGTGATTTTAAGATTAATGGCCAAATTGGAGAACGGGGCCAGAAAGATAAGCTGTCATATAACAACTTGATGCACCAAATTGATGCTGGAGTGAACAAGGGTCACAGAGAGCCTGAGATAATTGATGCTGTGATAAGAGCTGTCAGTCCAGGTATGAGCCTGCGTGATATGCTGGAGATCAAGACAGATTTAACCCTTTCTCAGCTGCGCACAATTCTGAAAGGCCATTATAAGGAAGACAGCTCAACAGACCTGTATCATCGACTGATAAACATCACTCAAGAGAGCCGTGAGTCACCACAAAACTTCCTATTCCGTGCCATTGAGTTGAAGGAAAGACTTTTAGCTGCTGCTCGAGAACCAGATGGAGAAGAACCGTACAGCCCTGATCTCATACAGAGAAGATTCCTGCGCGCCCTAGGAACAGGGTTATCAAACGATCACATTAAGTATCAGCTAAAAACCTGCCTTGATGATCCTAAAATCACAGATGAGGTTCTCATCACAGCTATGAACGAAGCTGCAAGTCTTGAGTGCGAACGACAGCAAAAGTTCAAGAAAAATGCCAACATCAAAGAAACTAAAGTCAGTGAGGTTCCAGTAGAACTACGTCAAAGTCAAGAGAGATTGGGTTATGCTGTTGGAGGTAAAGAACAGTCCACATGCACACAATTAAAAGCTTTGAAAACTCCACAAGTCATGGACAAGAAAGACTCTGAGCTCTATGAGGTCGTTAAACAACTGAAAGAGGAGATTGGAGAAATGAGGAAAGTGATGAGTACTTACCGTTCCACGCAGCCCAGAGAAAGGAAGCGAGGATGCCGTGGATGTCAAGATGATGGCAGAGGTGACCAGTGTAATCATTGCTTTAAATGTGGGCAAAGTGGACATCTTTCCAGAGGGTGCAGGGGACCAGCTGCAGGAAGAACCGAAAGAGGACCCTCAGCTAGCAGTATGGCAGTAACAACTCACACCACATCCTCACTGTGGCCAGAACATCAACGGGATATCCGGTGTGACAGCATTAAGCAGCTGGAAGCTCAGGAAGCAGCGAAGCGAAAGGGGTTTCCTCTGCAACAAATCCGATCCATAACTACTAATCAGCTGTCCACCAAAAATAATGCACAGTTATTAAATTTGATCGGAGAAAAATGTATGGTGAACTGTTTCTTCGATGGGGTAGCGACAAAAGCGCTATGGGATACTGGCTCACAAGTCTGTCTCATGAATGAAAAGTGGAGAAAAGAACATCTCCCACACACAGATCCTAGGCCCTGGAACCCTCACCGGTCGAGCAGTGAATCAAACAGTGATCCCGTTTGAAAGCTGGGTCGAAGTGACATTCAAGCTGGGAACAGACAAAACCACACCGTTGGAACTGGTATTAGTATGTGGTGACGATGAAGTGGCGGAGGAGCCCATCATTGGTTACAATGTCATTGAGTACCTGTTGAACAGTGGTGTAGAGCGACCTACCAATGTAAAGACCAAAGCCAAGAGTACTGCACTGTCCTGTGACTGCAAGAAAGCAGAGGTTTTGCTGAACTTAGTGAGAAGCCAAGACGAAGGGTTCAGTGATGGAGTAGTGAAAGTAGGAAGGTCAGTAACAAAAATTCCTGCTCAACAGGCTAGAACTGTCAAATGTTGCGTTAAAATGGGCCCTTTGCTATCTGATCAAGATGCTCTTTTTGTACCGGATGAGTGCGCGAAGTGGCCATAATGGATTGAGGGTGGAGGAAAACATTGTTTGCCTTAAGAGAGGGACCTGTTCACGCATATGTATTCCTGTGATCAATGATACCACTCATGACATTGACCTGCCTCCACAGGCAGTTCTGGGCCATATCCAGCGAGTAAAAGCCATCTACCCTGCCGAGGTGAGACCAGTGACCGCTCAGAAAGAGGTTGCATGTGCGACTGTTGCAGACACCAGCCCAAGCCTGTTCCAAAAAGACGGTGAACAAGTCAGCCAATCTACAGAAAGCGCAAATACAACGCCAACGGTTCAAAAAGAAAACCTATGGGACCCTCCTGTATGCGTTGATCACTTAAAACCTGAACAGCAGCAGAAAGTGAAGCAGCTTTTAAGGGAGGAGAGTGGTGCTTTTGCTCGTGATGACAGCGATGTAGGATGTATTCCATCTCTCCAGCTAAAAGTCCGCCTCCATGATACCACATTCGTGAAGCACACACATGTCCGTCCCAAAGCCACTTCGCAGAGAGGTTAAAGAATACCTGGAGGATCTGTTAAATAAGGGGTGGATTACTAAATCTAAGTCACCATATTCGTCACCAGTAGTCTGTGTGCGTAAGAAAGATGGAACTCTCCGCCTCTGCTGTGACTATCGGGAGTTAAACAAGAAATCCATTCCAGATAGACACCCTATTCCCCGCATACAGGACATGCTCGACAGCTTGGCAGGCAACACCTGGTTTTCAGTCCTTGATCAAGGCAAAGCCTATCACTAGGGCTGGTCCGAATACCATTTTTTGAGCTTCGAAGCTTCGGTAGGAATAAACATCGAATATTCGAAGCTTCGGAATCTCTATGTCTCAGACATCCCAAGTCTCCCGCATATTGATAGCGGCTCCCTGATGCCCGCAAATTAGTTCAAATCTCCTGGAATTTAGCTGCTCGCGAGCTCCAAACCGTGTAACGCACGCACGACAAAGAGAGGGAGAGACCTTGCCTGTCGTGTGTGCAAATGTGCGTGTGTGTGCAAGTGTGCGTGTCTCTTGCAGCGCATGTAAAATGCGCATGATCATCATCAGCGCATGATTATTATTTCGAGAACCGTTCATCCAAACGACTTCACAAGGAAGTGCAGTGTATTTGGTGCAATATAGATAGACAGGCGAGACGCGACACGTTCAGAATTAATACATTTTTAATAAACTACACAGACAGCGCGAGCGGGAAGCAGCGCCTCACATGTGCGTGTGTGTGCAAGTGTGCGTGTCTCTTGCAGCGCATGTAAAATGCGCATGATCATCATCAGCGCATGATTATTATTTCGAGAACCGTTCATCCAAACGACTTCACAAGGAAGTGCAGTGTATTTGGTGCAATATAGATAGACAGGCGAGACGCGACACGTTCAGAATTAATACATTTTTAATAAACTACACAGACAGCGCGAGCGGGAAGCAGCGCCTCACGCGAGCAGAGCTTGTATGCTCCGAGAACGGACACTGCTTTGCACTAGTGATATAAAACACGCACAGGTCTGTAACTTATGCAATATTTCTAATAAGGTAGGCTAGTCTAATAGTCTCACTAACAAATTACTGACAACGTAGGGTAGATGTTTAAAGAAGCTGCGCGCCTCGCGCGAGCAGAGAACGGACACCGATATGCTGTCTAATATCTTATATGCTCCGAGAACGGACACTGTAGTTATATAAAACACACTAATACATACATTTATATATTTTAATACTACATACATTTTAATATATTTTGTTTCTATTATTCTATTTTCTACAATGTCAAAGCAATGCAGCTTAACCCAAAATACAAGCTCAGGCATTCACATCTGTCCATACAAACTCTGCTGTTCTGCGCTCTAGCCAGAGAATACTCCCGTTGCAGGAACACTTTTAGTAGTCCAAGAAAAGGCAAATATCTATTTATTAAGTAGCTATAACGAATTTATATGTAAAGTATTGTATTTCACCAGATTCTATAGTGTAAAACATATACAAGCGCGAATGAGAACCGTTTCGAGGGGGATGCCAGGTTTGCAAAAAAAAAAAAAAAAACGAATATCCGAATGTCACATTTTCAAATCGAATACCAACCCACCGAACGAATATTCGAATATTCGAATATTCTGGTCCAGCCCTACCTATCACCAGGGTTTTGTAGAGGAATCCAGTCGACCTCTCACTGCGTTCATTACACCGTGGGGACTATATGAATGGGTGAGGGTCCCTTTCGGATTGTCAAATGCACCTGCTGAATTCCAAAGGAGCATGGAGGAGTGCCTGAGAGAATTGCGTGATGAGGTCTGTCAACCATATTTGGATGATAATTTAGTTCATTCTAAAACATTTGATGATCATCTTTAGGACATTAGAAAAGTGCTGCAGTGTTATCAAAATCATGGTGTCAAACTAACGCCTCGAAAATGTGAAGTGTTCCGAAATCAGGTACGATTCCAAGGGAGGCTGGTGACAAAAGATGGGTACACGATGGACCCGGCTGACGTTGCTCCTGTCCAAGCACTGAAAGAAAGGACCCCTAAGACAGTTGGTGAGGTGAGAAAGTTGTTAGGATTCCTCTCCTACTACCGGTCATATATTGAAAACTTTTCCCGCAAGTCCGCACCTCTTTATCTGCTGCTCGCTGAAAAAAAGACACCAACAGGGAAAGTACAGATGAAGCGGAAAGGAAAAGGGAAACATGCCCAAGGACAGCTTGCATCATCACATCCAGTCACGTGGAAAGATGAACATCAAAAGGCCCTCTGTGAGTTAATCGACTATTTATCTAACCCACCGGTGCTGGGATACCCAGATCTGGATGAACCTTTTGTACTCCATTGCGACGCTTCACAGGAAGGCCTTGGTGCGGTGCTTTATCAAAGGCTAAGAGGCAAGTTAGTGGTAATAGTGTACGGATCAAGAACCCTAACCCCTCCTGAGAAAAACTACCATCTTCACTCAGGAAAGTTGGAGTTCTTGGCCATGAAGTGGGCTATATGTGAACGGTTCAGAGACTATGTCTATCATGCACCATCATTCATTGTGTACACGGACAATAACCCTCTCACATATGTGATGTCAACAGCCAAGTTAAATGCCACAACGTACAGATGGGTAGCGGAACTTGCTGACTTTCGATTTACCATCAAATACCGCCCAGGAAAGTCAAATGGGGACGCGGATGGCTTGTCGCGTATGCCATTGCATATGGAACAGTACATGAAAACCTGTTCAGAAGAAGTGCACCCTGAAGTCATGGTCAGCTTATCTCAGTCAGCGGTAGTACAGAATCAGGAGAGAGGGCTGTGGTTGTGTCCACTTACAATTGAAACTGCATTGTCGGGAGAACAGGAGGAGGAGCTGTTCACTTCAGTTGCAGAGATCCCCAGGGAGGTACTGAGAAAAGACCAAGAGGAAGACCCTGAAATCAGAGAAGCCGTAACATACCTAAAAGGGAAACCGCGGCCTGTGAACAGAAGTCAGGGTAGAGAGGTTCGGGGACTGATGAGGGAAAGAGCAAAATTATACCTGGATGAACATGGTATCTTGTTTCGGAAAACAGCCACTCGTCATCAGTTGGTGTTGCCTAGGAGATACCATGAGCTCGTTTATAAGGAGTTGCATCAAGACATGGGCCACCTGGGAGCAGAAAGGGTGCTGAACTTAATCAGAGATCGATTTTATTGGCCCCACATGCAAAAGGAAGTGGAACACTATGTCACACGTGTTTGTAGTTGCTTGAGAAGCAAGCGTCCAAACAAACTGACCCGAGCTCCTCTGGTAAACATCACCACCACTTACCCATTTGAGCTGGTCTCTATTGATTTTCTGCATCTAGAGGAGAGTAAGGGAGGTTATGAATACATTTTAGTTGTGATGGACCACTTTACACGATTCGCACAGGCGTATGCATGCAGAAACAAGAGCATCAAGACAGCGGCCGAGAAGGTGTTCGGGGACTTTGTTTTGAAGTTTGGGTTCCCGACAAAACTGCATCACGACCAAGGCAGGGAGTTTGATAACAAGCTGTTTTCAAAGCTGCAAGAGTACAGTGGCGTGCAAGGCTCCCACACGACACCTTATCACCCGCAGGGCAACGGTCAAGTTGAGCGGTTTAATCGGACTTTGCTAGCAATGCTGAGGACCTTACCAGAAACCGCCAAAGCCGACTGGAAGACGTCACTTGCAAAAGTGGTGAATGCATACAACTGTACGAAAAGTGAGGCGACGGGGTTTGCTCCCTATTATCTCCTGTTCGGCCGGACACCCAGACTGCCCATTGACATGTTCGGTGTACCAGCAAAGGACCAAAGCTCCTCTTACCAGGACTATGCCGAGAGCTGGAGGAAGAGAATGACAGAAGCTTACAAGTTAGCCTCAAGAGTGTCACACAAAGAGAAAGAAAGAGGTAAAGCTTTGTATGATAGGAAAGTACACGGAGCTGAACTGATCCCTGGGAACAGAGTACTTGTGCGGAACTTCAAGGAAAAAGGTGGACCGGGGAAGCTTCGATCATTTTGGGAAGAACAAGTTTATGTTGTCACCAAGAGAAAGTACCAGGATAGTCCAGTATATGAAGTTCGTCCTGAGCAGGGAAAAGGAAAAACAAGAATACTACACAGGAACCTACTGTTACCATGTGACTATTTACCTGTGGAGAGAGAATACTTACCGGGAAGACCTGAAAAAGAAAACAAGAAAAGAGGCAAAACAGAAAAAATATTGACACAGCAACACCAAACATTCTGTGACAGTTCAGATGGTGAGGATGATTGGGAATGCCTGGTTGGAGTGCCAGTCGACAGGGAGAGTCGGAGCACCAGAAATGGTCTACAGTCAAAACCCCAGAACTTGATTCAGAAGACACGGTGATGCTGGATGATGAAGAACCGAGGTGGAACATGAACAAGGAGCAGGACGGGGAGATGATGATGTGTCATCCTCCAGAGAAGAGGCTGAAGAAACTGATGATGCCGAAGAAAATGACGGGGAGCCTCCTTCACAACCTGTCTGCAAAAGAGTATATCCTTTGAGAAACAGAAAACAAAAAAAAATTGTTTACTTACCATACTTTAGGTCAGCCTAGTATTGTAAATGGGTAAACTGCTGAATGAAATCACAGTAATTAGTTCTAGTTAAAATGGTAAGAAGTTATATTAGGACCAGAATAAGATTGAGTTCATATTTTTGTTTTAAAGAGAAAATAGTTACCATAACATTCCAGAAGAAAACATAAAGTAAATTGTTTCAATGGTGCAAGGTTAGATTCCTTCAGTGAGAGTACAGATTCCTGTTGACAAACAGCGATGGTGGTAGAAGATCATGGTGCACAATGATGTCTGCTACAAACACACTGCATGGAAAAGGAGATACATGTTGTGTGTCGGGTGACAGTATAGCACGAGTACTAAAACTGTTGTATCACTGACTCCTACCAAAGAAATTATCTACGGGTAGATAACCAGTAATTTATTCTGAGAATGTCGGGACTACATTCTGTTTTGTAGGGGAGAATGTGGGGAAATCTAGATTACATTGATAGAATAGTATAATTGTATAAGATAATTGTGAGTTAAAAGCTAGACCCCCCCAGAATATACATTGATAGAATAGTATAATTGTATAAGATAATTGTGAGTTAAAAGCTAGACCCCCCCCCCCCCCATGTAATAGTTTTTGTCATTTCGGTTATTTTATTAATAATGGTTATTTAATTATTCAGTACTTGCATGTCAATTTGTAGTATACAGCTATGTGATGGGTGTCCAGTGGGTGGCAGTAAGCCAGAGGAATACCCCCCCCCAGAGAAAAACCTAGAAGAGAAAAAGAAAAGTTAGTTCACGCGAGGTTTTGGAATGAGACTATGAGTCTTGAGTTATGTTGTACTGTGTGGTACGGAGCTGTTGCGAATGACACTGGCTGAATAAAAGAACCCAACCAATTGACCCTTCGCGTGGAGCTTGATTGACAGGTGTTCTAACCAATCATACTTCGCCATCCGCCATTTTGTCCGAAAAAGCAGCCAGTAGAGTTAGGAGGATTTGAACTTGGTAAAATGAATATACTGACGCCTTTCCGCGGTTAAAACAACATTACTTCTTATGTTCGTTCATGTTTATTTTAAGCTATAAATGAACTAGAAGGAAGAGATGATCGGATCACGAGCAGCTTTGACGGATGCTCTACAGCGATCTGTCACGGCACATTAAAGAGCCCCAAAACGGTATTTATTGTTTAAATTTCTTTCAAAAAATGACCACATTTGAAAGCTGAGACTTTGTTTAATATGTTTAATATCAAAAGTAACCGAAAAGTAACCTGGTCTGTCCTGTCTGTCCGCGTGTTGTCAGTCTCCTCTCTGCTCCGCGATGTATTTTTCACTGCGTGAGAACATGGTAAGAGCGTGAGAGCGGTGTAGCTTGTCGGAACATAGCGACAGTAACTAAGGAGGGCGGGTCTTTGCGAAGGGTCAATTCACACGCTTGTTCATTCTTTCAAGTGTGCTACACATACCTACTTAAAATGTAGGCTACTTTAAAATAAAACGTTTTAAGCTTACATTGTTACAAAGTGCACTTTTTAAAAACACTTGTGTACTTTTATGATTTTTGGCAGGGTTTTAAAATAAACCTATATACATTGATAACAAAATCACTATATTTAAAATGACTATTCACACACAAAATGAGTCAAAAGTCAGGATGTATATTGTGTACCCACCAATATGTTCTGCAGTATTTGCAAGTATATCTTTTGCACACATATTCATTTTGTTAGTTAAACAGGTCACTGTTTTTACAATGTTAAAAGAGGAGAAAATGTAAGCAAACCTAGAAAAACAAAAAGGGAAAAGGACAATGCATATTTAACGCTCTTGGCATCTGATCTAGCCTAGAAAGATTTAGTTTTAAGAGAATGTTGATTTTAAACTAAACTAAGATCACTCAACACAAATTTGATATAATAATGAGTATGATTGATGAATTTTAACCACAACATCTATTTGAATGTTTTTACCACGCATGTTAAACACGTAAATATGGAGTGGTGTGTCAACCAGCTCATACTCTTTTCATAAATAATGACAGACAGACGGCATCATTTATTGCAGGCTTACACATCTTGTATAAAAAAATAGTGTTTCTATTAACTGACATTTTTACATTTGAAATATATTTTAGATAAAACCTCAAAGATCGAGGGTACAAGGCATTTATCACGAATCTACCACAAACCTCCGTGTATATTATTATGGATATGATTATGTCTCCAAAAGAGCATCTCTCTGTGACCACTAGAGAGCACTCTATGACAGACAGAACAATCTTGCAGGAGCTCTTAAAGGGATAGTTCACACAAACAATACTACTCTCCCATTGTTTACTCAACATATCAAACGTGTATGACTTTCTTTCTTCCGTAGAACACAAAAGGTGATGTTAGGTAGAATTAGAGTGGTGCAGGCGTTATTCACTTTGTTTTATTGAATAGAAAAAGAAGCAATGAACATGAATGGTGACTGCAATGGTGACTGTCAGTCCAAATCCGATTTTTGTTCATATCCATTTGGAATATAATCATGGCAGATAATCCAGAAAATGAAAGAGCGCCACGGGACACACTAATTGGATCTGAACAGTTGCAAGAGTGTGTCAGTCAATAATTTAGATCAGAATCTACTCTAAAATAATCGGATTTGGACTGACAGTGTGAACGTAACCAAAGAGTGAGAGGGGGATATAAAGAAAGCCACTTGAAGGCAAGCCTGTAGCCTTAGATGAAAAAAACACAACACTGCAAGGAAGGAGACAAAAGGCAGTTTATTTTGGATGGATGTCTATGAAGGAGAGGCTTCACTGCGCTAAATTAACCGCTTTTGTGAGGAAGTAGCTTATCATTTAATGAATCGACAGCCCATCGGCTGATCTTCAACATGTTTGATCTTAAACATTTGTCTTAGATTGATCTATTTTTAGAGTTTACTAAAAATGCTGTTTTTATAAGAGAAGTTATGGACAATTGTGCAAAAGTTCAGTTTACGGCACTTCTCATTAATTTCTACGGTATCCGCAAACAGAGATTGGCTGTCGCACAACTCGAAAATTCAATGACGTCAAGGCTGTAATGTGATTCGTTATCAAGGCACACAGGATCCAAGTTAGCCGTTATGCTTTCTCCAATGGTAGAGCCATGTACCCTCATATTTCCCGATAATAAGACCTTGGCTGCGTCCGAAATCGCATACTATCTTGAGTAGGTACTTATTTTGAATTTGAATAGTAATTACTTAACGGACGCGAAAAACTACAGTATGTTTTATATAGTATGAATGTGTATAGGTTGTATGTAATCTGGACGTACTACATCCGCAATGTTGTCATTATCATGTGATCTACCAGCTTCAGTTGTGTCATTTCACTGTCAATCATAAATCCTCTCCAGTCCTCAGGGGATAGTGGTATGTTGGAATTACTGTAATAACGAAAATGTATAACTTGGTCTAAGAGCCATAAGGCTATTACAGTTTTTCTCGATTGTTTACACACAATTTCTGGTACTTGAGACACAATGACCACAACATGTAACTCATTCACCAACCCCCTGAACCAATTCTGCTAAACTACAAGCACAATTCCTGCTTTACACTCAAATTGCAGTTCTAAAACACACGTTTTTCAAAACACTACACACAATTCTTTGCATTTGGCACAATTTTCATGCACAAAATCTCTTGTTTTCACAAGGAACACACTGCCATTCAGATCTGCACACTGACTCATCACATGAGCAAACACATGTCACACAGTTTTACAATTAGTAATCAGAGCTTTAGCATAAAAGACCGAAGCAGAAGATGCAGCATAGTTTTTTTTTTTTTTTTTTTTTTTACTGTAACTACATACAGTACATGTTTCTGTTGTTTTGTATGTAGACCACTGTATGTGCAACTTTGTATTGGTTGGGATGCACGAAATGGGCGATCTATCTCCCATTGTTTTTGTGGGAAAAATAAAATATATTTGTTGCCGTGTATTTGTGTGTTCTGGGTATAAAAACAATATTCTCAAATATTTTACAACACACTTATGTATGTACTGTCTGTAGTAAGTGTAACACTGAACAGAAAAGTCATTATGATGAATGGAGAAGAAGTGTTTTCCATTCATCACAGTGTTTTACATTGAGCACATCAGTGTTCAACTGCTTCTTATAAATGTCTATTCATATGATGGTTTGTGTGTGTCATTTGAAAACAAAATACCATTTTGAGAAGAAATAACATTGTTTTGAATGTAAAGTTTCATTTTGCAAGAGAATTGAGGGGTTTTGACAATTGTGTGTGTGTTTTTTGATTTGTGTGTAGAGTTCTGAGAATATGAGGCATTCTTTCAGAAAATGTGTGTAAACAATTGAGAAAAACTGTAATAATGTTACTTAATATCATGGCTGTATGTAACTACTGTCTGCACTCCCCCCTGTGGTAAAGGGAAAGAATTGCACCCCTTTTGGGGACTTCCTGAAGGTAGCCATCTTAAGCAGGAAGTGATGTGGCAAGGGCAGAGGGGAAGGGAGACAGTTTTTTTTACTTACATTACACCACACTGCTTGTTTTGGAGCACAGAGTTTTGTCTTTAAGTTTTCACATTTTTGTTACAATAAAGGCCATTGCACACTGAGTCCGAAATTCGCATCCGAAATTTTCGCACGTTAAAAAAAAAATCGACCTCACGTTATGTCAATCACGCTTGCACACTGCCTCCGAAACTTTCGTCCGTCATAAAAAAATTCGGATCAGGTTCGATCAGGTCGTTTTTCCCATCCACAGCCAGCATTTTGAGAGGTTTTTTGACTATTCAGACCCACCGACCGTAAGCGAACGACACAATCCAGAATGGCATCTGATACGTTAATACACTCCTTTTGTCCACAAAGGTTTAATAAATACGCATCGGACTCAGTGTGCAAGGTTTCTGTGCGTGACAAATTTTTAGGCTGATGAACACGAAAAAAACGCATACGAAAAAATCGGACTCAGTGAGCAATGGCCTTAAAGCTCAAGTCTTGTTAAAACAGGTGTAGCGTCAAACATACTTTCCCTCACGGAAGTGGATTAAGAAGGAAAGGAAGCCACTACACTTGGTAAAAGTATTCAGATCCCTGTAGAACTCCTAATTACAACTTATAAAATCAGATTTTTTGGAGAGCTTGTGACCACCTGACTTTGCAGGAAGGAGGAGTTCATGGCTCAAGTAACAGAGCAGGACTGTTTTAAACGCGAGAATTCCCAACTTGGGACCAAACTTGCTCCTCATAAATCACACCAATCCAACACAAATAGCAAACACAAAGACCCTTCATCACATATTAGCACACATCAGCTGAGGTCAATGCGGTTCACTGTCAGTGGTCTGAGATGTGTTTTAAAGAAAACTTGAAAAGATTGATCCTTTTTGTTGTGTGAAGAAGGCTTCTTTCCCATGAGCCACACTAACACTTAACACATACACACAGCGGTCTCCTCTCCCCTGATTGAACAGAGGTTTCCAGCGTCCCGCTGCTTCAACAAACACAGATCTTACCAGACAGACCTTCCATGGGAATACTACACACACACACACACACACACACACACACACACACACACACACACACACACACACACACACACACACACACACACACACACACACACACACACACACACACACACACACACACACACACACACACACACACACACACATAGAGATGTAGAGAGAGTGGGGGACACTGGGAATTCATATTTTTCCATGTCAGGACTTCATTTTGATCTTGCCTCAGTGTTGAGTTAGTGGTAGCAATTTCCAGTCAAGGTTACCCATCAACACTAATTTATCACCTCATGCTGGTTTACTCAAGCTCTCTCTCTCTTTAATTTTCACCACTCTGTCTCTCTCACACACAAACACACAGCTCTGGAAGTACCAGCCCTCATTGTGAGTAATCTGAGATGGCTCAATAATCGATATCTCCTTACCCTGGCCTTATCATCCCAGCACGCACACACTCCAACTCAGCAACAAAGCTGTGTAAGACTTTCTTGTTTTTCATCTTCCATCTTCTTCTGGTTTGGAGTCTATGTATGCCCACAGAACCATGTGTGAAAAGTTGTGATAATTGGTTCACTGACTGGAAAAGGACATGCATGTAAGGGGTCATTTACACTGCACTGTCTTCAACTAAAAACGGAAAATGTATTTCTTTACATAGTGACATCGCCAACTACTGGCCTGGCAGCATAATAGTGATTTTCGTGGATCCGTGTGAACGTGGATAGTTTTGACAATGTTGTTGTCTGTATACGAAAAAATGCGAAGGAAAAGCTTTTCCGGGTTGTTATGGAAACGTACCCTAACTTTTAATCTAGAAACATAAATCTTTTTTTCTAATATCTAAGAGGTTGTGGCCTTGCTTTACAGTCAGGGCTTAGATTAAGCCAGAATCAGGCCTTAGTTCAATTAGGACATTTAAGTAACTTTTATAAGTTTTCCTTAGAAAAAAACATTACTGGACATCTTGAGACTTGAGACATCTAGCTTTCTGTTAAAACAGATACAACGTGCATTTTAGTCTGAGACTAGGCTTAAGCCTTGTCTGTGAAACCGAGGGTGAGTCTTGCAACATAGGCTGATTGAAATTATGGTTGGTAAGCACCACCCCTTTGGTTTGGTGAAAGTGCCACCTACTGGTAAAAAGTTGTAACTTAAGG
Source organism: Chrosomus eos (assembly GCA_036326025.1). Lineage (NCBI taxonomy): Eukaryota > Metazoa > Chordata > Actinopteri > Cypriniformes > Leuciscidae > Chrosomus > Chrosomus eos. Next base: position 5,408,565 of record CM070837.1, on the reverse strand, counting down.
TTCAATCTGCAATCTGCTTGTAGACAGAAGCATGGGGAGAAGGGCACTAAATGCTCCCCAAGTCTCATTTTTCCCCCGAGCCAAGTCGAGCACAAACCAAACACAAAATAACCCAGAGAACAGACCCCCCTCTACACTAGCCAGCCTAACTTTTATAGAGGGATCAACAGGTGGACATCATTCCCTTGATGAGTCTTCTAGCCACACCCACTAGCCCGCCATAGCAAGATGAGTAGAGACTCGTCACACTCTCCCCCTAAAAAGAAGAGCATAGGAACTTAAAACACGCCCCAAAACCCAAACAAAAACCCACCACTACAAAATTCAAACAGTCCAGTAAGCGAACTTAAGCGAACAGTCCAGTAAGTCCAACTCTAAATTTTCCCCAGTCTTTTCACGTCTCCCGTCATTCCAGCAACCTCTGCACCTGGGAAGCAAATCAAGAAAAGAACAAAGAGAAAAGACAGGAAAAATGTAACAAATCCTTTGACACTAGACTATATGAATACGGGACAAGGCATCAGCAGTTATGTTCTCTGAACCTTTAATGTGGCGAATATCTAACAGGTATCCCTGTAAAAACAAGCACCACCTCATTAACCTCTGGTTTGGGTTCTGCAACGAGTGAAGAAAAACTAAAGGGTTGTGATCAGTAAAAACCACCAGAGGTCCCTCAGATGAACCCACATACACTTCAAAGTGTTGTAAAGCCCAAATCAACGCAAGCGCCTCCTTTTCAATCACAGAGTAATTAAGTTGATAAGAATTAAACTTTTTAGAAAAGAATCCAACGGGATGATCAATTCCATCTTCATTAGTCTGTAAGAGAACGGCACCAGTACCCACATTGCTGGCATCCACTTGCAACTGAAATGCTTGGTCAAATTTTGGAGCTTTCAAAACAGGATCCTCCGTAAGAAGCATTTTTACCTTTTCAAAGGCTTGTTGACAACCTGGCGTCCAACAGAAGTCTACTCCATTCCGCAATAAGTTTGTCAGGAGGGCCACCACTGTAGAAAAATTTCTACAAAAACAACGATAAAAACCCACTATTCCAAGGAATCGCATCAGTTCTTTCTTTGTGGTAGGCATAGGGTAATTGTCAATTGTTTCTACTTTTGCACGGACAGGGCGCACTTGGCCCTGCCCAACCACTTTCCCCAAGTAAACTACTGTGGCCTTGGCAAACTCACATTTTAACAAATTAACGGTCAAATTTGCCTCCACAAATCGATCAAATAGTGCTCTAATTTGAATGAGGTGTTCTTCCCAAGTTTGACTATACACGACGACGTCATCTAAGTACACAGCGCATCCCCTCAAACCTGAAATAACCCGATTCATTAAACGCTGGAAAGTTGCAGGAGCATTTCTCAACCCGAAACTCATAACGTTGTACGAAAATAATCCTGACGGTAAAATGAAAGCAGAAATCTCACGAGCTCTTTCAGTTAAAGGCACTTGCCAGTAACCTTTTAGTAGATCAAACTTGCTAACAAATTTTGCATTTCCCACCTGATCAATGCAATCCTCAATTCGAGGCAAGGGAAATGAATCAGGTTTTGTTACGGCATTTACCTTTCGGTAATCAGTACAAAATCTGAATGATCCATCAGATTTATTCACCAGCAATGACGGAGAAGCCCAACTAGAAAAAGAAGGTTCAGCGATACCATTTGCTAACATATAGTCAACTTCCTTCTCTAATTGTTGTTTTTTATTCGCAGATACTCGATAGTAGCGCTGATGAATTGGAGGCGAATCTCCCACGTCAATGTCGTGTTCAATAAGACTTGTACGTGACGGAGTGTCGGGAAACAGTGTAATATACTCAAAAATCAAATCAATCAAATCGGCACACTGCACCTCCGTTAAATGACTAAAACGATCAGGCAAAGAGCTTAGTGCTTCTGAATTATGTAAACGACCCTGAAGAATAGAATCTCCAGGATCAATCTCATCCTGATCCCCACCTATTAGAATTGAAGTTGTTGTTAATTCAGCATCACAGCTCAAAGAACCTGTAAGCAGCACAGATTTGATACCAGAATTAGGTATGTCGATGTTATCTTGACTTATATTAGTGTCAGCAAAATCTCCAGAACCATAAAAAGGCTTTAACAAATTTACATGACACACTCTGGTCTTCTTTTTCCTATCTGGAGTATTAATCAAATAGTTAAGGTCAGAAATTTGTTGAGCAACAGTGTATGGACCTACAAACTTAGCCTGAAACGGTGATCCCACAATAGGCAAAAGAGCAAGAACTTGATCACCCGATTGAAATGAACGCAGTTCGGAACGACGATCAAAAAGTCGTTTCATTCGATCTTGTGCTTTACTCAAGGATGCTTTTGCCAATTGACAGGCTTCAAAAATTCGTCTGCGAAAATCACTCACATATGCTAAAATATTTTTTGGTGGATCAACCTTTTTCCAATCAGCAGCCAAAATAGACAAAGGACCACGCACCTCATGACCAAAAACAAGGTCATTCGGACTAAATCCAGTACTCTCCTGATCAGACTGAATAATTCGTGGTATTCCGAACACCGATATAAACTGAGTCAGTGCTTTTACAACTAACCTTGTGGTTAGCGAACGTAACGGGTACACAGCTGGATATCTAGTCACTTGGCACATGACCGTAAGCAAATATTCATTCCCTGCCTTTGACCGAGGTAATGGCCCAACACAATCCACAATAAGATGCTCAAAGGGTTGACTAATAGCAGGAATTGAATAGAGAGGGGCAGGTTTCATAGACTGATTCGGTTTTCCAGTAAGCTGACATGTTCGACATAATTTAATATATTTCGATATGTCACGCTTCAATTTTGGCCAAAAAAAATGCCTCAAGAGCAATTTGTACGTCTTTTTCACTCCCAAATGTCCAGATTTATCATGTGCCGTTTTTAAAACAAGTTGACGGAGAGACTGAGGGACTACAATTTGTACAACTGGATCACCAATTACAAATTCTCCTTTCGGCACCCACTTTCTAACCAATACACCTTCCTCTAGATAATACCCAGAAGGAAGGTTTACGATTGTGTCATAAGGGACAACTCGATCAAACAATTCAACAAGCGTAACGTCAGTCTCCTGTCCTTTAATTAGGTCATCGCGTGACACAGACAAGAAGAAAGGAATTTCTAGAGGTGCCCTCAACATCTCTTTAGTTTCAGATGTAACATCAGTAGGTATTTTACTCATAGACCTGGTTATCACGCATGAGGGAAACCCATTCAAAGAACAGGTAAACATTTCATCCCTCGTGTCAAAAGTCGACCCAGATGGTGTGACGACCAAACGCGGTGAAACATTCTGCCAAACCCGTTCACCAGCCAAATCATTTCCCAGGATTACCTGTACTCCGTCCACAGGCAAGCAGGAACGTACAGCAACTTCCACTTCTCCCTGGATCAAGTCAGAATGCAAAACAATTTTATGTAAAGGAACAGAGATCACATTCAGACCAATTCCCCTAACCAACACATTGTTCCCAGTGTAAGAGTCGTTTGAAAAAGATAAGATGGACTCTAGGACAAATGTTTCTGATGAACCCGTGTCACGGAGAATTTTGACCGGTATATCTTCCGTAGAACCTACCAATCTGACAAAACCATCAGTAACAAATGGAGAAAATGTTGAGATACGTGACGAAGAACTCTTTAATTACAGATGTAATTGCAGATGTTTTCTCTTTCATTTCCTCCAACAAAGCCAAAATGCTGTTTATCAGGTATACTACCCACATTTTTTTGAGCTCTATTAAAATCATGCCCCAATTCTCTCTTAAAGTATTCTCCAGCATTTTTGTAGCCAAAAGAGATTTTATTAATCAGAGAAAATTCATCGGCCATAACAGCACCCTCATATGCGGTGTCGGGTTTACGCTCACTAATGTATATTGCTACACGTTGCGAAACAGAGTTTTTAAACTGTTCAAGCAAGATCAGCTCCTTCAAATCATCTAACGTTTTCACGTCAGAAGCTGTACACCAACGATTGAAATGAACTGAAATATCATGCACAAACTCAACATACGTTTGACTATCGGATTTCCTCCAGGACCTAAATTTTTGTCTATAGGCCTCTGGGACCAACTCATGTGCCCTTAATACTGCATTCTTAACAGTCAAATAGTCCTTAGCGTCCTCTACACTAAGAGACAAATATGCTTCTTGAGCCTTCCCTGTAAAAACCGACTGTAGCATAAGCGTACATTCCTCATCCGGCCAATTTCGTGCCTTTGCCACGCGTTCAAACAACAAAAAGAACCGTTCAACATCTTTCTCGTCAAATCTTGGGATCAATCTCATATTAGTCGCTACATCAAATTTACACGAAGCCAAACCATGTTCTACTCCTTCCACTAAATTAAGTTTACCGTCTCTTATCAGATCTAACCGGTAACGTTCAAGATCAAGCTTTTGTTGTTGCAACTCTAGTTTAGATATCTCAATGCGATTTTGTGCTTCTAACATTTCTTTTTTCATATCCGTTTGAATTAACAACAATTGTTTTTGTTGGTCAAATGTTAGTTGAGACATTGATGCAGCACTTACAAAAACGGAAGCGCCTTCCACGGGTTTAGACTCCAAAACTCCGTGTTCAGATAGCCCGATCTTAATCATAGCTTTAATACTATCTTTTGTACGTTTATCTTGACTTGACAAGCTAATTTTGTAATGAGTTGCAAGTTCTACTAGTTGGTCTTTAGTAAAAACATCCAACAAATCTTCAGACGGAGCACTAATAAATTCCTCAACCTTTAAATCCATGGTGAAATACAAGCGTACGACTACTTAATCCAGACAGAAATATATATATATATATCTGAGGGGGTAAAAATTGGATAAACAGTTCCCTCTAACTAAACCCAGAAACTATCTAAACTTATCCCTAATCTTCGTACAGTTACTCGCAGCGGGTTTTTATACACTGTAAACCAGTGTTTGAAATGGCAACCGATTAACAAGTCACCATTACAAAACACGGACGTGTTCCCGAGACCACTGCTCTAGCTGCTTTCACCGCACAAACAAAACAAACTAAAATAAAAAAAATCAGAGCATCCAGTTAAGGATACCCTGCTAACCCTAAACAGGGAAAAGCATATCCAACAAGAAACCTCTCCTCAAACATACCAATAGAGTCAGTACTTACCGAAACCCACCTCCCGTGAAATCGGCCAAAAACAAACAAACAAACCAATCACTATAATCCTCCACGAAATTTCAATATTCATCAAACATTACTAAGAAAAAAAACACATTTAACAAACTAATCATTAGATTAACGAAATCAATTATTTAACCAAACAAACAAAGTTATGGACGAGCCCCCACATTTGTCACGACCGGCTCAAAGCCGTGGCAAATGAAATGGAGGACACAGTGATTGGGTTGCAAAAAATAAACATTTATTAACATAAATGTTAAAACATAAAAAATAAGAAAACATGGTCATCTGTAATGTTTGTCAGGTGCATGGATGTACAAATATCAGTAACAGAAAACAAACATCTAAACCAAATAACAAAAGTCGAGCCCAAACCAAACACAAAATAACCCAGAGAACAGACCCCCTCTACACTAGCCAGCCTAACTTTTATAGAGGGATCAACAGGTGGACATCGTTCCCTTGATGAGTCTTCTAGCCACACCCACTAGCCCGCCATAGCAAGATGAGTAGAGACTCGTCACAGAAGGAACCAAGTTGATAAATGTTTATTTCCCTCTCCAATTATTTGGAGATTGAAGTAGGGATATCACTCCTCTCTGGAAGGATAGTCTTTTTGGTCTATCCTAGTTATCACGCTGCTAGCAGTAGCAGACCTTAGATAGAATGTCTTTAAAAAACAAATCACAGGATCTAAGATGTTCTCCAACAGTCAAATTGGGGTCTTGAAATAGGACATTTGCTCCCCTGCGATTCCCTTGGGGTTATAGTGTCTGGGTGATAAGAGTGGCGAGGATACTAAGTGCCTTGCTCTCATTTCCTTAGGCTCCCCTTTGTAAGGGCAGCAGCAGTGAAGGTTGTAGCCTTTGGACAGGGTATGAGCTGCTCTCCTCAAGTTATGTTGGGGTCTTTAATTAGGATCTAGCTCCCCTGCTTCCTTCTTGGGTTCTTGAGTCTGGGTAATGAGCAGTGACGTGCGGTGATGTCTTAAAGAGGCTAGGCACTGGGTTATGAAAGCCAGATTACCTGATTTATTGTTTAGGCTAATAATATGTAATAACAGTAAACGTTACGCACAAGCGCGGCATATAAAGAAATGTACAAATCAGGATGTATATATCATTCTCTCTCTCTGTCTCTCTCTCTCTCTCACACTCACACTCACACACACACACACACACACACACACACACACACACACACACACACACACACACACACACACACACACACACACACACACACACACACACACACACACACACACCACAAGCGAGGTGCAGGCACACACCGGTAGTTACAGTTTTTTACAGTCGCTAGGACCCATTTTTCAATACTTAAGTCACTTTTTCTTCACTCTTCACACAGTGAGCACAACAGAAGTATATGTGGGCTAAACTGTGGATCATTTATCATTGCTTTGGCACAAAATGCATTCAATGACTACATCTTTCAGATTACATTAATTCTTTTCTCACTTCGACACAACAACCGCCAAAACTCTGTGTACCTACAGGCCAATTTGCACATGCTTACACACTGTTTTCAAAACTGTTAAACTTAAGTTCAAAACAATAGCATAATACAAAACTGAATAAGACAGCATTTTGCAACATTTCTACAGTAATATTGTAATGAAATATATTTAGAATCTAAAAATTTAATGGCATAAAAACAATTGGACTAACCACAGCTGATTCCTATTGTATCTGTATCGGTGGATGGTGTGTATACAAATTGTTGTACTTTGGAATTACTCCAAAAACATAAAATATAATAACTGCATGATGTCTGATTCATTCTAGTATTGCAGTGAATTCTAAACAGTAGAGAGGTAGAAGAAAGAAAGCATTTACATAGAAAAACATTGTATAAAGTTACCTGTTGTTAGTGTTTTTTATGTTATTGTTTTGTGGGTGACAAAGTGTGTTTGTTAGCTGTCAACCTTTGCTAGTGTTCTGGAAGAATGTGTTGATTTGAGATATGTATGAAGTGCATTTTGAATGTGAAATGAACTGCTGTGCCGAGCTGAAAGTTGGTTAGGAGAACTGTGTGAAGAGTTTTGAAAAAGTGACTTAAGTATTGAAAAATGGGTCCTAGCGACTGTAAAAAACTGTAATGTCCACTCCAGCATCAGAATGCAACCATTCTTAATCCTCAATTGTTACACAGCGGCCAATTACTGTCATATTATTCAGTCAGCAAAAGTAAAATCACACTCTGCTCAATTGAATATGAAGGCAAATGGCTTGCATTAATTCAAACACATTTATCAATTCAATATTAAGGCCAAAATATTTTTTGACTCCCCAATCGGTAGATTATTTGTACATAAAACCCATCCGCCGCTCTCATTTTTATTTTTTGGATTTTGGCAGGGTAGGCAGCCTACCCAGACCGCACGTCACTGGTAATGAGGAGGCAGCACAATGCTTATGCACTGCTATCATGTCCCTTCTGATTAGGAGTAAGGTTTAGGCTCCCCCTTGGAGGAGCTAAAAAAATGATAGTCGGGAGTACAATTACTAAGAGCTGAGCACTTGGTATGTTCCCTGTTTTTGTTGCAGCACTGAAGACATCCTTCATGGTAGAGCAGGACGAACGGAATTGTTTCAGGTACTCACAAATTCCCTTGATTACGTTTGATCTCTCCCCAACTGTCTTGCATCTTGGAGAAGGGCCTTATGCTCCCCTATAATGCATGTCTTTGGTTAACCTATGCTTGGAGAGCCAGGCAAGAAAGGGTGTTCTGCCTGGTGGTCTCCCTTCTTGCTAGGGCAGCACTGTAATCAAACAAGTGCATGTAAGTCTCTCAGTGGTTTCCAGGGTGAGCACTCTCCCCTTTAATTGCAGAAAAAAACAAGCATTTGTAACTGTCACAAACCTGTTAACGTGTTTTTTTAATGTTGTAATTGTTGTACCCAACATGAGGAGGCAACTATACGCTCATGTATAAAATAGGTGTAGGGAGAGAAGTAGTTAGATTTGTATAGGAACGGAGGGAATAAGCATTGCTTATGGCTCCAAACAATCACTAGTCCTGATTGAGAAACCTTGAGTTTTATGCTCGATCTGAAGTAAGCATTGTTTCTTTTATTTTATTTGTATTGATTGAATGTTTCTGGTTAACTTATGTATAGTTATTTTCTAATGTGATTTATTTCATTTGTAGAAGGACTCCACATTCAGTGGGATTTATCATTAGATGCATATGCCTGTTTTTGTATTTGTCATAAAGGTGACCTTGAAGTTGGTTTAGAGGCTATGAGCTTTGATTTCACCTGTTGTGAATCCTTGAACTGGATTATGCCACAACTGGGTTTTAAAGATCTTCTGGTTTGCTTGGATTTATATTTACACTAAGGAGTACAAATTGATCTGGGAGAACTTTTGGATTGCACCATTGGACATTGGCTTTCACAGACATTAACTTCTACACTGTTTGGACTGAACATTCATCATCATTATCATTGTCTTCATCAACATTGTCACATAAAAATAGATAAGATTTTGACTTCTATGCTGCTGGTTATTATTGGGGAAATCTGTATGTTGTGTTTTTGTATTGTTTATTACGGGGTTTAAAAGATAAAAAGATGTAAATGAATGAGGCTTATTTATTTGTTTTGTTTATACAGCAGATGAAATGTTTTTGGCAATGTAGAGCTAACTTACCTTATTGATTGTTCTGTTGTGCCTTAAACAAACTCCCTCCCTATAAAACAGATTTATAACCAAAGCTTTTGTGAGATCAAGGAAACAGTTTTACATTCAAGTGTGTGAATAGCTGTTGGTGCTTTGCTTTTATAATACGGCACCAAACGCCAATTTAACTAAATTGTTTTTTTTCAGACTGTCTGAACAAGCCCAACATACTGTAGAAGCTCCTCGCCATAGAAAAGCAGCTCTTCGGGGACGTCATCACAAGCTGCTGTTGAGAATGCGCCGCTTTAGGAGAGATGTACAAGAAGCTGATTTTCAATGATTCAACGACATTACAAAGTAAAACTTTTTGTAAATTTTTTTTTTCATTGCACGTTTTTCATTTAACAAGGAAAAATCTTTCCGTTTTTGTAATTTTCCACAAGTTCACACTTGCATACAATTAGAGGGAGTAAAGTTTAATATGGTTTAAAGTGGGGCACGACCAGAAAAGATTTTGGAGCATTTAAATTAAGGAAATTACCTTTTCTCACTATTGGTCAGGTTATTATATGTCCACTATGGTCTGCATTTTCACAGCCTAGTGAGGCATGGCGGAGTGGGCATTTGTGGAGTGTGCACTATGGCACGATAGTCCATTACACTACATTTATAATGGTCAACATAACCTGACTTGACCTCCTTTTCTAATTAATCGGATCACCCTACATGATGAAAGCCAACCAGATTACATCTGATGATTTTAAGGAGAGGTCAACCTAATACACCACACACGCAGGAGGAAAATTAGCTGATAAGAATAAACAGTAAAACATAAAGTATCACTAAATGGCTGAACTTTGATCTCCATGAATTTTTAGATTCAGTTTGTTTATCAGATCATAAAGTATGACTCATAGTGGTCAAGTGAGATTACAGGCAATGATGATGATGGTGATGATGATGATGATGATGATGATGATGAAGGTGGCTGAGCCAGCTGTATGGTTTGCCCTCTTTTCCATTCATCACTCTGCTACTGATGGGCTGAACACACACACACACACACACACACACACACACACACACACACACACACACACACACACACACACACACACACACACACACACACACACACACACACACACACACACACACACACACACACACAAACCACCAGACCACACAGGTGCATATTACAAACACACCGATGTCATGGTGATTTCTAAAACTATTTCAGAAAATTAATAATTATAGTTACATTCTGCGATGACTCAGCATGTGTGTGTAGGATGAGATATACAGCTGAATTAAAGTTTCTAATATGAACCAAAAGGGTTTTGCAATCTATACCATAGCAGAAATTTTTTAAGTTTCACAAAAAAAATATTTTTATTTATTTTTATTATAAATTAAATATTAGAAATGTATTATACAAAAGAATTATATTTCTGACAGATTATTTTTTCACTTTGACACAGTGCTAAAAACTGGTGTGGTTCAACTTCACTTACAGTTTTGCTTGATTGCTTAAACACATTTCTTGAAACTATACAGTAAACACAAATCCATAATATCTCACCCAATTCCCCAAACATCCTATTTTAAGGTCAAAATGAAACAAACTGTCCCTACACAAACCTTTTCACATGATAAACACAAAAAACACAACCAATGGATACATTGGCACATTTTTATTCATTCATATACTACAAAAAAAGGCTTCGTCTATTTCATTGTCTCTGTGTCCTGTTGTACTGATCAATAGAACGATTACTGTAATTGTATCACATCCTTAACATGGAAGCATTCAGAAAACTCTATCTGTATGTGAGGCAATTTGATGCATTTCTGTTTATTACAGTAGTATAGTGCAACAGCTACAGTACATGTATGTGTTGTAACAGCACATAGTACAGCTCTCAAAAGTTACAGAGCAGTCTGAAGTACATCTACTGTTCCGGTTTTTCTTCCGAAAGGTTCTTATGATTGAGGTGACGGAGAAGCGACTCAAATTTGGCCTACTCGTAGCCCAGCCTCCCTCATAGTCATACCATAGACAAAGGCATGGGCAACTAGAGTGTCTTGTCTCCTTTCCGTTGCCCTTCACCTTCCTCAACCTCCTCCACTCCAGGTCCTCTGCCTCTTCCTTCATGTCTTTCTGGATCCATTGTTCCAAAACCCAATGAACTGACTCTGGCCTTTCTATCTATCTATTGAAGGTTCTTATGTGTGATCAATTTTGACTCTTAGTGTTTCCCCTTGGGTAATTGTGTGCTAACTGAGCTGAAGCTGTGCTGACTTGAGTGAACAGTATTAAATGCTAGACAACATGGTGTAGGCAATGAGAAATGAAGGGATTTGTGTGTAGAGTTTTGCATTGACAGTTCAACAAATCTGACTCATGTGTCAAAACGGGAATAGTGTTTATAGTTTAGTGAAATGGGTGTGCTTTTTGATAAATGGCGTTATGGTTTTGACATTTTAGTTCAAACGCCTGGTTATGGTACTATATAAGCAATCAAGAAAAACTGTAATGAGTTTTGAGTTTGTTCAAATGTGAAAACTGCTGCTGTCAAAAACTGCTAAATTGAACCAAGTAGAAACCCATCTGTGTACCGACTGTAGAAATCAAAAGTAATTCTAAAAATAACCTATAGTGTAAAAGCAAACACTTTTTGACCTTTCCCAAAGCATAGGAACTCACATCCTTATCTCATTACATTAGTAATAATCGTACATGATGCATACAGATATATTTTTATACACAAGACGGATGTTTTCACATCATGTGAAATGTAAAAGTATTTACATTTGTGCAGCTTAAGACATGTAAAAAATAACTTGTTCTTGTATATACTATGTTACTCTTTGCTTGTTTTTTGTAAGAAACAATTAAAAAAATATATTTTCTTTAATTAACAGCTTATGCTTAATGTGCTGAACACTGATAATTTTAAAGAAAAGTAAACAAACAAAATAACGTGTTAATTTCGCAATTGGTTCCGGTGACACTCTAGTCAATTCAAGTCTCATCAAATATTTCAGCCAGTAAAATCAATATCAAACTAAATGTAATTAAAAAAATAAGACTGTAGTTTGTATTGTTCAATTTAAGATTTGTTGTTTGTCATTTTGCCGTTTTTTTCTCTCTCACATCATTCGTTAGTTTAAAACTTAATCGCTAATGGCCTGTTAAATGATATTAATGATGAAGCTGACTGAAATCCTGTGGTATGGTGCTTTACTGCTTGGGTACTTGAGCCGAAAATCAATCGATAAGAAGTGTTTTAGAAACAGGACAGACTGTTCCCTCTAAGAGAGTTAAAGACTGAGAAAAAAGGATTGCGAGAGACAGATGCAGTTGTCGGGATCCATTTATCGTAGAGCAGTGAGCTCTCAGCAGTGTGACCACATCCCTAAACACTGTCTGGCTCAAACTCAAGAGCAACAATCCCGTAGCAACGTTCCTCCATTACTTCTGCTAAACCTGGAGAAGATTCTTTACGCCTTGCTCCTTCCCCTCTCCGCTCTAATGTTATCTTTCCCTCCGAGGCCAAATTATGATCCTCCCGAGAAACCAGTGCGTTCTCATAAATCGCTTAGCTAAAGAGCCACAGCAAATCGCTGTTTGGCTGAGGGACTACACAGCTCTGTTTGTTTTTCTACTGTGTTAGCCTCATTCTCCACGGCAGATAATTTGTGAACTGATTTATGCAGCAGACATGTGCGCTGGGGTTGTATAAGTGCGTAGTGGTGATTTCCTCACAGGATGTTGCTCTGTCTTTTCTCTGAGTAGAAACTGTTACTCTAAGAAATATCCCACCAGGTGGCCTATCTTTACAAAAGCCACCGTTCCCAACATATTACTTCACATAGTTGAGCATGCAAGAGTTTATGTGTTTAAGATATCTGCACACACTCTTAACTGTAAAAAGCAAAATTTTATACAATATTAAATTTTAAATTTATCTTATCAAATTTAGTATATTTATCTCTATACTGAATTTGAGATATTTGTATAGACATGTTTATGTAAAGAAATTGATGGACAGAAAACTATTTCAATGCTTTTGCGTTCACTTGCAAAAATGGTGCGCTCCCTAGAGAAAATTTTTGTTTGCATGCAAAGGCATTGAAATATATATTTTCCTTCCACCTCATTTTATTGCCATCACAAATCTCAAATCTCACTCAAAACCGAAAACTGGTGGTGGAAATAATATAGGATCGGAATAGAGTTTTAAAGAAGAAATTTCTTTAAGAAATTAAAAAATTGTGACATTTTAAGTAGGGATGCACCGATACCGATACCAGTATCGGTATCGGGCCCGATACTGAGCTCATGTACTTGTACTCGTACTCGTAAAAATGCCCCGATACCAACAACCGATACCAGGCAGCATGTGTACAGTGTCAGAAATTATAATGGGGATAAAAAAAGAAGGCTGTATATGAAATAAATGTATCTTAACAGTGGAATATTAAACAGAATATATTAACGCGTCGTCTATATAACTGTGGTGCATAAGCTGATAAGAGAAAAACACGCAGAGGATTGAGCGCGCTATGACACAGACGCGCGAGCTGGTCGAGCGCATCCCTTTTTCTCAGACGTCAGTGGAAAGTTTGTAGTTCAGTCGGATGTCAATGGCAAATCAACTAAAACGAGGCATGTAGCTTATTAATAACGTTAACTGACGAGGAGAGAGAGAGAGAGAGAGAGAGAGAGAGAGAGAGAGAGAGAGAGAGAGAGAGAGAGAGAGAGAGCGCACTTCTGATGAATGCTGTTGATTGCGGATCATTCACTCAGCACGTGTTATTTGGATTAAAACTAAATCGTATATGTAAGTAAAACATGAACTGTTACCTTACTTATGTTTAACGAGTGGTTGCCTACATTATTACAGGAAATTTGCAGGTCAAGAATTTCCATGAACTTCAAACATCCACAGCGCGCGCCCCAAAAACCACCAGACAGCGCGCGAATACTGAATGGAAGTCTTTCACGCATTGCGCTTGTACGGACGAATTCACACAAAACTATGTAAAAACACATTGGCGAGTATCCTAGTAAAAGTCTGTTATATATCTCAAGTGAACGTAGACAGTATAATTCAAATGGCGTCCGTGCGTTTGGCCTTAAAGGGGCGGCACTTTAATAAATCTGCTGCTGTGTTTTAATGTTAATCAAACAAAGGACAAATAAATTACTCTCTGCTCTTGGCTAAATAGGCTACCTCTATCAACTTTACAAAAAGATCCATATATATTTAATTTATGCAGTAATAAATATGCAGTGCATGAAATATATATTTGTTGAACTAATTAAGTTGAAATTTAATAAACAACTAATATGATTGATATTATTTTGGTTTCTCTACCAATATATTTAAAAATTACAAATGCATGAATTGAAAATTAATTGAAAATTAAAAATACAGGTATCGGTTACGGTATCGGTATCGGCGAGTACCAAAAATGAAAGTATCGGTATCGGACTCGGTCTGGAAAAAGTGGTATCGGTGCATCCCTAATTTTAAGTGCTGTTGAGCAGAATCGTAAACTCCTCTGATTGCCCATTGTATTGTCTGTGATTGACTACATTGTGTACATTGACATCAGTGCTTCTAAAACATGTCGTAAACATACATCAATGATGCTCTTCACCAAGCGCTTACACAGATACAGACGGGAGCGTTTGAAAGGAGGCGTCTATCAGTGGTCCGGTCTTTCAAACGCCCATTTTTTTAATACACTTTCAAACCCTTCCATTTTCTCTTAAACGCTCCTGTGTGTTAATCATTGTAGCCAATAACAGACCTATCCGATGAGCGTGTGAACACAATGGGCAATCAGAGGTGTTTACGATTCTGCTCAACAGTTCTCAAAGTGTGTTAAGACAAAAGAATGGAAAGCAGTGTGTACCTTCTTCCCCTTGCTACACCTGAGGACACCCATGAGCTCTGTGTTTTATGCTTGGGAGCAAAGCATTAAAGGGTTAGTTCACCCAAAAATGAAAATTCTGTCATTTTATTACTCACCCTCATGTCGTTCCAACCCCGTAAGACCTTCGTTCATCTTCGGAACACAAATTAAGATATTTTTGATTAAATCTGAAAGCTGGGTCACTCCTCCATAGGCTTCTAAAGGATTGAAACTTGACAGCCCCGAAAAGTTATTAAAGAAATCGTTTTTCTTTCGTTCGTTAAAGAGCTCCATTAACTTCACGGAAAGGAAACCTGGACGGAAGAAAGCAGGATACTAATTGTTTTCTTTATTTGACAAAAGCACAATTTCTTATCTGCAGGACCATAAATTGAGTATTTCAAGTTGTTTCTGTTGTTATAATGAGGCGAGATCATTTGGCATTGTGTCGATGTGTGTGGAGACTCGTGGAAGTCTCACTCCTGTCCAGTGATGAAATATGCGTGTCCTGGAAATGGGAATCCTCCGGAGCCGCTTCACTCGCTGTTTCCTCGAGGAAAGGTGAAGTAGACTCAGATGTAGACGGCTCTTTTCTCCTTCTCGCTCATCTTCTGTGATTTCTTGAAAAAGCATAATACTTTTGTGTGTCCGCCATTGTCACTGCTTGTTAATCCAAATAAAAGAGGCTTTACTTTACCAACTAGGGGACTAAATGCCGCTAGGTGGAACAAACTATAATTTGCACTAATGTATGTTCAAAATAAATAAAAAGAAACCTAGCATTGGTTAATATATATTTTTTCTGTTGTACCGAACTCGTATCGAACTGTGACCCCAACCGTGACTTCTTTATACAGTTAAATGCACCCTTGAAAATGTATGTGTTTTTTTTGTTTGAAATAAATGTGTCATTAATTTACTTTCGTAAAGCTGCATGCACTTTATTTGTATTGGAAAAAGCAAAAGCATTTGTGTTCGACATAAAGTAAGTCTTACAGGTTGGAACAACATGAGGGTGAATAAATGATGGCAATTTTCATTATTGGGTGAGCTATTCCTTTAATGTATTTTTAATGCACTTTTTCCTTTTAAAAAGAAACACACTGGTTAAAGTTTCTACATTAACCACAGATGCTTTTCTTAAAAGGGGAAAGCAAACCTAAAACATGTCAACACCAGCAAGCCATCCATCTATATAACCTCCAGACATTTTCTATTTTCCACCCTCAGGTGACCCTCAGCAGCACTTAGTAAATCACCTTTCCCAAAGAGAGCAGCGTTGAGCTGTCCTGTCAGGCCCTGGACTCTCAGACAGACACATTTCCTGTCCGGAGAGCTGAATGTGTCTCTTCCAGCTCTCAGCGATGGTGGGAAATCCAATAGAAACAGCCCAGCTAAAACTACACTGTAAAAACCAAAAACCATTGCCATAATATATATTCATTTAGAACTGCATTGTGATTAATCAGTAATAATTTCCATTCATTTTATTTGCTATCAGAGCTGTTTTTAAGGGGCAATATAAGTACAGTTAAGGGACATGATATTCTCAGTAGTTGTTAAGCCATTGTTAATGTGTTCTGTTTCTGTTGTCTATGACATATATTAGGCTTTGAAGTTAAAATAACCAAATGCATTTGATAAAGTGCACATTGATTTGACTAGACTAAAAACAGGTGATTTTAGCTAAGAAGCTAAATGTATGATTCCATTGTTTTTACATTTTTATATCTGATTTGATATTATTGAAACTGTAATCTTGAAAAATACAAACAACTGCTGATTCGTTTTTTTTCTGGGATGTAGATGCCTGTTGAATGAACTGATTTACTTTAAAGGGACCCCCAGTCCTTCCCCTGTCATCTCTCAATCTCACCTCTCTCTCTGTGATTGCAACTTCATTCTCTCCATCGTGAATGCAATTATATTCAGCGGATGAGGTCTGGCATCTGAGATACAGCAGGAGGAGAGAGAGAGAGCTTTTTGACAGTATATCTCAGTGTGTGTTCTGTCTCATTTTGGTGGACTGTGAATCAAACACTCTTGGCTCTTGCCAGTAGCCGTCTCTCTGAGTTTGATCTCTCAATTTCAATCTGTGTGAATGAGAGCCAGGGTGGGAAAGTCAGGATCAGTCTATGCAGATCAACATCCTGAGACAAGCTTCGTTTCTCCTCAGCCGGTCTGGAGCCTGGAAGTTATTACCAATAATTACTGCCCCAGATGTTAGACACATCTGTCAATAAGTTCATCAGATGGCTTTGAGGAAATCCCTGCAGAATGATGGGCCAGTAAACACGTAATGAAGACATGTCTGTGTATCCATTCATTCGCCTGTCCATTCAAATATTAATCCATCCATCTATCCATTGATCTGTTAAATTTTCCATCTATCTGGCTATCCGTCCGTCCGTCCATTCAAACAACCATGCCCATCAACCCATTCATCCATACTTGTCATCCACTCATATTTTACTCCATTCCTCCATTTATCCATACATTCCTCCATCCAAACATTCATCCATCCATCTGTTTATCCGTACATCCATCTATCGATCCAACAATCTGTTCATTCATCCATCCATCCATCCATCCATCCATCCATCCATCCATCCATCCATCCATCCATCCATCCATATCAATCCATCCATCCATCCAAACATCCAATCAGAACAACTTCAATTTTCAAAAATGTTTTGGGCACTTAATGTAAGATGACATTATAATAAACCCGTTTTAATTCTTGACAGGTGGGTTGGTCTTTTGGGATTAGAGAAATGGAGGATGATATGTGAAAAGAGAGAGACCAGACCCAGGCAACCTAGATGAACATGTAATTGAAGGATTACTTTATCTGGTCCTTTGACTCCCACCCCCCAAAACCAAACAGACCAGCCAGAACCAGACCAAAGGTCACAACAGTCCCACCTGGTGAGCCACAGGCACTGGCGCTAACACAAATACTAGTATAATCACTTTATCTGGCTTGCCCATGTTTTCCTCCACATTGTAATTGGAGCAGAGTGTGTTTTGCTATCATCTGTCTCTTTCTGATTGGACGCCTGTGGTGAGGTCACTGCCGCTGATCCCTCTGTAAAAATGAACTTGGGAAGAGAGTGAGACGGGGAAACTGAGACTCATAGAGCTGTCCGTCACTGCTGTCTGAGTGCAGGAAATGAGGAAAAAAGAAGAAAAGAAAAAAGGAGGAATTCATAACAGGGGCATCATCCCCTCCTAGGCTAATTGGGGCGCTACATGAAGGACATTTGAATCCAAATAAATAAAAAGTGTCTCCAAGGCCTTTCAAAGAGTGCTTAACCCATATATATTAACCTCAAAGAGTACTCATCCTCTCACTTTGCCTCCTAGGTTCCTTTTCTATAGCCGTGTTTTGGTCTGAGATTTGCGCTGAGATAATAATTTAGAAAGAAAGGAGACGTATTTACACTAAAAAAACACAAAAGTTGTATAACGGTTTTCATTAAAATGTTTGTTTCTGTGTAAGTTTGGGAAGTGGCATCATTGTTCCTGGAGCTTTTCTGGTTAGTTGTCAAACTCATTTGAAACAACAGAAGACGTTTCATATAGCAGTAAAATTATCCATCTGTTCATCAACAAAGATATCATGGCCATAAAATTAAGAATTTATGTTTAAAATAATTTGTGGCCACGATATCTTGTAATATTCTTCTGTGACTTGATGCCTGGAGCTAATAAAAAATTGTTGTGCTGACAGTGTTATTCACAACGTAATATTCCCAGGAATGAAACAATCTGATCTTTTAATTAAAGGTTGTTTTAGCGATTTCAGGCCCAAAAAAGGCCCGAACATAAATGATCACATCTAATCTTTTCTAAAGATCCGCTAGCTCCACCACTCAAAACCAAAATAAACAGTGTTCCAACCAATCACGACAGGGTGAGGTGTTGTGAGGTTTTTTGACCTCGTGCACGGCTGCACGCGAAGTCGGAGCTGAAGAAGAAGCCAGCATCTTTCAACAAACAGAGAAATTGAACATGCCTGAGTCAATCCCCAAGAGGAGGAGGAGGATTAGGGCGAGGGAATACCATCGTGTTTATTCCAAGACACAAATAGTTATCCGGAAGGCTTTTGAAAGGTGGAAAGAACTTAAAGAACTGAACATTTTTTGTTCAACGCCGAGGTTGCACTGTTTCTTCTGGACAGGTGAGTAGCTGCTAGTGCTGACTTTTTTGGATGTAAACTGTGTGTGAAAATATCCTTCTTGAAAAAAAAAATGAGTGAAGCTCGACTAAATGATGCACGAAATGGGAGGGAGGGGCGAGCTAACTTGGTTTGTTTGGGATCTCGCTTCAAACACAAACAGAAGTGAAGTCATCCACAATCGCTGATACAAGCTTTAACTGCCGGAGCATATAAGCAGCCGCTCACCTTGCTCTGGCATCAGCTGTTTTGGCATCCCTCCACCTCCACCAACATAATTTAGGCATCTTGCTACCACACTCATCATCCAAGCATTAGTACTGGGGGTTTTATCTAAGCTCAAGTTGAAGCCGAGCTCCTCCACTGCGGACAGCAAGCCAAATACGTTTAACCTTATTAGCTTAAAGATTATATGGGCAAAGGAACTCGTAAATTATAATGGGAGTGAATGAATAGTCCTACGCTTTTATCGACTCTCTTGTATAGAAGTACTCAGTGTGTACAAGACAATGGTACACCGTTGGATAAGTCACCTCAGGTTTGATTTGTTGTCATTGAGAAAAATTGATTCCCTATTTAAAGATATGATCATGGTAGAAATGCCTCAGGACACAGTGATGTTGTAGTTCCTTAGTTGTTTATATCCTTCAACATCTGGTCAGACACTTGCGTACTGTTTAGTCATGCAAGTTGAAATGTTTCAAAACATCCAAAATGGATCTGAAAGAAAAGTAGAAATGAATCACATCCAGTCTATGGTACATTGTTTGTGTAATGCTTAGATCCACAGAAGACGAAGATGATTATAAAATAACATAAAATTTATTACGAACTCAGAATAACAAGCCAACAAACGAAACAACTGACAAATGAACAGGACGAATGGAGGAACTTAAATACACCGTGATAATGAACTAAACTGACAAACAGCTGTGAAGAATGTTTTAGTGTCCATGGTGACAGATTGTGGCGGGAAACAAGAACAAAGGGATCACATGACATGAATGAAAACAAAACAAACAGAATGTGATTGTGAAAGTTTGTAGTAAGCAGTGAAAAGGCAGCTTAACCACCAAAACTAATTAAAGCACCACTGCTAAAACTAGTCAATCTTACCAGCTGTTAGATGACTAATCGACTAGTCAACCGTTGTGACCTAATTGAAATCATGATTCCTAGACTAATGTCTGACAGAATTTTGGAAAAAAATCACACATCTGCTTTGTCTTTTGTGGTGCTTCAAACCTTTTTCCAATCTCTGAGTATAAACACATTTTTTACCATAACAACACTAGTTTCAGTTGAAGTAGCTTCAAATGTCTCCCTCATGATGCTTCCATTTTAGACTTTTTAGATACTAATAAATAGTAGCTAATATCAGTAGGCGAAAACAGCAGTATTCATAATATATTAGGTGAAAAATACCAGACGAGATTCTAAAGTGCGGATCCAAAGATGGACACTTAACCATCTAGTGCCTATGTGCCGTCAGTCACACGACAATGACAATATGATGTCTGAATGTCATTCATGTACATAGTCATACTATAGCATACTTTTGTAACGGTTGCAAACTAAGTTTATCAAATGTAGTACATACTCAGAGAGTATGCCATTCAGACACAGCACTCTACTAATGAGCTGATGAGTTGAATCGGGTGTGTTTGATTTGGAAGAGTTTGAAATGTGTACTGGTTTGCTACAGAAAAGGTACAGAAAAGTCAGTGAGCAAATCTTTTTGTGTGTTTGTGTGTGTGTGTGTGTGTGTGTGTGTGTGTGTGGTGTGTGGTGTGTGTGTGTGTGTGTGTGTGTGTGTGTGGAACCAATTAACAAAACAACTCAAAAGGGTCACTCGTATGAACCAAGTCCACTCATTTTCTCCACCAGAAACTTGAACCCTTTCCTTTTCGGTCTTTGATGCTGTTTTCTATATCAGCATATCTCTATAATTACGTATTTTTATTTTAACCTCTCTCTACATCTGTTTCAGCCTCTTTCTCTCTTCATTTTTTTCTGGCCTGTCTTTGACACTCATCCTCACCCCTTTGCTCAACCTAAACGAGCAGCTTTGTGGTGTAATTGGTGCCATTTGGTCACCTTGAAACTCATGTGGTGTCACATTAAGGCTTAATTCACAACTACCCCTCACCACCTCCTCTTTCCTTTCTATTTCACCTTTTTCTTTAGAAACCCCCCACCATCCCACCCTGCTGGTCTTCTACTGTTCATGTCCCTCAGTTCAGCGGAGTCCAAAGCAAAACCGTGTTGGACAAATTAAGAAGGTTTTCTCTGCTTCTCTGGCTTACATCACAGGACTATAAACTGTATTTAAGAACCAAATCCCTGCAAACCCACTGATGATTATCTCTGCTTTTAACTCATATATCAGACTTACATTTGGCCTCCAAAGACAAGAACTTTAAAACATCACTTTTAACTTCAAAATGCGTGTCAGAGCCTAGCGGGAGAAAAACACGGTTAATTCAGAATGTCCCTCTTAGACAAAGAGCATTCACTCAACATATATTCAAACCTCTCGGACATGGTGCGTTTTCCTATCAACTGGTAGTATATGGTGCTAGCAACACAACTATCACTGGTTCAATTCCCAGAGATTGTTTATTCTGATAAAACAGTGTAACTTGAATAGCTGAGTAGAGTACAGTTTAAATTATTGTTGATTTCGATCGAGGCATCTTGTAATAAATGTAATTACTGCAAAATGTTATTGAATTATTGGAAAATAAATGTTTATTGGGATGATGGTGTTTATTTAGTGATTATAAACATTCCTCTTTATTCTCCATTCTGTTCTTAAAGGCCGTGTTGCAGGGTTAATTTTTCAACGAATTTGTGCAATTTGCTTGTTGGTAATAAACATTTAAACTGTTATCCATTGTATTTTATGTTGTTGGGTATCACAAAACGGAATATAATACGAAAAAGTAGGTACTATCTTACAGCGGTTTGCAATTCTCCTTTCCACCACAATGCATTGGATGACGTCACATTGGGGAGGGAATTTACCAAAGCCCGCTGCCCGCCTAGAGAGAGCATTGAGAGTAACTAAAGAGACGAGTAGTAGACGAGAGTATTCAGATAGCGCAGATTATAGATAAATAGATAAATACATAGAGATAGATAGATAGACTAGATATATAGATAGATAGACAGACAGATAGATATAGATAGATAGGCTAGTAACGTGCGGCAACTGCACATTCAATGGCGCAGACGCCTCTGACGTGCGACCAATGAGCCAACTCTACGTTGTCAATCTACCTACTATATATTTCTATTTATTTGTCTATCTAGCTGCTAGCTATCTATGATGGATGTCTGCCTATCTCTCTCTCTATACTGCCCACACAAGCACCTGCCAAACACAGCGAAGACACGCGGCGGCTACGTTTGCAACAACATTTTCACCGGAGGAAGAGATAAACGCAAACGCCCATATAGCTAGCATGATGACCTTCTATTTCTAGATGACAAAGACAAAGCTTACCAGTACTATGGCACTATGACAAAGGTTACCGGTACTTATCTGAACTAACGTCATGATCACTGGCACTAGATATAAAGAAAACGTTGATTTTTCACTCGGTCCTATTCAATGACAGTAAAAAAAAAGTGTCGTTCGTGCACTGCTGCTCGTAGACTAGCTCCAGTGCTCATTGCTGCGGTGCTAAATGATAGCAACTCACCAGGACACTTCACCAACTCTTCCTCATCCCAGTCAGTCGCCATAGTTCTAATACCAGGCTGAGAATGTATAATAGTAGACGGGCTCTGATACCTCTGATACTAGGCTGAGAGGCGGCCTTTCCTCCACTGCTCCCCAGTGTGACGTCATCGCCGAATCGCGTAAAAAAAAACGTTAATACCAAAAACGTAAAAAACTGGTCTTTAAGACCATTTTTGAGACATTTTAAAAATGATATACATATCTTGAGTGATTTATGTACCCATTAATCGACAGTGGTGGTTAACCTGCAACATGGCCTTTAATAAAGATGTGTCAATTACAACCACCATTCACAATTGTTGAAACACTTACTAGGCCATAAGTTTAACCTGTCTTAAGGTTTTATCCAACACAGTCTCATGAAAGTGCGTATCTATACAACAAATGTTATTTCTCGTGCCATTTATACGAAAAACCCCTTGGGTATGATTAGGGTTGGGGAGTGCATGCTTATTACATGCCATAAAGTGAGTATCATATGCACGCAAAAACTATTTTTGGCGTATAAATGGCACGAGAAATAACATTCGTTGTATAGATACGCACTTTCATGAGATCTGGCTCGTTTTATCATGGTCATCTGGTCACCCTAATCTCATGGCAAACGTGATGTTGCTCATTGTCATTTAAGTCGAGAATCATTACTTGAACTTTAGATGTGTGAGCACATATGCTGCATGTTCCCCTTCAGTCGCTCACGTTCGACGTGACGTCGACGTGACGACGTTAGGGGATCACTCCAGGGAGCCCTATCAACTTCGAGTGTCTACAGAACAAGCCAATGAACGTTGGCGTGCGTGAAACGCGTCACGCGCCCCGCCCCGCAGCGCGGGTATAAACCGGAAGCGGACGCACGCACTCATTGTCTTTCGCTTCGGAGCCGAGCTTTCGTTTTGACTCTGAGTTTCTGCAGACTGCTGCATCGATCGTTGAAGACTTCAAAGAGAATACTCTGTTCCAGTGCTGGTGTGACGGCGCGATCAGCGGTGGCCGCGAGCATTACAGCTCACAACTGCTGTTTTCACAGCATTGCTTGTGTGTGTGTGTTTTGCATGTCATTGCTTGACTCTGGCCAGTCCATATGTGTATTCTCCACATGTTACCCCCTTCAGGCAGGATTGGCAAGGGTCTTAAGGGTCTTATCTAGCGAAAAGATGCGCCTTTTCGAAATAAATAAAACAGTTAAAGTATTATTAGCACAAATGCTCGCCTTGTTCTGTCCAGAGATGCGTGTTCGTGTTCTCCTGTTTGAACTCGTTCATTAAAATGAACAAATCTTTTTTCGAGTCATTTCGTTCGTTGAATGAACAAAATGACTCGAAAAAAGACTCGTTCAAAATGAACAATCTTTTTTCGAGTCATTTCGTTCGTTGAATGAATAAAATGACTCGAAAAAGATTTGTTCATTTTAATGAATGAGTTCGAACAGGAGAATCACGAACACGCATCTCAGGACAGAACAAGGCGAGCATTTGTGCTAATAATACTTTAACTGTTTTATTTATTTTCGAAATGGCGCATCGTTTCGCTAGATAGACCCTTATTCATCGTCTGGTATGTTTAAAGTCATTTGAAGCTGCACTGAAAACTCATTTGGACATTGAACCGTTTGGCCACTATTGAAGTCCATTATATGGAGAAAAATCCTGGAATGTTTTCATCAAATCATTAATTTCTTTTCGACTGAAGAAAGAAAGACATGGACATCTTGGATGACATGGGGTGAGTAAATTATTAGCAAAAGTTTTTTAAAAAGTGAACTAATCCTTTAAGAAAATAACCGTCATTTTTACAGTCTGTTAAAAAATGACACTGTAAACATCAGTTACAGCTTTAACTTCTTTTAACTTGGCAATAACAGAGGTATAGCGGATAATCCACGGCTAGCCATGCATTAAAGGATTTAATGCACTACGTAGAGGCTTCGCGTCGGAGGGTTTTCACCTCTACGTCGTGCATTAAAATCCTTTAATGCATGGCTAGCCTGTGGATTATCCCTTACATATACTTTTTTTTATGGATGGTTGTTTTGGTTTAAAACTAGAATGACACACCTAACTATTGTTTTAGCAAGGTATTGCTGAACTTATGCAACTTTGTAAACATCCATTTTAGGTGCTCAAAATGATTATAGTTACACAGCCGTAGAGTTTAAAGTATGAGTCGAGTGATGCTGGCCTGTTTTGAATTAGCATAGACCTTCACGCAGCTGCTCAGGGCACCTGGCTCATGTAAAGTTAAATTGAAACAAACAGGCTTATCATATGGTGGCTTGACTTCAAACCACAACCTGGTAATAAGCCTAATGCTAACTCGCTAATAGCTAATTACCAACCAATCAACTGTCAGGGTTAAGCTCAGGGTTACGATCTGAGGTTTGAAGAGAAACCTACTGAACGTACAGACTGGAAATCATTTGACATGAGGACGTGACGTTTTCTTTTTTTTATAGAGTGCGGGGGGGGGGGGATGGGGGGAGGCTCCTGGACAGAAAGTGCTGTAGAAATACATATAAGTGGAACGAGAGGAAGGAATAGACTTTAATACACTAAAACTGTATGGTTTTGTATCATTCATGTCTTTGCTACAAAATGGCATTCACAAAAGTTCAAACCTCACTAAATACAGTATTAGTAATAGCCTGAACAAAAGGCAGTAATAAAGGAAAGATGAAGGAAAATGAATGAGTGAGAGAACATATCCAGACGTCTTACTCTTCTAAACGCAATGGAGGCCTTATTGAGAAATAAGCTTTGATAAAAGTGAGGTAGATAAAGATTCAACCATCTCTTTAGTGGATAAGACAGGACTGCCTCGGATGCTGCGATAGAAACACTCTTTTTGAGGTAATCATGTCTAAATATGGTCCTGTTTTGAAATGGATTTCATACTGTATGCCACAGTAGCCATCAGCCTACAGACATGATGTACTAGCTTTGCTCACCAAGGCCATTGCCTCTCTCCTCCATCTAGCCATCTATCCTTCCCACAATCCATCTTTATCTGTCCTTCTATCCATTTATCTCCTCAAACGAGAGCACAGTCTCAGGGTTCCTGCTGGTGGATCCTTGAGTTTGATTTATAACTGCTCAGCTGCTGAGATGTTCTCAGAAAGCAGTACTCCATCTTGTCGCTGTCTTTCTTCATCTTTCTTCCCATCTGGTAGGTGTTTAAATGGATCTGACTGGATATAAACAGACATGAGTAACTAGCCAACCTACACAAACTTCATTTCGGTAACACTTTACAATAACGGCATGAATAATCATGTACTAATACCTGAATTAATAGTTATTTCATTGATTAGTGAAGATATGAACTAATATGAATCAACGAAGAGCAATTCTTAACTACGACACGAGGCATGGTCACCGTGATTTTGCCAAGTAAGACATGGTCCTGGATCAACATATGTTGTTGATCCTGGATCAACATTCCTGTCCCAAAATGAAGTCCTTACCCAATTCCTACCCTTAAACCTAACCCTACCCATAACTTTTCCCTAAAATCAGAGGGTAATGATAGGTGAATAACACTGATGTTTAAGTACTTCATCCTGGTTCTAAGCCTAAATGTGACATAAACGGTAAACTTGTCCCTCAAATCGGATTGGTCCATTGGAAAGTTGATCCAGGATCAACAAAGATGTTATCCTGGATCATGTGGTACTTGGTGAAATCACGTTCACCACGAGGGTCCCAAAGATTAATGCATGAATAAAAGCAGCCTTATACATGTTAGTACATGTTTGACAGTTAATATACTAGATAGATAGTACTACGAGTATTAGAACACGATTGGTTAGATGAGAAGGTAATAAGTGACGTAACAATTGAGTCTTCCTGGCAGAACTTAGGCTAAAGCTTTAATTTTCTGAGCCATGCAATTATTGCTGCAAAAAAATACACAGATACGTTGGGATGGGGATTTCATTATATGATGAAATTATATGTTGGGAGTATAATATTGCTGGAGGGTGTGTGTGGGGGTGTGTGTGTGTATGGTTGACATAATGTGCCCCCTTAATCATATGGTCATTCAGCAAATTTACGATTGTGAGCAAAAACCTTATTTCTGTGGATGAGCAATGTTGCCAATCGCAAACATATCTGTTGAGTTCTTGAACGCAATGACCAATCAGAGGTGTTTAAGTTAGACTAAAGAAAAACTCTGGCGTGAGTCGATTCTGAGATCTACAAGCTTGCAAATATCCCCTCATTATAAAAACAATTATGTAAATAAGAGATTCATTTCGATGAATTAAGATGAGTGAGCTTTTTAGTGATTATAAAGGGAATGCCTTTTGGGCACTTTCTGTCATGCCAAATCCCACGGACAAAATCTGTTAAAATTAACAGTGGTTTGTGAACTTTCCCAGCAGAGTTTATGTCGGGATGTGTAGGTTGTGTGGTGGCAAGTGACTTAAAAATATTTCATGGAAATCTATTTAAATGGGTTTTTAAATGGGAATTACTTATCTACTTGTTTAATGTTTGGTTATTGCACATATTAAAAACAAGTGAAAAAGTGTCATTAATATGACCAGATGATTTAATTCACAGACCTCTTCAAAAGTGGACTCCACTGCTGTACTAGACCTTTATGCTTAATGCCTGTATCTTATACTGCAGCTGTTTTGGCATTATTTTGATTTTATTAAAACTCAAGATTACACTTTTTACCTCCCTTTAGCTGCCTGCTTACATAAAGGTCATAAACACAATGCGTCTCATTCATGAAACAAGCAAAACAAATATCTGTGTAAATCGATTCTAATGTAATTTGTTTCATTCAGTTGAATGGAGAAGTTTACCCGATGTTTGATTATTTATTATGAATGATTTGCACACGGGTTCGTTCTGCTCATGTTTCATGAATGAGGACTAATATACGCTTTGTTGTTGTTGAGTTGCTTTGGTAAGAAAGTGCCAAGATCATAATACAAATGCAGATGTGTGTGAGTTTTATTGCCATCAGTACAGTCTCTGACACCCAAACCCAGCCAACAAAAACTCACTCTAAATATTTGGAAAGCAAAATACAGTTGTTATTAATGAGTGTGGAGAATACTAAAGCATCATTCTGTATACAGTAAATCAGCACCTGACTAAACATGGATGAAGCCAGCTATGTGTGGGATTGTGGGTAAAAATGTTGGTTTGTGCGGGTATAACGCTGTATTTGGTTCTGTGTGTGAGTGAAATGCAAAAATGTGTGAAAACTATACATTTCAAGCTTGTATCACATGGTCCTAATTATTACCACATTTCTACATTGTTACTCCAAAATGTATGTTCACTGTATGTGTGTGTGAAATAGTTTGTTTAAAACTTTCATTAGATAATTTTAGATGGCTGTCTGAGTGTGAAATGTTATACTCATGTTGTGTTGTGTGTGTGTGTGTGTGTGTGTGTGGTTCTCTGCTCAGGATATTTGTCCCTCCGGCCGCACGTGTTCATTTCATAATGGGACCATTGAGCCCTTCCATCTCACCTCACACTTTCCTCTGACACCTGCAAAACCTGCAAATTGGCAGGCGGGACGGATTTAATAAACTGCAGCAGAAGGACAGTGTAAATCACTCCCTCACGGCACTAATACCACCACATTACGCCCCCAGAGCGCAGAGGGCAGCCCTCTTCCCCTCACGTCCATGACTCATATAATCACTTCACCAGAGACCTAAATGTTTGCTACCAATGCTGTAGCACTGGGAAACTTTAAACACAAACACATACAGTGGTCCCAATAAGAATCTGGACAGATAGGTCACAAATGTCTGGATATTAGTGCATTAGATCAAAAAATATCCAACTGAGTAGGATTTTTTTAGGTGTTAATGTATTTAAAGCTAATAGGGATGTGCAAAGTTATTGCTCAAAATTCTGAACAGGGTTATTATTGTTAATCCTTAAATACATGCATTTTATCACATATTTTGATCTTTAGGATCTATCAGGATCTATATATAACACGGATGGAAACTCTAACTGCCACAATGCTATAAAACGTTCCTGAAATTCTAATAAAATTACAAAAGTATAAAATAAAGCATATTTCGTTGCCTTTTTGGAACTTGGAAGGGTTTCATTTAAACCAGGACCAGTACACCCATGGGCACACAAATAGGTGCAAATGCAGTTGCTATTCAAACAACGTGGCACAGAACGTGAAAAAGATAACTGCATCGGTCTGAAACTAGCAAAAAACACTTTAAAAAAATACGCATTGGGTGTATGATAGGGCCATTAAGGTGAGTACATTCTTAGTGATGGAAAGGCAATGGAATGCTTCCCATCTCCTTGCTTCTCCATGCACACCAACTCCGGCTGAGAACACTGCTCACCACACACACACACACACACACACACACACACACACACACACACACACACACACACACACACACACACACACACACACACACACACACACACACACACACACACACACAGGGCTGGGTATCGTTCAAAATCTTTCGATCCGGTGCCAATTTCGATACCTCAGTTTCGAAACCGGTTCCTAACGACAGGCACGTGCACAGGTAGGGCTCAACCTATGCAGAGCACATGCCCTTTTTGCTCTTACACTCTTAAGTGCCCTTTTTTTTTGTGGCGTTTTTTTTTTTTTTTTTTTTTAAATAAATGCTATTGGTCACCCTTTACGCCTGTCTGTTTTAAAAATATTTAGCCAATGAAAATTCTTAAAAAGAGCTTGTGTAAATCTTGTTCGATCCTCAAACTGTCAGTAAACCTGATAACTCCGCCCCATCATCTGTCGTCGTGACTGAATGAACTGAAGCTCCGCAGCAGCCGCACAGCAGACAGCAGCTGAGGGAAGTTTTGCAAGGGTAAACAAAGATCTTGTTGTTTGAATAAGTACTAAACACTTTGTCTATAAAAGCTCATATTTTATTTATTTGATGTCTGACTGAGACATGTTGTGGGACCTGAGAGAGAGGTCTAGGGTTAGCATTGCCATGTAACGTTAGTTATAGTCAATACATAGCCTACACTTAAATAGCCTGTGCATAAAGTAGCATTTTAGTTTTTATTGTGCGATTTTGGCCAAATGTATTTTACAACAGGAAAAACTGAGCGCCTAACAAACTAATCCGTTGATGAAAATGTAATGTGATGCCACCGGCGCCGTTTTAATGACGGACAAAATGTGCACACATTCGCAGGTCAAAAACCCCGTAACTGTATTTGAGTTTGACTTTTGTAAAATGTTAACAATATATTCATAATTATTCATAATACAACAACATATACTTTGTTTTTACCATTGGAAAATCATAAGCACAGGCGTGCCCCCGCGCTGTTTTGTACTGAAACTACACAAAGCGACAAGTGATCCTAAGTGACATATATTTCTAGGAAATTTTCTTCTTTGATTTATGATTGCTGATACACTTAATTTATTAAAATTTCATCTTGTTATGGTAATATTAAATTATGGTTAATTCAAGGCTGTTGATATGCACATATTTGCTATATATTTTTTTTTAATCTACTATAATCTTTTTAATCTTATACTCTCCGCTCGTCCTCACATGTATAATTGTAAAACATGGTTTTACTCCAGTAATGTTGTAGTGGTAAAGCAGCTTTATATTTTATATATATATATAGGTCTTTATATTTTATCATGCAGAATGTAATTCATTATTTAATTCATTTCAATGTTTAATTTATTTGATTCAAAATACAGCAAAAACAATAATAGCCTATTGTAAACTATTTTTACAATCTAAAATAACTGTTTACTATTTAAATATTTTAAAAAGTAATTTATATCTGTGACCAAAGCTGAATTTTCAGCATCATTACTCCAGTTCAGTACTCCTTTTCACTGCAACTGTACTTTTCACATTGTTTTATTTATTTATTTTCGTTGCTGGCTTATTTTAGGGAAAGTGTAGTGAACAAGGGACCTTCAAGAGACTAACATTCCTGGTCCTCCACAGTATCAAGTTTTTGCCAGGTAGGCAGATACATGTTGGATATGCTATAGTAATGGCATGGCTATAGTTTATTATAATCTGGAATTGAGTTGGACATAATTATTTAAATTAAATTTCAAAATAGTTTGTCAAAAATACTTGACTCATGTGTGACATTGAGAAGAGGGGAAGGTAGAGCAATTTTAACCTAATAATACAAATTAGCTTATGAAACCAAACAGAATAGCTAAAAAAATATTTTATTGAACTTTGTGTGCAGACCAGAGAATTTTATATATAAATTTATACTTATATGTTTATATATATGTTTATATATATATATATACACATATACATATTTTAAACTATAACATTTATAAAAATAATTATTACTAAAATAAAATAAAAATTGTACTTATATGAATTTTGATTACTTGGTGGGAAAAAAAAAGGAGGGGGGTGCCCTTTTTCAGTTTCAGCACATGCCCCTCAAAATGTCTGTGCACGGCCCTGCCTAACGATACTTTTTTCGATACCAATTTAATGAAATCCATTTAAACAAGATTACATAACACATTACCTCAGAAAAACTTTGGTTTTATTTTTTTCAGTTTGACTCATTCTCCTTAGCCAGTGCACAAAGGAACAAAAAATGTTTTATAAAGAGCTCATGCTCACCAAAGCTGAATTTTCTTAAATAAAAAATACAGTAAAACTTGTAATATTGTGAAATAGTATTACAATTTAAAATCTTATTTGAATATATTTCAAAATGAAATTTTTTGAAATGAATTGAATTCATTCAGAAGCTGAATTTTTAAAATTATTACTTCAGTGTCACATGACCCTTCAGAAATATAGTTTGCTGCTCAATGTTTTAGAAAATATGATACATTTTTTCATGATACTTTGATGAATAAAAAATTCACACACACACACACACACACACACACACACACACACACACACACACACACACACACACACACACACACACACACACACACACACACACACACACACACACACACACACACACACACACACACACACACACACACACACACCACACACAAACTAGACCTAAACGTGAAGCTTAGTTGGTTAAAGGACTATGTTGCTTAGATCAGATATGTGGATGTGTTTGCATTGTTGTTGCAGTTATGATGCTCTATACTGTTTTAAAAAAAAAGGGAAACTTTTGTGTTCATGTGTAACATTATATTGTGACTACTATTTTGAAGTGTTGTGTAATGACGCAAAGTGTGTGAGAAAGGAAGTGACGGGTAAACAAGATGGATGAAGTTCGCTACTCCTCTCTCATGTCAGTGCAAGTTGCTGGGCAAGGCAGGGTAGGGCAAGGCAGGGCAAGGAAGGGCAAGGAAGGGCAAGGCAGCGCAAGGCAAGGAAGGGCAGGGCAGGGGAAGGAAGGGCAAGGCAGGGCAGGGCAGGGCAAGGAAGGGCAGGGGAAGGAAGGGCAAAGCAGCGCAAGGCAAGGTAAGTTAAGGCAGGGTAAGTCAAGGCAGGGCATGGCAACTCTAGTGAAAAAAAAGTATACTTTGAAATATATTCTCTTTTTCCATTGCAAATATACTAACAAAATGGTACTATCTTAAAGTATATTAAAGGTATATTTGCATCATGCTTTTACGTATTTTCACAATACACCTTTTAACACACCGTAAAAGAATTTTGTATATTTTACTTTTGTATATTTTCTAAACATGTATTTTAGAAAAATATACTTGAAGTGAAAATAAAAGTGTATTTATTTGCACTAAATACAAATATATTTCACATATATTTTAACTGTGTGCTGGAAATGATCATTGTAACAATGCATTGGAAGTATACTTTAAAAATACATTATAGTATACAATAGTATGTTGTAAAAGGTATAGCTAAGTTTTATTTGTCTAATAATGTACATTTGTTATTGAAAACAAAGTAAGCAATTTGTAGTATTTGGAATAAGCCAAAAGTATTAATAAGCCTTTTTTACTCAAATACATCACACCATGATAGCCTCGTGGGCAAGTGTGCTTCGGGAGACCAAGTTCGAGTCCCGGCTTGAGGACCTTTGGTGATCCCGTCCCTCCTCACTCTCTCCCACCTCACTTCCTGTCTAGCTACTGTCCTATCCTAATAAAAGGCAGAAACTTTTATAAAAAAATATATATATATATAAATACACTTATGGTATATTGCTTGTTTGTTTCAAATACACTCATAATTAATTTGTAATGTACTTGTAACACAAATAAAGTACACTTTAATATCATTAATCAAGCATGTAATTAGTCCACACACATGCATTTACTTAAAGTAAGTATACTTGAAGTTGGTCCAATTTAGTACACAAAAGTACACTAAATACACATAAAGTTATGCTTTACTACAATGTAATTATAACTAAAAGATACTTAGTACAAAATTAGTTAATACAATCGAAGTTAGTACAATCAAAATAGCACACTTCAAGTTAACTAATCATTAACACACCCGAAGTATACTGATAATTAGTCTGGCTGCAAGTATTCTAAACATTTTTTTTTCACCAAGGAGGCAAGGTAGGGCTAGACACGATGGGTATAAATACAACGACAAACGAGCACACAACTGAAAACACAAGGAGAGTAACAATGCAAACAAAGCAAGTAACAGGGAAAGACAGGTGAGGCACATTAATCAATAATCCATAATCAGATAACAAGAGGGACGTGGTCTAGACAATAGACAGGAGAGCATATGGCACAAATAAACAAACATGACAAGCCATGTCCTCACACCAAAAAACAGAACTGAAACCAAACTAGACTGAAGTGCATCTGGAACACAATGCTCAACACACAAAACAACTCACATGGACAGGAGAACGTAGACGAGACAGTAGGAGTGTCAGGCCTCTATCATCAAACAAGATTGACCAAAGTCAGGCCGAAGTGATAGAACCATGAAAAGAAGTAAATGCTTACAGAGAGCTAACAGGGATAGTTTGTTCAAAAATGAAAGTCTGTCATCATGTAATTCCAAACCTGTATGACTTTCCTTCTTCCATGGAACATAAAATAAGATATGATCATCAGATACAGCTAGGTCCGTGAAAATACGTCTTTTGGAAATATATGTAAATCATAGTTCTGGTGTGTTCATCTGGTGTTAAATCTGTCAAACGTGTTGCTAAACACACGTGTATATTTGTAGTTAAAGGTCAGCCTACATAAACATAGTAACGTATATACTGATGTACATTTGTGCTGAACTAGCAGCTGCTCCAGAGCACCGGACAGAACCTCACAAAGACCTCACTGTGATTCACACACACGACCTGCACCGCTCTTTATATTAGCTTATACTCTCATAGAAAGAGCAGAAAGGAGTGTCAGCGCAGCTATATGATGTACAATATTGATTTTTAAAGGTACACTTCTTTTCAAAAGTTTGTGGTCAGTATGATGTTTTTATGGTTTTGAAAAAAGTATCTAATGCTCACAGAGACGGCAATCATTGGATTAAAAACAGTAGAAACAGTAATAACGGTTTTTATTGCAATATACACTTTTTTCTTTTTTTAAAAAACAGTTTTATTTAAGATTTTACACGTCTTGTGTGTGATTGTGAATAAATAACAGCTCACAAGATTCACTTGACATTTGGGCCTCCAAGATATTTATATGAAAGACAATTTGATGCTGATATTTTTGTTTACTGTGCAAACCATGGTAGCAGGTTTAACATTTAAAGATCTTCCAGTATTGACAAAACATGATAAAACATTATAAATTGATTAAAAAGAAGACTATTCAACTTGGCACACTGATGGGGAAAAATAATAATGGCATCAGGGTTGATGCACAACCTGGAGACAATGGGCTACTTGCACATAGCAACCTGACGTCATATCCACAACGAGTAAATACGGCTCGCTCTCTTCCGGTTTGAAGGCGTACATACACAACGTAGACATTTTCCGCCTAATACTAGAAAACAGTACAACATTATAACACGCATATTCTGTCAGCCCGGGGTTGTTTATTAGCCTAATGTATGCTAGCAAACTAACGTAAGCCATAAAGTTTGAGATATATAGACTTACCTTCATATCCGTGGATATATGAAGAGGCATACATTTTAAAGCCCTTCTCTCTAATTTGTTGGTAGGTGATTTGGAGTAGGACTTACAAAGGCGATATACGTCCGTTATTGTAAGTTTCGGCAACTCTTGTAAACATCTCATCTCATAGTGTAGAATAGCGCCGGAAAAGACGAGGCCGCATTTCCGGTAAGGAAGTAGTTACGTGCAAGGAGCCCATAATGAATATGATATAATACTTACTTATATTTATTTGCTAAGCAGGGAGAGATTGAAAACAGGGTGTTTTCATAAATAAAAGACATCATTATGATGAAAGAAAAAGGGAAAAGGTATTTTTGCTGATGCATATTAAATGTCTGTATTAGTTGGCATCAGCTATTCATTGCTAACGTTTTTTTTTCCATATGTATGTGAAATTGGCCATCAATTTTGCAGAATGGCCTGTTTCTTTTTGTACCTGTGAGAACAAAGTCTCTCTCAGGTTTCAGTTTGTTTATTTATATACTGGTTTTCTGAGTGGCCCAGTGTCAGAGGGGTCATGAGTGTGTGGTGTTCTTGATTTCTTAAATACTGTAGACTTTGTGTGTGTTTCTTTGAACCATGTGCTAGTGATTTCAGTCTGCATTCAACACTCGGAGAGGATCAAATGTTTTGCTTGTCTGGTTCCAGGGACCACTCGTGTCAAACAGAGCACCGGGAGATGATTGGTTGTGATATAAATCTAGGTTGATGAAAAGGAGGAATGCTGGACTCTGGTTGGTTGATCAGCATCCTGTGGTCTCACCGAAACGCCTGCTTCATTTTCATCAGACTCGGAGGAGGTTATCCAGCGAACAGTCCCACAGGGCTCGATGCTCGGCCCCTTCTCATTTCATAATTGGATCTGGACCATCTGTAAAATCTTATTTCGAAACTTTTCTTGGGTGTGAAGTTTATGCAGGACATTTGCCTGCCGAGAGAGGTGTGGGCTGTCCGGTTTCCGATTGTCCAGAGCAGGTGCAGAAGTCTGTGTAATTCCTGCAGTGTTTGTGCAGAGCCAGTCTTTTCCAGGGAAATTTCACTGCTTGTGCAAGTACATGGTGACGGTTTTCCCAGAGGTCTATGACAGAGACTATGTGGAATGACATGCCATGGCCAAAGTCTTCAATTTGTGGGAATGAGGATTTCTAGATGGACATCAAATATTCCATGATGTTCTGCCTTTTTCAGGTTTAGTTTAGTATGAATCAGATTTCGTCCAGCTGAGGATAGGTGTTATACACCATAAGCCTCACATTGACGGCTGTCTTTCGAATTCAGCATCATAAGCCCCATACTTGGTTTCTCAAGAAACACGAATGCTCAAGAAACATGTCTTATTATCAATGTCCATAAATTGAGTCTCCAATGCAGTTATGATGCTGCCTTAGTGGTCTATGTAGGTAGTAGACAGCAGGGCGGCTGACTAGCTTATGTAGTTGCACTGCAAGTTTTCAAAGCTTGTCCATGTAGTTGTTTGGCTGGTCTTCCCACTCCATGTGCTTTATGACCAGCTGCTGCAGAAAGGAGCCATTACTTTGAAAATGATACCTGCCGGCTTTTAACTGCCCAGCGAAAGCGCTTGGCCTCGCTCAGTATGATTGGTTGATGACAGCCGCTTACACGTCAGCAATGAATTATCTGCACTGTGTTTTACAAGGGCGGAACCAAAACAGAAGTTTTTATATTCCAATTTATGGCCCTTGGAATCAGAGAAGGATGCATCTGTAACATTAGCCTAGCAGCACGAGCTGTTGCGGTCAAAATAAACCCATGTTTATTTTTCTTGTTTATCGAGGGTGCCTTAATCTTCCATTCAAGCACCAGTTTTGCAGCGACTGTGACTAAAACTTTCATCCGATGCCCTGCTGAAGGCTGCCGTTGGGTTTGGCCATCTGGGTCGGGTTGTATTGTTTACAGAGCAAATGACAGACTGCTGCTCCGCTGCTTGGATAGTGTTTGCACGGTGATGCATGACCAGTTTGGTTGCAGGCTCTAGCCAGTGTGTCTTACAGAGCTCGTAGAGTTCATTGAAACAATCATTCATATCACAGAGCATTCTCTCTTGCATTTTTGATCAGTTAAAATTGTCACTAACTCTTTTAACTAACGAGGAGCATCCTGCAGTTCTTTCTCAATCCATTAGATGGCAGTAGCAGGCCATTTGTGTTAAATGCAGAGTAACTCTTATGCTGTTTTCAGAAAATCAGATGCAATCTTGTGATTGTCTCTGCAATGTATACAGTAATATGTATTATAATGTGTATAGTATGCTAGTTTTCTGTATGCATAAAACATCTCAGTTTGCCAAAATAGCACATTGAGTGATATGCTGTATCCCACAATGCAATGCACCCAACTTGACCTTCAATTTACAGTGTGATAAAAATGAACTGGAATTAATATCAGTCGTGATTTTTAGTCCCTGTATCATTATTTTTAATTGATAAAAGTTTCTCATTTTTACACAAAAAAGTAGAAATACAAAATTTAAAATGCAAAATTATCTATATAAACATACATACAGTACAATCTGTGTCAGCTTCCAGCTGAAATGAACACTAGTGGCAGTAAAACACCAACAATGTTTACTCCTTATCACATACATTATGATTACAGGGGGAGATTATCGATTAATAAAAAGATTTAATCTCAACCTTTATGACCCTTAAAACACTTATATGATCTATAATCAAATACGTTTTGACATTGCATCACATAATCAGCTCCATATGGCTTTTCTTGTTTGGTAGCTCATCTAGTACAGTACACTTCATCTAGTACACTTTGGGTTAGGTACGAATCCCGTAAAACGCAAGTCACGACACTCGATAAGAGCTCAAAGCAAGCTAAAATGGCATGAGCGCTTCAGCAAATGCGTCTTTATCACGTTTGCTTTTGTCAACACTATCGATTCGATGTATTTTAGGTATGTTATTTTCAAATGACATTTCATTTCAGAACTGCTGCCAAATGAGCCTGGTTTGCCGTAATGCAGTGTTTTTATGTAGTAAGCTAGTGTTTTATTCCAAACACAGTCCTGTAGGAATATCGGTGGTCTGTACCCTCACCAAACTTGCTTACAAACCTCGAATGTAACACAGATTGACCCCCAAATCTGATTTATCTCTGCTGGATAAACAAGCAAAACCCCAGTGCTTTTTATCTCCGTCACTCCTGTAAATGCGTGAAATCCTGCGCAATATGCAGGAAGGGTTGAATAAGACTCGGTTTGTTTGTGATTTAAAGGTTAATCTGTGAAAAGTCTGGAAGAAGGAGAAAAGTTTCTTCGGGCTAGGTCCTACTCTTCACAGTGGCTTTCCTCATACGCTCTCCAATCCCATCGATGTGTTCGCTAAGTAAGTCCAGAAGGCTGACGGTCTGATGTCATCTCCCGCACTAATGAATTTGTCTTGGACAGAATCTGGTCCATGTTTGACACAGACAAACAAAGCCCTGAAACCAGTGACATGCAGACGTAACAAATGCAGACACATGGACTTCAAAAGTTGGATCAGTCAAATAATATCGTCAAGATCTTTATATCTTTAGGTCACATATTAAGTCACACTGGATTCAGTGTTATCCAGGGCAGCAAGATTTCATTAAAAATGGGTTGTTTCTTTCAGAAAAAGAAAACAAACTGGCCTTGTCAAACTGGATGAGTTCTGATATCCTGAACTCTTAGAGTGTTTAGACAGTTGAATGTACAGAAATGTGCAACATCTTTAATAAACATGTGCAAATGATTGTTGAATAGGAATGCACACTGGATATGGTTACATTATACTACTTTTGAATCCAAGTCAATGTCAAATTGCCAATTCTTATCAACTCTTGTTCAGGCTTTTAGAGGAACCTCATCTAACCAGCAGAAGGCAGATTATTATCACTTCATTAATCACTTTGCTTGACATTGACCTTTGTGATACTGTAACTTGTTGTGATAGAAAATCTTGGAAACTTGAAAATGTCACAGTCCGAGATATAATATGCAGGGATACAAAATTTGGTTGCTTAAAATAATTTTTCTCCAGAACAGAAGGCCTAAATTTGGTCCCTCAGGTGAGTTAACTTTGTGGCACCTCAATCAAAAATCTAAACTTTTCATGTCACTGTACAGGTCAACGATATGCCACTAAAATAAGTGCAATTTATACATACACTGACTTAAAGACACTGTCTGTCTGTCTCTCCATCCATCCATCCATCCATCCAAAAGTATTCTGTCCATCCATTCATCATCTATCTCCGACATTTATCCACCATTTATCCATCCATATATCCATCCATCATCCTTCCATATATCCATCCATCCATCCATCCATCCATCCACATCATCCATCCATCCATCATCATCCATCCATCCATCCATCCATCCATCCATCCATCCATCACATCCATCCATCCATCCATCCATCCATCCATCCATCCATCCATCCATCCATCCATCCATCCATCCATCCATCCATCCATCCATCCACATCCATCCATCCATCCATCCATCCAAATCCATCCAACATCCATCCAACATCCATCCATCCATCCATCCATCCATCCATCCATCCATCCATCCATCCATCCAACATCCATCCATCCATCCATCCATCCATCACATCCAATCCATCCATCCATCCATCCACAAATCCATCCACATCCATCCACCATCCATCCATCCATCCATCCATCCATCCATCCATCCATCCATCCATCATCCATCCATCCACATCCATCCATCCATCCATCCATCCATCCATCCATCCATCCATCCATCCATCATCCATCCATCATCCATCCATCCATCCATCCATCCAACATCCATCCAACATCCATCCATCCATCTCCATCCATCATCCATCCATCATCCATCAATCCATCCATCCATCCATCCACCCATCCATCCATCCATCCATCCATCCATCCATCCATCCATCCATCCATCCATCCATCCCAACATCAATCAATCCATCCAACATCCATCCATGCATCTTTATACAGTCAAAATGTCCTGATTTCACAATGAAGAAGAAAAAAAACAAAAATGTTAAAAATGTAAACCTTGTTA
Organism: Chrosomus eos; assembly: GCA_036326025.1. Taxonomy (NCBI): domain Eukaryota; kingdom Metazoa; phylum Chordata; class Actinopteri; order Cypriniformes; family Leuciscidae; genus Chrosomus; species Chrosomus eos. Next base: position 5,368,753 of record CM070837.1, on the reverse strand, counting down.
AATGATATAGAGAAGGCCACTGTTTATGACCAGGCAAGGTTAGTTCAGGTTGTTAAATATCATGTGGTGCGACTCCCAAAAAGCTTACTGATATTTAATAATTACTATGGTACTAGTAAACTTACTTTTTACCTTGCAAAAATATATTTAGAAACATTTTCACAATGAAAACAATGATTAAGGTGTGGGGTTAGGTTTAGTTTATTTAATTTTTGCAAAATATAAAATACACTGCCTGGCCAAAAAATAAATAAATAAATGTCGCTGTTTGGATTTAAATAGGCAAATGCTTAAGAGTATTTGATTGGATCAGTTTTGCAGTGATTATTATGTTTCTAGCAAGTTATATCAAGATTTCATCAAGAGGTGCATAGATTTTTGGTCAAGATCTTGTATGTGAGTCCAGCACTCTGTAAAGTCTCCTCCAGCACAACCCCACAGACTTGCCATGAATTTAAGATCTGGATTCAGAGGAGCATCAATTCATCCTGGAATATGGCCATGATCTTACATGGTTGTTTAAGAAATCAAAAGCTACACACTCCATCAATTAGTGTTAGAAGAACTGTTGCCAAAAATATATTAAATGCTAGAGACATAATAATAAAAAACAATAAAAGGCAATAATAATAAAATATACAATTAATATACAGTACATTGCAGGAAGAGGTAGAAACCCCATTATATCTAATTTTAGAAATTAAATCAAATTAACAAACAGAAATTTATAGAACTACATCAAACTAATAAAAACAGTATAATCACAACAACAAATCAAACACCAAAGATTGGTAAAGTGTGTCAATGAATATGTGTGATATGTACAGTATGCATGCATATAATTAGGAAAACATGCAGTCATTTTTTTTATCGTAGACTCTAATTCGTCATTGACCCAGGCGTTCCTATGTGATTTGGGTATCAGAGTGCATCAGGAGCGGGTCACATGACCTCCACTATCTGCTCTCTCGCTGGTATCGCCACATTCAACTGCTGCTTATTTACATTCTGTAAACTCAAACCCTCATCCGTCACTGGAATGTTTTTCTAGTTATATTGTTACTGCACAGTCAGTGTGAATGACCCTTTATATTTCGGCTAAATTATTACAGTGTTGCATGTCTTAAAAGCTTTGGAGAGCTTTATAACACTGTCATCTATCACTTTTCTCACATTTGTCACTGACTGTGACCTGAAGGTCATGTCTAGTTTATGACTTCACTGTTCAGGTTTTTAACCCCAGTTCATGACCCAAAGTCGTCGCTGGTCTGTGACCTCATGGCTTTGCCAGGCTGTTAACCCCTTAATATTGTGTGTTTGAAACCCATAAACCCATGATTGCCTATATGATTTAGTAAATCTCAACTGATTGATTTCTTATATCTTTGCCTAATGTAAACTACAGCTTTATCCTGCTAAATGCGTCTATTATTTTGTGTCAACTCAGGCAGAGTTCCATGACTAAAAAAGTTTGATTTTGATGAAGTGAAAGTGAAGAAATAAAGAAGAAAGACAAAATACTGTAGTTACTGAGCAATCCATTATTTTATTGAGAGGTGTCCTAATGGCAATTTTCACTTGAGATTTGGAGATTTTGGCCAAATGGTTGGGGTACTGATATCTCTGGACTGATATCTCTGGAATTGAACCATATAGGACTTAAAAAATGAAGATACCAAAAGAAAAGTTTAGGACCACAACATAAAAGCATAATCTGTAATACTTCATTTACAGGCATGCAATTTGGGAAAAAAAAAGTTTTGGGAGGTGGGACTCAAAAATTGCCTTTTCACATTTTTGACCTGTCACCATTGGCATAACACAACTAAATCAATATTAGCATCAATCTCTGCGTAAAAATAAAATAATGATACTGCCATTTTTGTAAAGTTGTAAGGTGTATAGTGAGAAGCAGTAAATAAGAAAAATCGTCTTGACTTGACCTCCCAACCACTCGCTCCTCATGGTGCAGTGATGATCAATATACAGTTTATTTGTTACTAGAACCCGTAACCACATACCTCTCTTTCTCTCAAACAGCTTTGAAAAATTATTTCGTATCCGACCCAATTGTGTTTGTACAATTGGGAAATCTGACCTTCGGATTTCACAGACATGAGGCCCAACATGGAAAAACAAGCCCAGACTCTCAGTTTTCACCATCATCTTGGATTATTTTCCCTTCTATTGAGGTTTGAGAAGCTTGGTTCTTTGACACGATAGATGTTCTCACCACTTACAGAGGACCGTGATGAGACACGGCCTCTCCGATGCTGGGCCTGGTTTTCATGTTCTTGTAAGCTACACCTAAATTACCCAGGATTGCTTCCAGAGGCAGATCTTTAGCCACTCTATAGAGAGAGAGGAGAGAGAGGAGAGGAGAGAGAGAGAGAGAGAGAGAGAGGAGAGAGAGAGAGAGAGAGAGAGAGAGGAGAGAGAGAGAGAGAGAGAGGAGAGAGAGAGAGAGAGAGAGGAGAGAGCATGTTACATATACACCACAATGGATTGAATCCAGGAACCGTTCTTGTTTCAGTGAAATATCTTCATAAATTTGCAGACACTTAACTCTATATCCACGTTCATGTGCGGGCGTATGTGTGTACATCTGAGTAAGTCATCCCTAAATTGCCGTGCGGATCTCTTCCAAAGCCTTCGTAATGACATGCAGACTATTTCATCACTCTGTAAACTAATAAACAGGGACAACACAGCAGCCCGCGCTCCTAATCAAACCTGATGACAAGTGACAGGAGGCCATTAGCCCCCATTCACCAAATGATCATCCTGCTCTGAGCAAGGCCAACAGGCACGCCAGCGGGGCTCCAGGATCCTTCATGGAAGCCATTATATGCCCTGTCCGACACCCAGCTATGCCCTGACAAGGGGAGGGGGGTCAGAGGTCAACTCGACCATTAGCAGGCTATTACAGGGCTTCACTTCACATTTCCAAGACTGAGAGAGAGCAAGAGAACCAAGAAGACACTGTGTGAGGAGTGCTGGGGAAAGAGAGTGTTTTGAATAAGCAGTTAGCCACACCACAAGTTACTTATTTAAAAATCTGCATTTTGCGTAAAACAAAGCATGCATTTTTTGTCATATTATTTTGATGTAAATTAAGCACACTTTCCCTTTCACAATGTCATTATCTCTTTTCCCCCATTGACGAAATTTTCCTGTTTTCTGCGTTTTCACTGTTATACTGTAGGGGGCGCTATTACACATATTCTGAAAGAGAATCGAATCTCCTGATTAAAACACAAGTAAAGAAGAAGCAGAAACAAGCGATAACATATGTAAGCAGATGGATATGAAAATTAACGCAATTATTAACATTAAACGGCATATAAATCAAAACTGCCTAATGTTACTGAATGAAATGTCGACCCAGGACGAGTTACAGGACTGTGAAGCTTTGGGGTGTTGATGGACTCGATCAACTCCATCTGTGTTTTTATCATCTAATCGTTTCTAATCTGATCCAGATGTAGTCTTTAACAAAAAATTTGATTATATTAAATTTACCTACATTTCAAGTGTTGATGAAAGAAATGCATGAAGCTAAAAAAAAAAGATTATATATATATATATATATATATATATATATATATATATATATATATATATATATATATATATATTTTTTTTTTTTTAAAGCAGAGGATCTGTTATTTCTTTTGATATATTGCATGTTCAGATATTTATACAAAAAATATTCTGGGGGACATGAAATGTTTGAAAATAATAAAAAATGCTGGCAACTTTTTTCAAGAACACTGGCGGGGAAAGAGTTAATTTTCAGATTCTCAATATATTACAAAACAATATAAAATGGAAAAGGCCACAGGCAACATTTTCTTTAAGATTGCGTTCTCTAAGTATGCAAAAATAAAATACATGTATAATTTTGCTGATTATAATACTGATAAAAGCTGATTATTGGAGATGGTCCTCACTGCAGAACATGAAATCCACGGGGAGGAGTCGGATCTAGATCCGACTCCTCCCACCTTACATACCTAAACCTACCCAGCTCCACCCCTTATCCCTAAACCCACCCCTAAACCTACCCAGCTCCACCCCTTATCCCTAAACCCACCCCTAAACCTACCCAACCCCATCCCTTAATCTGGATCCGACTCCGCCCCCCGGATCTCGTGTACTGCAATGAGGTGCTACTGGATTATTGCCCTGTATTAGATCTTTAAACACAGATGTATCAAGTTTCTCGGTTTTGGTTGGATTATATAATAATATAAGTTATGCAAGCTGGTCTATACTCTTCACCCCAGAACCATTTCCCAAAGCCTTCTCACTGATCTCTGTAAGCTTTATCTCTCATTTACAGGCTTAAAACCAGTTCAAGACTGATGTGAGATCAGCCCTAATGGCCCCGGGAGGATTAGAGCAGCAAAAGGAAGATTTGAGAGCAATGAGAGACTGAAATGAGCTCATAGGTGAAAAGTGACACTTGAATCCCAGCTGTTGGGTTAAATATATTGCTGTGCTTTGAGCATCTCCGTGCGACTAGTGAAATATAGGCCTGGATGTTGTCACAGTCGCTGTTTGTGTAGGAAGGTGAGACTCTAACTCAATATTCATGGCTTAGGAGGGCGGCGGGGAATGGGCTGGTCACAGAGGTTGTTTCGGATCAGAGAGACTCGTGGACGTGGGTGACTGACATGTCAGTCATGTAAACACACTTTTATAGAGGCGCAAGTGTGATTTTACTGTGGGAATCTCTCTCCGCCTTCCTGACACCCTCATACACTCACAGACGTATTTTATAGATTTACTTTTACAATGAAAACAAATATAAACCCTGTAGAGAATCTTCAGAGCTGATTCAGAAATCATTCATGGCACTATTCTTTTCACAAACTGACTCAAGATCGTGTGTGTGTGTGTGTGCGTGTGTGTGTGTGTGTGTGTGTGTGTGTGTGTGTGTGTGTGTGTGTGTGTGTGTGTGTGTGCACCTACCCATTTGCCCCTTAATTATGGGGGTCATAATCTCCATGCCTAAAGTGTCACAGTGTATAAAGGTTTATTATGGCTGTCCTGGGGTTCGGGGGAAGGGGGTTTGGGGGAGGATAAAGACCCCACTAACACACACACACACACACACACACACACACACACACACACACACACACACACACACACACACACACACACACACACACACATTATTTTAGAACTTTCTCTTTTTCACACACACCTTTTTTGTGTTTTTAATATGCTTAAAGACAAACCATGTGTAAATTCATAAGTCAACACCATTGCTGAGAATTTTCTCCATAAAACCGCAGTGAAAAAAAACACGGTTTGAAATCGCTGGTGTTTCTGACGTAACCAATTAGATCAATGTGTGATCGTCAACGAGTGGATCTCTGGGCTGAGTGAGTGAGTGGAGGCAGGGCTCATTTGCATATTCATAGAACCACGTATGGGCAAAGATGTAGAGTTACATTCCAGCTATTTAAGACATGAATATTTTTTTTTTCAGGGAAAAAAAGGTTAAATATGTCATTTTGGTGATTTAGTTTTAAGGGATACAGTTATTGACTACAGAGGGACTTTAACAATAATAACCCACACTACATTTATGGTGCTTTTTTGTGTGCATCATTTACTTTCTTTGTCAAGAGCAGAATGGACTTTCTTCAAAAGAAAGGACCTTCACTTACTTTTGTGTTCAATGGAGGAAAGATTGTCAGATGGGTTTAGAACAGTAAATAATAACAGAATCTTCTCTTTTTGTATGACCTAACTTTATAAAGCCAGCTACTGTTTACTCTGTCAACTATATTCAATACAACAACTCAACCTGAGCAGAAACAATTCCAGATTGTATCATAAACAGCATTCAACTCCATCAGAGAGCATTTCTCTTCTGAAGGAGTGTGTGTACAGTATGTGAGCATTTGTGGAGCGGGCCAGTGACTTAATTTTCATCCTGTTCTGCTACATGCACATTGACATGCCTCATCACACAACTCTGTTTCATAAAATCTGTTTCAGATTTCTCTCACCTAATAATAGACATAACATCATGCATCCCCTCGATTACGCCCCCAAAAACACCACCCATCAAACAACCCGCAAAGAGAGTCTTTCCCTTGTAAGCCTCTTTAGATCCCTTGTTAGGTTCCTCTTTCGTTTCGTCAGCCAGAAATTACGTAACATTATATTGTATAATCCCACCACTGGGTTTTCACAATTAGTATATTTGTATGAAAGCTGTGTTGAATCTAGGTGATAAATATCTGATAAATGAGAGAGCCTCCCTTCGACAAATCCCCTTTACCAGATGCACAATACGTCACGTGGTCCTGGAAAGAGCCGTTTGGCTTTGATTCAGCTCCCTAATGAACACATAATGCTCGGATAGAGAGGCCTGGCAGATGAGCCACTCACCATAAAGAAACCACATATGAGCCAGAACCATCCGGACCTCTGTTCCTGGACCCCGATGTACTCACAAACGCCAGGGATGTGTTTCCCTCGTCTTGAAGAATGCCTTTCGGCTCCCGCCGGCTCTGGAGGGAGTGACTGTGTATTAAACGAGTGTTTGTCATGGCACAGCGCTTTGCGGGGAGAGTTGCTGTTCGGAATGAGATGGTTTGCTGGAGTTCAAGAGTGTTTGGATTGGGAATGTTTCACGGAAAGGATTCTAGCAGGCCTGAGGAAAAGGAAGACATTCTTCCAAGGATGAGGCTCACTAGAAGGACCAAGAAGGTCTGCTGTCTTTCAACATTCCCATTCATCTCAATGCAGTTGCTGAGTTGCTCAACTGCCAAGACCTCCCTGGAAATACACAATTGAAATCTTCCATCTTTGCTCAAGGGAGAGCGGAAGTTTTTGAGCCAGTCATGTAATTTGTAATGGCCATGTCAAGAGCCATCAACCAACAGGAGTTATAGCCAACCAGCTTAACCATGACCACTTGGGGAAGGATGTGTTGGGCAGGATAATGTAATGGAAGTAACCTAGTTGAATGTTTATAAGACACTTTTACCAAATGATTTCGCCAGTTGTCTGTTTACACTGTCTTATACAAAGTACATGCACCGTGATTTCCCATATCATCAGGTCTGTGCTCAAGCAACCCAAATTGTATAGCCTTGCACAGATTTCCACATCTGAACTTGTCATTGGCTCTAAAGCTTGGAATTGACTGGAGTAATGGGTGGGCCCACTAATCAAAGACATTGTTTTTTGAGATATGTGCCTTTGCTTTTGTGGTGGAAAACGTTTGGCTGCTAACCTTTTTTATGCTGACAGGCATGGTGAGACAAACCAATTACATGAATTTTTTCAAATTATTATGCAAATAAAGCTGACATTACTTGTGGACCCCTAGCTTAAGTTTCACCAACGCTATCTCACGACCAATTCGTACGAATTTGTAGAGTGTTTAAAAGGTGACTAATTCGTAAGAATTCGTACGACCTCACTCGTACGATTTTGTAAGACTTGTCTAAACCCAGTGATGGGTACGTTTAGGGGGGGGTCAGGGGTATGTCATTCGTACGAATTCATACGAATTGGGCAACTCCTAAAATATGTCGATTTAGCAAAATCATACTAATTCATCTACGAATGTTACGATTGCCACTCGTAATTCGTACGAATTACGTGAGATCGTTGTTTCACGTGTGATGGTGTTCAGGGTCCTTGTAATGCCTGTGCAGTTAGACTATTATTCACATTCATATAGATTCAATCTCAAACATGTAGCATCAAAGCGATATCTTCTAGCACGCTTTTCCATTGGGCAAGCTCAAATGCTTCTGGTGCAGCTCAATGTTCACAATAGCACCGCAGTTTTGGGGTGTCCCAGTGGATCAGACAAACAGCAGCAAACTTGGCCAATTACTGTACTACTGGGTGTGAAAACTGGGAAACCAGGGGATCCATCTTGAGGACTGTGCTCCCCCCCCCCCTCCTCTTTCTCTCCGGATCGAGTCTTAATGCAGTGCTGACCACATAATTCATCTATCCATTCACAGGCAGCAGAGACAAAGTTCCCAGCACCTCGACTCAAGAGTCATATTTCATCATGAAAGCCTCTGGTGGTGTTTTAAATGCTTTATATTAACTCTCTCTCTCTTTCACTCTTCCCTCTGTATCTTCTTTTATGTCTTTTTTTATTCTTTCTCGTTTTTGTATGGTGGGTCACAGGTAATTGGTCCAGATTTTTTCGATCACCCTAGAGACGGTCTGACTTGGGCCTTTAATAGGGCCCCTGAAGACACCACGAAGGGGTTCAAAGGCAAGTGTACAAGACTCGAATGGAACAGTGAAATTAGTCTTCGCTGCAGGAAAGGCTTCAGAGAGAACAATGGACCGCACTTATAGATGAAATAAGACCCATACGTGAATAGTTAGGGACCCTAATCAGGGAGAATGGACATGTTCCCAAAGGAATCGGTCAAGGTTCTTAACAAGGACCTGTAAGCAAAGAAGAAAGAGTTTGAAATGGTAGGTCTCAGTGGACTTGCTCCACTCAAGCACGGTCCAATTTTTCCCGACTTCTATTAATTGACTTCACGTTCAATGGATAGGGATAATAAACTATTAATTTGAGGCATTATTTGAGACTTATTTCTGAAAACGTTGCAGATTTATGTTTCTCTGACTGGAGTGGACTTTTGTTTTCTTTGGATGGTCAAGGTTATGATGGCTGCATTGCCATGGTTTCAGAGTAAAGGAATGCAAAGAAGAAAGCGAATTCAACACTGGGTTCTTTTTCCCTGTCGGAGGGACAGAGTCACACAGGGAGGAGGGCCAGGCCGGCGGTCTCTAAGGGCTGTTTTATTGGGGGCTCGCTCACTAAAGCATGTAATTCTGCTGTTGATTTTAGTCCGAGCTGCAGTTGGCGTAGTCAATGGTCCTGTTCAGGCCTTTCTCCATCAGGTCTGTCTCTTGGGGGCAGTGAATGCCTCGTTAAAACGCACGTAAACGACCACAGACAGAGCCAGCTATGCCCCCTAATGCACAGAGTCACTTAAAGCCATTTACAGCCGTGCATAAGTACTTACGCCATCTATTACCACGCTCAAGCGGGCAGAGGCAGCGGCCAGGTGTCTTTACTGCACAGCGTGTGTAATGGAACCGATTCTGATATGACAAAACTGCTGATGAATTATTAATAAGAATATTTAAACATAATTACACCACATTAGAATGACGTGGATTTTTTCAAATGAGTTCATAAATAAAAACGCTGTGGTTCTTGCTGGCTGCATATAATGCAGGAGATTTAGACAAGACATAATAACATAAATATGGTGTGTTGATGCATTACAATGTTGTTTAAAAGATCTGCTGCACTGAGTGTGGATGAAGCAGTGGGATAAATTTATAGCGGCATTTGTGTATATGTGTTTATTAGCATCATGTAGATTTATTATTTTTGGTTGACCAAGTTGGAAAGAGTCTCTGAATCAGCATAATCCTGAAAGAACAGCCAAGCGTGAACTGGCAGGCTGTAAAGAACTGTTAAAGGACATCTCATTGAACATTTGTCATGTCGAGATCTGGATATGTCAAGTGCCGTTAGAAGAGAATCAAGTCCCGATGTAGAACTAAATGGATTCAATTCTCCAGTTAAGTTTGATTTACTGGGTGAGGAATGTTTAATATAAACTCAGGGAGAGATAATCGATTTCCTGAAAAGGCTAGTTTGAAATTTTCCACATGCAAAGATTGCACTATTATATAAAAGTGCTTCTTATTTCCAGGGTTCAAAGTTTTCTTTGACACAGTTCAGTATAAGTGGGAATAATGTTTGAATAGAGGAGCTGGGATAGGTATAATTTTATGCATGCACTATGAAGGTTTTAATTGGGTAAAATACTGATGGTGATAACTCTATTCAGAGGAGAGAATTACTGAGCAAATTACCTAATTTAAAAAAAATTATTCTCTCAGGATCTTCCATATAGATGGGAAGGTCTTGGTTGTATTTTACATTGGTCTTTGGTAATACCCACATTCAGACAATAGATAGTCAGCAATATTTAGAGATCCCAACCCAACACTGTCTCCATCAGTACATGCAATCACAGATGTCCTATGTTAATAAACGTATCTTAGATGATGTTTGGACAATGAATCCTGTTCATTTGAATACTGAATACTTCTGAAGATGCTTGATACCAATATCTGATAAAGAGGAACAAAGTATGCGTCTGAATGAATTGAGAGAGGTTTAATTGCTAAGTCATTTACTATAAACTCATTTCACCACATATGCTGACCTTCATCAATTGGGCAGTGGCTCTGTTCTGTTTTTCTCTCTAATGAGTTTAATTGTTACAATCTGAGTGGGGGGTCTGATCGGACGGGTCTGACATCTGTTAAACCCTAAACGCTATAGCTGGGATTCCCATTGGAATATAGCCACCAGAGCGAGCGGGCGTCACATTCCCACCAGAGTAAGAGAGAAAAGAAAATGCGGACTGAAAACGAGGCGACTGAGGTTGACACCCTGACGCCCTTTTCTTACTCTTGGTCCCACCGGTCAATTAAAACAAGAAAAAACAACAGAGCAGAAAAAGAAAAGCCCCTAATCAACTGGGCTTGGTAGTCCCGGTTAGACAAAAGAGGTCAGAGGGTTTTGTGTGAAGCTCTGAATGCTGGTGGAGTCTTACAGACAGAGCTGCATTTACCGTCCTTACAAAGACCCAACATGGCCGTTTCCTCATCCTTTAGGGCCGTACTAAAACCCCTATCAAAGCACATGTTAATTTCTCCAAATGAATAGACGTGAGAAATCCCAAAATGTCTTTACAGCGTGTGAAAGAAAGAAGCAGCTAAATAAATGGACAGACTGACCGCCAGGTGAAAACGAGGGTCGATCTTTGGTTCCTGGGATATGTTCTGCTGTCTTCACTGACTTTGACATGCTAATAACATGACTTTTGTTAGCGATAGTTGGTGTTGAAACTTGTGCTGTTACTTAAACAATTCTGTGTCAAGAACAATACTTAAAATTAATGGGCAATGTATGAGTGTCTATCAAGGACGTAAACAAATGTGTGTCAGCTTATAATAAACAGATTTAATAAAGAAACAAAGGACAATGGCATGTGAAATATTTTATAAAAGAATTTTATATAAAAACTACTGAATTTCCACCAATACTACCCAAGAAATAAATCCTACTGTCGAACACCTGCTATTCAACAGCCTGCACGATTGTTATAAATTGTACTGTATCTTTGTAATACTAATATGCAGTGTTGGGGGTAACACATTACAAGTAACACAAGTTACAGACTTTGTTCAAGTAGTAAAATAATGCATTTCTTTTAAATTTACAACAAAATATCTAGTAACTTTTTCAAATAAGTAACACAAGTTACTCTGTTTTTTCATGTATTGACTGACAGCTCTCTTGTCCCCATGTTAAGAGAATCGTGTTTGCTGGGTTAAGATGATGCTTGTTGTAGATCTAAATGTGAGCATGCATTTACTCATCTCACTTGCTCAAAACACAAATTCAGTATTCCTCAAAATCAATAAAAACAGTGCAATGCAAAGCTAGAATATTACGCAAACATGCAAAATATGTTAAATATGTTAAATTACATTACACAAATATACTTTATGTACGTAATCTCACTTTAATAAGCAATGACTTGGCTGCTGACCTTCAATAATCCAATTCAATCATAAGCAAAATTATTTAAAAACATAATTTTTTTTTTAATATTGTTGAAGTAAGAGTGTTGTTTTTTAAACCCTTTTTTTTGTTATAAAGAAACACAAAACCAAGCACAGCCCAGGTGTGAAAAAGTAATGCAAAAGTAATGCAACATACTTTCCATGAATAGTGAATAAGCAACACAATTAATTACTTTGTAGGGAGTAACGCAATATTGTAACACAATAATTTAAAAAGTTACTTTCCCAAACACTGCAAAAACATATGTATTTATGTTGATACTTTTAAGTTAAAGTACAATTTAAATACATAATATTATAAAATTTGGTTGTTACCCATTAGAGTGACATTTCTTTGTGTGATTGTGTTGAAAGACAAGGACAATCTAATAAAGAAACACATTAACCATAATAGAACTTTCTCTAAATTCTCTAAATAAACTTTCTCGGATTTCTCTAAATTCTCACTTTCAAACACAAACTTTCATGCACTAATTTTAATAAACTTTTCTTCCATGAGGCCAGCGCATAAGAACGCAGTGCGGTGAGTTATGGGGTCTCTCTGGGCGTGTGTGCCGGTTCTGGCCCATCTCCATGCAACCTGAGCCCGGCTCTCCTCTGCCTGGAAGACGGCCGCTGGATTTCTGTTGGCTTGGCCCGGGCCACCCGCACCCATCTTTATGAGCTCTGGCCTCAGCGTAGAGAGACCCTTAGCCACCGCTAACCCACTCAATTAGCAGACGTGCAGTGCTGAGGAGAGATCTGGCACACACACCCGAGTTTCCACTCCTGTAGATCTGGAGATGTGGTGAGACTGGGCCGGTGAGACGCTCTGGGCTGCCCTGAACCGAAAGACTGCAGGAGCTAATGGAGATGTTGGCTTGGGAATTCTTCACATACTAGCCACTCAACTATATAAAGATACACATATTTGACACACAGTTTAATGCTAGTATAAAATAGAACCCATAAGCTGTTTTGCCATATTTTACCAATGCTGTTTATAGTTTGTTTCCCATTCAACTACATAAAGTGGGAAAAGGACAGGTAAGGTATAACGTGAAACTTTGTACCAACATATAAATGAGAGAGGACTGTGTAGTTTAATCTCTACTGCTATTTCTATTGGTTTTAGATGCTTTTTTCCTCTTTCTCTCCAATTTTTTTCCCATTTTGCTCTGTCCCTTTCATTTTCTTTTCTCTGGCAAACACTCACATTAGTGGATGTGACCTCTCACTTCCCCCATATAAATGATTAAGGATGTCATTAATGTTAGCTGATACCACTGCAACGCGGCCAGTGCAAGACCTCATCCTGCAGAGACACACACGAGAGAGAGAGAGAGAGAGAGAGAGAGAGAGAGAGAGGAGAGAGAGAGAGAGAGGAGAGAGAGAGAGAGAGAGAGAGAGAGAGAGAGAGAGAGAGAGAGAGAGAGAGAGAGAGAGAGAGAGAGACACTTGTCGATCGTTGTTTATACTGCTGATGTCATCACTCCTTCGCTCGGCTCCTGTTTTCCCTTGAAACATTAGATTTGTGCTAAGAGGCACTTTTAAAAATGAAAACAATGCACCATAAAGGCTCAAGTGACTCTCCTGTGTCTGCAAGCAGCGGTTATTGAAACACACAATTAAAACTGGTGTTCAAAAACATTTTATAACTTAGAATGTTCTTTCTGTGAAGCCTGTATAATACAACTTATATGTCAGGGATAATCTATTGTCAGACAATCCTTATCACAAAATAAACACATGCAGGATGTACGCTATTTTATTAATGTGCAGAATGCTGTAACCACAGTTGTAATAGTTGTAATATACAGACAATATGTTGTAATAGTTGTAATATTACATAATATATGTGCTTGCCATATTAATAAATGTCAAGTCAGGTCAAGTCATCCTCATTTATATAGCGCTTTTAACAATGAAGATTGTTTCAAAGCAGCTTTACAGAGATAAACATATAATTTAAGGCAACAGAGATTGGTTTGGTTTTATAGCGGTTCTTGAATAATGTTGTTTCTAGCTAATGCTAGTTTTGATTGATTCACTTCCGTCGAACTGATCATTTGTTATTTAATTTAGGGGCCGCTTAGACGACGCCGTTCTCTTAGAAAATAGACTTTAAACGCGAACCTATGATAAACGCTGATGGCGTTCACATGCGCATTAAGAATTGATTCTATAGTTATGTGCGTTTGAATATATGTGCGCAGGTTTGTAATTCGCTACAAACCATGCCTAAACAAACTACTTGTATTGCCTATAAATTTTGATGCAGAATTTTATTTTATTTTATCACTTCGGGTAGGGGCGCGAAACCGGAATTTCCACAGCGCTTTATCTGTAGAGTGGAATAGGGATCCTCCATAGGGAAAGGCTAGTTGGCACTTCAGCACTGCGTTGTCATCGGGTCCAGACGAAGGTCCTTCGTCAGATCTGGAAACGGCCTGGATCCAGCAGGCTGCAGGAAAACCTCGGGATAAACAAAGACACTAATATTAGCGTAGATGCCATTCTTCTTATGATGTAACGAGTACATCAGGATTTAAGGGAAGTGTTCCCGGTTCCGGCTGGCCTAATCTATGCAGCCTAACAATTAATTATAGAAGTCTATAATGTGTTATGTGTATGCTAGGTCAAAGAGATGTGTTTTTAGTCTAGTTTTAAACTGACAGACTGTATCTGCTTCCTGGACAATGTTAGGAAGATTGTTCCAAAGTTTTGTGCTAAATAGGAAAAGGATCTACCACCAGCAGTTGATATTTGGCGCTTTTCCACTGCATGGTACGGCTCGGTACGGTTCGACTCGGCGCGGAACGGTTCGGCTCGCTTCGCTTTTCCACTGCGTGGTACGACTCGACTCGGTACGGCACGGTTCGGTTCGCTTTAGCTCGGTTGCATTTCCACTGCAGTTAGTACCCCTTCAAAGTGGGTGGGACTGATCGTTACACTGTTTGTAGGTCCGTTGTTAGCCGTGTGCGGCTAAGAGCTGAGCTACTTCTTGGAACACTTTTTCATTCCGTTTGCCCCATCCAGCTCTCGCTGGATCTGCTCCTCGGCAACCAACGAGAGGAACGTCTGCACCTCGTCCACTGACCACGAATCAGCCATTTCTTTTTTAAAGTTTTGATCTCTTTTTTTTTTCAAGAAAGTGAAAAAAACAGGTGCTACCGCGTTGGCTGTTGTCTACTGGTTATTTAAATCTAGCGGATTTAGTTTCTCGTGTCGCAAATCCAATGACGCTGGTAGTGACGATTCTGTCTGACCAATCAGTGATCTGGAGTGTTTCACGTCACATTTTAGTACCGGTACGCTTGGAACCTCAACAGACCAGGTACCATTTAAAGCGAGCCGAAGCGCGCCGTACCGTACCATGCAGTGGAAAAGCACCACAAGTGAGCCGTACCGAACCGAACCGTACCGTACCATGCAGTGGAAAAGCGCCAAAGCGTGCCGTACCAAACCGAACCGAACCGTACCGTACCATGCAGTGGAAAAGCGCCACAAGTGAGCCGTACCGAACCGAACCGTACCGTACCATGCAGTGGAAAAGCGCCAATTGATATTATAGGTATTATCAACTGGCCAGAATTTTGAGATCGCAGTAGACGCGCAGGACTATAATGCGTTAAGAGCTCGCTCAAGTACTGGGGAGCTAAACCATTTAGTGCTTTGTAAGTAATCAGCAATATTTTAAAATTTATACGATGTTTAATAGGCAGCCAATGCAGTGTTGACAGAACCGGGATAATATGGTCATACTTAATGGTTCTGGTAAAATCTCTAGCTGATGCGCTTTGGACCAGCTGTAGTTTTGTTTATGAAGCTTGCAGGGCAACAACCCATAATAGCATTACAATAATCTAGCCTTGAGGTCATGAACGCATTAAGAAAGAGAGAGAGAGACACTCGTCGATCGTTGTTTATACTGCTGATGTCATCACTCCTTCGCTTGGCTCCTGTTTTCCCTTGAAACATTAGATTTGTGCACATTGGTGGTGGTTGAGGTGATTCCCTCTTCCATGTAAAGCGATTTGAGGTCCCAGAAAAAGCGCTATATAAATGTAATAAATTATAATTATTATTAACCTATTGTTCCCTTTATCGAAAAAGGGAACTTCGAGATGCATCAAACGACACGGTGGGAACGCCTCTTGCGTGATTGCGTCTGAAGCATCTATGCCAACTAGTCCAATGGAATGAGAGAATGAGCGTCACGGGCGGGTGACGTCATGAACCAGGAAAGGATAAGAGCACTTCCGCTGCTCGCCGGCATTTAGCTTCTGTTGCCTCAGCAAGCGATCTGTGTCAAACTGTCTCTGTCTATTTATTGTTGTCTGTTACAATATTGTTGGAAACGTTATGGCGAAACAAGTTTACAAGCAGTGTGTTCCTCCCTGCCCGCGTTATTTAACGGGTGGGGACACACACGAGCTTTGTGTGATTTGTTTGGGATTTGAGCATGCAGCCTCAGCCTTCGAGGGGGCTGAGTGCCAGCATTGTGAGAAGCTACCGCTTCGCATGCTCAGATCCCGCCTGTCACTCTTTGACAAACAGAGTGGGCAGGCTCGCGATCCACAAGGATCAGGACCCGCGTCTGCCGAGGCAACGCGGAGAATGCATTCTTGGGGATCGCAGTTAGATCTCTCGGAGGGGTTGGAGACGGGTCCGCGGACCTTTTCTCCTTCCCTACCTGGGAGATCTAGCTCTCCTCTCCCGGTGTCGGAAGCACGCTCTGCGGTTTCTCCCGCCCGGGAAGAGAGCTCTCCCTTTCTGCATTGTTCTTCTTCTGAGGAAGTTGATGTTATGAGTGTTGAAAGTGAGAATGCACACACGGGGGAAAGGGATACACAATTTATTTCCCCGGCGTATGATGAGCTGGTGGATGTCATGTCACGAGCTGTAGAGAAGTTAAATATTGAATGGCCATCTGAGAATAAAAACACTCGCCCTAAAAGCAAGTTAGATGAGCGATTTCTCTCTTCAGCCACATTATGTCCACCACGAGGGCTCCCATTTTTCCCTGATTTACATAGCGAAATATCTAGATCTTGGAATAAACCATATTCATCTCGTGTTTTTAGCCCTCAAACCACCACTTATTCAAGAATTAGAGGGCTAAAAGAATATGGTTATGAATCGATGCCCCAGGCTGAGCAAAATTTAGCGAGTTATCTCGCGCCTGGTCCAGCATCGGCTATGAGAGCCCCAGTTTTGCCCACTAGACCGCTCAAAACTACATCCACTTTAGTGGGCAAAGCTTATGCGGCGGCAGGTCAAGCTGGAGCGTGTTTACACACCATGGCGCTGCTCCAGGCTTATCAGGCTGACCTGCTGGGGGATTTGGATAATAGTGAGGGTGTTAGTCATGACGATGTTCGAGAACTTCGTAGGGCTACCGATCTTTCTCTCAGGGCTACTAAAGAGACCGCTAGAGCTATTGGGCGGTCTATGGCAGCTTTGGTAGCCACTGAGAGGCACTTATGGTTGAATCTTTCTGAGATTAAAGATAAAGATCGAACTTTTTTATTAGACGCTCCTCTTGAACCATCTGGTCTCTTCGGTGACGCAGTCCACGCTGCAGTGGAAAGGTTCCAGGAGACTAAAAAACAGTCTGATGCATTTAAAAAGTTTATCCCTCGCCGTGTCCAGCCCCTTGGGGATGCTGGGCGTGAGCAGCCCCAGCCGCATAGCTCATCATATCGTGTGCAACAAAAAGAGAGTGTTGCGTCTCGTGCACCTCCACGTAGATATTGGAGACAGACGCAACCCTCTCATTCGAAGTCGACTAAGCCTAAGCCGGATCTGAGGACCGTTCTTCAGGCGAAGAAGGCTTCGGCTCAAAAAAAAAAAGGTCCTGATGCTTAGGCACCAGGCCTGTGGGGACAGCCCCGACCGAAGTGGAGTGGTGTTCACCTCATCACACGGTGCCCGTTCCACTTCGGGGTCCTCACGAGGCCCTCCTGCCAACCCTGCCACCTCCGGTGCTTCAGGGCGCAGTGGTCTCCAGCGAGTCGATGATGCTGTGTTGCGGCACAGCATCGGGTTCGCGCCCTCTGAGGGGGGCTTTAGAGCAGTCAGGTCAGGTAGTTCCTGCCATTATGTTTCAGGCTCCAGATTTGGCTCTCTCAGTAACACCAGAGACCAGCCTCGAGAGGCTGGTTCCCTTAGTAAATTTTCTGGCAGCGTAGAAACTTCTGCCGAATATTTCTCCTTGGGTCCTTCAGATTGTTCGGTTGGGCTCTGAGGGGGCCCAACTTATAGATAGTGGTCTTTCAGCTGAGGCTGCTGAGACCATCCTAAGCTCCAGAGCTCCGGCTACGAGGAAACTTTATGCGCTTAAGTGGAGAGTTTTCTCCTTATGGTGTCACCGACACCAGTGGGATCCAGTTAACTGTTCTGTCAACACAGTACTCGAGTTCCTGCAGGAGCGCTTTGTGTCAGGTCTTTGTCCTTCCACACTAAAAGGTTACGTGGCAGCCATTGCGGCTTACCATACTATGGTGGGAGGTATATCTTTGGGTCGAGACCCCCTGATTACACGTTTCCTTCGTGGCACTTTGAGGCTAAGGCCTGCAACTCGCACTAAGGTGCCAGCTTGGGATTTGACTATAGTTCTAGAAGGCCTGTCTAGGGCCCCATTCGAGCCCTTAGATTCGGTCTCAGAAAAGTTCCTGACTTTCAAGACTATCTTTCTGCTAGCTATTTCGTCCCTAAAGAGAGTTGGCGACCTTCAGGCTCTTTCGGTCTCCCCCACCTGCCTTGAATTTGCACCGGGGATGGTCAAGGCGTTCCTATACCCAAAACAGGGATACGTCCCTAAGGTTCCAACCTTGACTCCGAGGCCTATTGTGCTGCAGGCTTTCTGTCCTCCTCCATTTGCAACTGCGGACCAGGAAAGACTGCACCTGTTGTGTCCAGTGCGAGCATTGGACACATATGTACATCTGACATCCTCAATCAGAAAGTCCGACCAATTACTGATTTGCTTTGGATCACCTAAGAAAGGTCTTCCTGCTTCAAAACAGACAGTCAGTAAGTGGATAGTCGAGGCTATTTCACTGGCATACGAGTATCTCGGGCCAGCCTTGTCCTTTGGTGGTCCGAGCCCACTCGACCAGGAGTATGGCGGCTTCTAAAGCCATATTGCAGGGGGTATCTCTTCAAGATGTTTGTGATGCGGCGGGCTGGTCCTCTCCGCTCACATTCGTGAGATTTTACAGTTTGGACCTGGATGCTGCCCCAGGTTCTCAGGTACTGAGTGCTTAGATCAACAAGAAAGAAAGACTGACACTCAGATACTTGTAATTATGGCGGGTTGGGTATTCTCGTTCCCACCGTGTCGTTCGACGCATCTCGAAGTTCCCTTTTTCGATAAAGGGAACGTCTCAGGTTACTATTGTAACCATAGTTCCCTGAGAAACAGGGAACGAGACGATGCGTCCCCTGCCATACTTCCTGCGTCCCTGCGATCGGCTTGCTTCGGCAACTGTCGAAGCTAAATGCCGGCGAGCAGCGGAAGTGCTCTTATCCTTTCCTGGTTCATGACGTCACCCGCCCGTGACGCTCATTCTCTCATTCCATTGGACTAGTTGACATAGATGCTTCAGACGCAATCACGCAAGAGGCGTTCCCACCGTGTCGTTCGACGCATCGTCTCGTTCCCTGTTTCTCAGGGAACTATGGTTACAATAGTAACCTGAGACGTTCCGCATTTGTCCGTGAGAGCATATGACGTAATTTAGATATATTTTTAAGACGGAAAAATGCTGTTTTACAGATACTAGTCACGTGACTTTCAAATGAAAGATTGGTATCATATATATATGTATATATATATATAAATATATATATATATATATATATATATATATATATATATATATATATATATATATATATATATATAATACATACCTATATGATAAAATATTATTTCTTAAAACACATAAAATATATCAAATTTATTGTGTTTCAATGCATACTATTCTCTAAAGTTGGAAATTTAAAACAGTATTTCCAAATGAAATAATTTATATCACCAAAATAATTTATGTTTATAATACTGGCAAAAATATTTTATTATAATGGTTTATTACCAAACAGATTTGCAAAAATAATTTGGTGTTTATGAAGAAAGTATCCTTTAGAAAACAGTAAGAAACTGCTTTTGCATGCTGTGTGAAAAATTAGCTACAAAAGCAAGAGTGGATAAACAACAGACATAGTTACCCCATCGGGACAGCTTTTAACATGCTAAGATTGGGCTAATTTGGCCTATTATTTAGGATGGGTCTAGCTGGGATAGCCATGACATGCTAACATAGTGGCGTATAGACAGGTGCTGCACTGACATCCAGGTGAGAAGCTTTCAGCCAATAGCATCATTAATAATTAACTCCGAACCAATGAGCTCAGACTCAGCGACCCTGAACCACTGCACACAGAGACATTCCTGAGCAGCGATTGGTTTGAACAGCTGTGTTTGCACTCCTGAATACCTTCACGTTGCACACACACCTGCAGCGTGTTCAATAGTGTCTTCACGGGGTAAGATTAGATAGTACCAGCATTATTCCTCATTGGCAGCTTCTCAAATCAACATTACACTGTTGTGTATTCTTATAAATAAACATTACACTGAATGCCTTTGGTGTTCATTTGAAGATGAGGTCATGAGGATAAGATCAGGCACATTTATCATTTGTAAATCAAAGATGAACTGATCAGAAATTTTACTGAGAGACACATATATTCGAGGTGAGTAATAACACGGCAAACATTATTTCGATGTAAAGGAGATCATTCCACCCTCTTCTCATTTTCTCCTCTCATTCTCTCTGTTCTCCTCATCTCTCGTCTCCCTGTTCTTTCCTCTCTTCTATTTTCGTCTTGGCTCATTTTCTACTCTTTTCCTCTCACCTCTCTTCTCCTTTCATCTTCTCTTCTCTTCTCCTAGTCTCTTCTTGTATCTCCTGTCCTCTCGGCTTGTTCCTTGCACCTTCTCATGTTCTTCTCTCTGTTCTCTCTGTTCTTCTCATGTTCTTATGTTGTCTCCCTTCTCCTCTCCTCTCCTCTCCTCTCTTCTCCTCTCCTATCCTCTCTCTCTTCTCATCTCATTCTCTCTTCTCCTTGCATCTTCTCTTTTCAACATTGACATTTTTTTTCTTCTCTTCTCTACACTCGTCTCATCATCTGCCCTCAGCTCACCTCATCTCGCCTATTCTAGTCTAGACTCGTCTCAACTCCTACATCTCTTCTCTGTCCTTCTCATTCGCCTTATTCACCTACGTCACCAGCTTAAACCAAAACGAGGCTGTGGGGTACGGAAGTAACGGTGGCCCTCTGTAGGCTACAGTCATAACGTTATCTTAACGCCAGTAACAGGCCTCTATGGGACAACGTCCCACTAACCCATCATTTTACCAACAAACGGAAGTTTTATCAGAAAACTAATCAAAAAGTAATCACTGGAAACGACCGAAAAGCGACCGTTTGCTGGCATTTTTATGAAGTTCCTAAACGTAAGTTAGGGAGGAGCGAGCCAATATAATCTTTCAATCAACAGCCTACAGCCTATATAAGCAGCCGCTTACCTCTCCCTGGCATCAGCTGTTCCAGTATCAGCTGTCCCAGTATTGCCGCACGGAATAACGTCCGACATCCCGGAAATCCAGCTCTTTCCTTCAGACGACGATTGACAAGCCTTCCTGGGACACAGCCAGTCACACCCCGCGTGAGATCGGATCTTACGGATTATCTTCATGAGCGTTCCGATCGAGAAATCCAGCACGCATATAAACCACGTTCCAAAGGCAACGCTCTCCTCCATCTTCAAGATCGCCAGTTTCAACCGAGCCTCGTCCATCTTCTTCTCTCCACTCTTCCGCTGCTAATACACCGATTCCACCCATTTCAAAATGTTTGGTCAACAGCCTATGTCAAGTCTTCCAGCTCCGGAATCCATATCTCCTGCAGACCATCAAAGCTCAACTCTACGATCTTTTCATCAGTTCTACAGTTCCAGCATTCTATCAAACACTTCAACATTTTATAAAAGTAAGACTAGCACCTCTTCTACCTCCGTTTCTCTCCCGGTTCGGCGTTTTCGAACCCACACAATCCAAACGGCGCCAATCCAAAGGCCGCCGCGGCTCGCACTTCCTGGTCCGCCGGTATTTCCACCCGGCCAGCAACAGCGGCCGCAAAAACAGTTCCGCTTCTTCTCCGGCTCTCACAAACTCCATGCAGTCAGCCCCACTCCCCAGGCCATGCCAGCCATCTTGGACACCAGCAGTGTTGGGGAGTAACAGAATGCATGTACCGGCGTTACGTATTCAGAATACATTTGTATTCCATTACAGTTACAATTTAAATAGTTGGTATTTAGAATACAGTTACATTGTTGAAATCAATGGATTACATTACGATACTTCCGTTTCACGAGTTTAGTCACTCTCTAAACAATTCAAAACGAAACAAACTGCCTTCTGCTTATGTAATGCGTATAAATCGCACATTTCTCTCTGGCGCGTTCTATAGCATAATGCAAAGATCGCGAGTCAGCATCGTCAACTTCATCTTTGCAGGCGACAGTGACACAGACAGAAACCCTTGTTTATTAATAAACAATTAAAATATATCCTTGCTATATTTGACATATTCATAATCAATACTTTTGCCGACTCTTTGTGATAGCTTTTAGGTGACTTATTGGCAGCGCTATCCCTACAACGCGTCACCACCGCATCACCATTCCGCATTCCTACACTTATAAAATGCAGTTCAATGTGAAAGTAATCCAAGTATTCAGAATATGTTACTCAGATTGAGTAACTTAACGTAACAAATTAAATTTGGGGCATGTATTCTGTAAGGAAATACGTTTGAAAGTATCCTTCCCAACACTGGACACCAGTCAGTAAAGGGACCCTCCGATCAAAATTCATTTACTTTTCTCAACACTAACACTTGCTCCTCAGGTACAATCCGCTTGCCAGCCCATTCACTCTCAACAGCAGCCCATCTTCCAGCTCCTAACAATGCAGTCGCCATGGAACCACCTCCAGTCCCAGCCCATCTCTGTTCCCTAATTCTATCTGGTGCAACTATCGATCTTCTCTACTGACTTCCGTCCCTCAAGATGAATCCCATCGCTCGTTTGACTTAAATCGTTAAATCTAACCCTAACCTTCAAAACGAGTTCTCACACTTGCAGAATTCTGCGTTGCTTTTGCTAGATACACAGATGTAATTTGCACTTCATTTTCAGCCAGACGCAAGGAATTAAATGACTACCTCTCTATCATAGCAGAGCTCAGTCTCTCTTTCGGAGGTAGTAATTTTTTATACATACCATAAGCTTCTTCAGCTAAATGCGACGCCTGCGTCACACTGGAACCAGTGTCCTTACTGGGGAGCCTTGGACCTCGAACTATATAACAGAGTCTTAGGCGTTCGAAGCCCTTCTTGCGCCATCTGCAGGTCTATCATTCATTCTACTTCACAATGTCCCCAAACCAACCCAGATCTTCCAACCCATCCAGCTCCTTTCCAAGAAAAATCCACTTCATATGTCCCTCGAACAAGGAATGACCGTAACCAGATTTTTACCTCAGTTTCAGGCAGACAAGTGTGCAACAGCTTTAATTCATCACGTTGCAACAGGCAACAATGACACTTCCTCCATGTCTGTAATTTCTGTGTGGCAGAGCTCACACTCGTCCTATGTGCCCTGTGCGCCGCCTCAGCTAACTTTAACCGTCAACATTCTTAACATCTGCCTAACCATTCTCCGCTCAGGTCTTTTTCTCCTAACAAAACAAGAACCCTAGACGCCATGTTCAATTAGGCTTTCTTCCGATCACCAAATCAAATGCTAGGTCGATGGTCGTCCCACGCCTTCTGTTTCCCTGGCTATTTTCTCCACTGCCGCTGCAGTGATGTCTCCTCTGCTCCCACAGGAGCTCATTTTTCTTCAGCGAGCATTGGTCTCCCAGCGGACGTAGCATGCATCTGTTTCTTCCTTCTCTGTCCAGCGAGCATTGGTCTCCCAGCGGACGTTGCATGCATCTATCTCTACTCTTTTCCATCCAGCGAGCATTGGTCTCCCAGCGGACGTTGCATGCATCTAGCTCTACTCTTTTCCATCCAGCGAGCATTGGTCTCCCAGCGGATGTACTATGTACTTATCTCCACTCTCTCCCGTCCAGCGAGCATTGGTCTCCCAGCGGACGTTGCATGCATCTATCTCTACACTCTTCCGTCCAGCGAGCATTGGTCTCCCATCGGACGTAGTATGCTTCAGTTTTCTCTCTCCTCATCCAGGGAGCATAGGTCTCCCAGCGGATATTGCATGCATCTATGTTTCCTCTTTCCCATCCAACAGGTATCGATTTCCCAGCGGACCGCAAGAAATCTCCAGTCCAGGCTTCCAAAAAAAAAAAAAAAAAACGCGCCACTCCACCGTCAGCCGGTAGGGCCCATCAGCCCGACGTCGTGAGCTGCTCCCGTCGGAAGCTACATTGGCCCTCCTGGTTGGGCATTCCCAAATCTTGTTGCCCCTCATTCGTCAACCAGTAGGGCCCGTCCGCCCAGCGCAGTGAGCGGCTCCCGCCAGAGGCAACACGGGCCCTCCTGGTCAGACGGCATAAATCACGCTATTCATCGGTAGAGCTCGCCGCAGAGCGATAGAGCTCGCCTGTCTGACGCAGTGAGCTGCTCCCGTCAAGAAATGGGGCGAGCCCTCCCGACTGTTTGTTCCAAATTACGACTGTTCCCCGTTCGGGAGCCAGCAGGCCCTCCTGGTCCAGCAACCAGGCTTATTCTCAACATGCCAGCCCTTCTAAACATACGTTCGTTCAGATCTGCATAACATTAGACAAGCACAACAAACACTAGCATCCCTCTGAGTCTGGACCGCTTCTCCCTACCATTTGCATCTCCCCGCTTACCTAGCCCCGCAGGGCGTGTATTCATCTGGATGCAGTGAGAGCTCTCCCTTTTCGGATGTGCGTGACCTACCACTCCTAGAGTGGGGTCTCCCATCCGAATCGCCGTGTGGGCTCCCCCGTTCAGATGCATCTTAGGCTCTCCGTTCGACTTGCTGTGTGGGCTCTCCCGTTTTGATCGCCAAGTGAACTCCCTATTTATACATATGGTGGGGGCTCTCTCCTTCGAAACGCGGGAGCTCTCCCGGTCGAATCGCAGTATGAGCTTTCCGTTCGGGCGCCGTGGGGGCTCTCCCTTTCCGAATCGCTGTGTGATCCTTCATGTTTTTAACCATGGAGGCTCTCCCGTTCGGATCGCAGTGTGGGCCCTCCTATCCGAAAAACAGGACTGGAGGTACCAAGGATCGTACGTCCCTTGAACGCGACGGGCCATTATGTCTTTACGTGATCTCCGCCCCCTGCGTTAGAAGGATGGTAGTTCTGCTTTCTTATGTATACCGTAGGCTCCCTCTTGCTGCGTAGGGAGTTTCGCTTCAGATACTGGTGGCCCGTTTTGCCTTTAGGGACGAGGACCTTCTTCCCCGTTTGTGACATCTGGAGCCCCTATGTTCTCTAACTCCATGGAGCTCCATGTCATGGATGTGGCAGGGCGTTCTCCAACCACGTACTCAAACCTCCAGTCCCAAGATACTCCCGCAGGAGTAATTTCTGAAAGTCACTGCCGCAGCAGTGCAGCGGAGAGATGTACCCCAGTCAAATTTCCACAAGCCCATGTCGTTTCACTCCACAACGAACGCAGGCACTCTTTCAAACACAGCTCCCGCCGGAGCTCCATTAATAGCCACACATGGTGGGCATAGTAGGGAGACGCAGTTCCAGCCAGGAGCCCCACTAAACATCACTGCCGCAGCAGTGTCCATCCATGCTCCATACAGCTTTCAATTTCCACTCTTTTGGGGGGTAACATACTTATGCTCCTAGGCATCCTGTATTTGATCACGTTATTCTAACTTGCTGTCCCAAATATTTATTCAATACTTTTGGGGGGTATATCAGAGCTCGAGTTGAAGCTGCTTCATCGAGCCCCTCTCCAGTGGACAGCAAGCCAAATAAGTTTAACCTAATATCTTAAAGATTCTATGGGCAAACGAACTCGTTAAATGAAGTTCCTAAACGTAAGTTAGGGAGGAGCGAGCCAATATAATCTTTCAATCAACAGCCTACAGCCTATATAAGCAGCCGCTTACCTCTCCCTGGCATCAGCTGTTCCAGTATCAGCTGTCCCAGTATCCCTCCACCTCCCCAAACTCCACTTTCATCTCAGGTACCTTGCCCTTTAATTACCAGGTCCTACATTTAGCCACTGGGGGGTATATCAGAGCTCGAGTTGAAGCTGCTTCATCGAGCCCCTCTCCAGTGGACAGCAAGCCAAATAAGTTTAACCTAATATCTTAAAGATTCTATGGGCAAACGAACTCGTTAATTGTTGTTTAGCTACTTGAATATCACACACACACACTCACTCACTCACACACACACCCAAGCATCGATGTTTTACTACAGCCAGGTTTACAATAAAAAGTGACATTGATCATCAATTAATGTATGTCAAAATTGCACATTGGTCACAGAAATAAATGACAGTTAGGTTTCACAAAAGAAAGAGGACACACTTCTTCAGTCGCGTCTGTTTCTGTTTATTTGGTAGTTAACGTTACAAGACATGCATCACATTTAGAAAGAATGATAATTTCTACAAATATATGCCACCAAAAATAAAACCTGATGAGCTTTAGCACTCTCTCGACTCCCAGTAACTTAGGCTAACGTTACAGATATTTCCAGTCAGAGAAACAGAGGAAGCTCCCGGAAAAAAAGTTGCTTTATATTATGATGATACTCCGCTATAAAGAGACGAGACGTATAGGCTACTGACAGATAAAATAAAAACATGATTGTGATAGCCTTTATTATTGGTCTGATTTTTTCAATCGTTCACCATGTTTTTTTACTATGCGTAATCTTCAAGCGTTTACCATGTTTACTATGGTAATGGTTAGCGTGCATAGTCTTTTGCATCGCGTATAGCTGCTATAACGTTATAAATATTTCTAACGTTACCTTATTCGGTGATCAGAATCCACATCGGATCACAAACAGCATTCAAACATGAAAGTGAGTTAATTATTTCGCCTGTTCATAACCCTCTAGCCCGAGCTTGCTTGGTAACGTTAAGCAAGTTGTAGCTCTTTAGACTAGCCTGATCAGCTAATGTCCTGCCGTGACTAGCCGTGTCTTTTCAGCAAAACAGCCCGGGGAATCTCGCAGTCGTTATTTGCCCATTTTTCAACATACTCCACAGTTATTTCCGGAAGAGATGAGAGGTTTGTTGTCCACACAGGTAACACAGATATCTATGACACAGACGCCCGCCGCCGCGCTCTGTCACTGCACTTCCGGTAGAGTGTACCCCCCAGCCTCGTTTTGGTTTTCAAGATGGAGGCGCGGTGAATAAGGGGAATCTTGTCATATCTCTCCTTTACTCTCTTCTTGACTTGATTCATTCTATCCTCTCATTGCATCTTCTCTTTTCTTCGTCTTTTTTCTTCTCTACTCTCATCTCATCATCTTACCTCACTTTGTCTCATCTCGTCTAGTCTATTCTAGTCTCCTCTCCTCTCATCTCAACTCCTACATCTTTTCTCTGTCCTTCTCATCTTGTCATATCTCTCCATTACTCTCTTCTTGACTTGTTTTATTCTATCCTCTCCTTGCATCTTCACTTCTCTTCTCTTTCTCTTCTCTTCTCTTCTCTTCTCTTCTCTTCTCTTCTCTTCTCTTCTCTTCTCTTCTCCTCATCTCGTCTCCTCTCCTTTTCTCTCCTTGCATCTACACTTCACTTCTCCCCATCTCATCTGGTCTTTCCTCTCCATCTCCTCTAATTTTCTCCTCTCCTCTCCTCTCCTCTCCTCTCCTCTCCTCTCCTCTCCTCTCCTCTCCTCTCCTCTTTTCTCGCCTTGTCTCATCTTATTCTCTCATCTTCTTGCATCTAATTTTCTCTGTTCATCTCATCTGATCCTGTCACCTGTCCTCTTCCCTTGACTTGTCTGGTCCCTTGTCTCCAATTATTGATTGATTATCAACTCAACAGTCTCTCGTTTTGTCTCCTTTCATTCACTTTTCTCATTTCATCTCTTCTTTTCCCTACTCCTTATCTCTCTTTTCATCTTGCCTGCTCTTCTCATTCTCTACTTTTCTCATGTAATCTCAGCTCTCCTCTTGTCTAATATTTCTTCTCTTCTCTCCTTTGGTGTCTTTATTAGTAAAAGTGTGTGTCCTTGTCAGTCTTCCAGTTGTAGTATGTGCTCTTTATGGTTTCAGGAGGGACATTCATCAGCAGGACTTTAATCAGCGCCCTTTAATTCATCCGCTGGCTCTCTTTCTCGTCCTCTGTCTGCGCCCAGTCGTAGATGATTTCGAAATAAGTCTGTTGATTATAATTAGTGATGGCAAGTCTTGCGTTCTCATCATCAGAGATTGATGAGACGTGACACTAATGACCTGACAGCCTCAGTACAGTCCAGAGATCGGACATGCTCCGGGTTTGGACCTGCCCACGGATCTGACAGCTCTCCGAAACTCTGAACAGAACATGTTTTCATACCATCACAGGCTTCATGATGATTTGTTTAACAGTGTTCTTCATACTTTGGCAGATGCTTTTCCTAGGGCTTGCGTTCGTGACAGGTCGGGATTATTTATAGGCACTGGGTGGTTTAACGTATTATTAACGGATGCTGGTGGTTTACCGTTTCTTTGCCTGAGGGACCCCTGCATTCCAGATAGCAGAGGAACTATGAATACTCTGGAAAGATTGCATGCATTCATCGGTTTATGGGTAGAAGGTGGCGGGCAATGAAGTGTGCGTGTATATATTCAGAAGGAATTTGAAAATGACAGGGCAGATCTTCAGGAGAAAAAAATGCAGGGTGGGCACATTCATTCTTTTTGATTTTTGACAAAGCAAACTAATTAACCCCAAATGGGAGGCATAGGATTCTCCATTAAACACTAGGAATAAATCTCTTCATGTTAATATATTCTATTATTCCAGAAATGTCTGGATGATATTGGACTATTATGATGTTCGTGGCCCATCCTATTTGGTTCTACAATGAGGACAAAGAAAGACAATTTTTGGACCAGAAACATCATAATGGTCCAATTTCTTCCATTAGTAAAGCACATGTTCTGCTCTTTGAGATGTTTATTTGACGTCCACCAGTTCTGATGTGGAAATGTGGGTTCCTCTCTGTCTGGTTTGAGATGGTCATGCTATTTTTTTTGCCATGAGAAATTCATTGAAAATGATTGAAAAAGCTTTCTCCGAATCTTGGGCAGATTCATATTATATTATTCCCACATTGTCATGCTATTTTAAATAGAATTCAGAAAGGCCTGTCGATATAAGTAGGCTTATAAAAAAGAATGTTAGTTGAATCTGTTAATGCACATAATAGTGCCTATAAAAAGGGGCCAATAAACTGTGGCTGAAATAAATCCCATAGACTTACACTGAAGAGGGATCAGAGCCATATAGACTAGAATATCATAGAGGCTAAGCAACCACTCTAGTAACAACATAACAATGCGCTAACAAACACTCAAAACACAGTAGAACTGCATATCGATATCCAGGTAACCTACAACTCTCTAGCATAATGGTGGCGACTTTTATTCAGAAAGTGTGAAAAACTATAGTCATTGTTAATGATGAATGTAATTATTTATTGAACAGTGGTGTCTTATGGTGTCTCGGTTGCCATAATTTTATAAAAGCAATACACTTTTACAGCCATGATAAATCTCTGTAACTCATGGCCCCTTGTGGCTTATCCGTTTATTCTACATACCTGCCGTGATTTGGGTGAATCCCCAGTAATGTGGTCATTATAAACCGTGGTCTGCTGACCGTTGACACACACACAGGATGGTTTTAAACTTGAGATATTTTTATCTCTCTCTGGAGACGAGAGATGTGAAACCCTTAGCACCGGATAGAAATCAATGGCAAGCACTCACCATTAATCAGAGTAATTTAATATCTGTGAGGCATCTGTGCTGAAGGTCCACTGTCACACCAATCTAGTCTGACAGTGACTGTGTGGATTCAGGGCACACACACACACAACACACACACACACACACACACACACACACACACCACACACACACACCACACACACACACACACACACACCACACACACACACACACACACACACACACACACACGGATACTGTAACACCCTAAAGGGTAACACATACACATAAATACTTTTGGACAAAGAGAAAAAATATATATTTAATGAGGGTATAACAAAACAACATGAAAGTTTTGGGTAAACCCTTTAGTGGTTGAGGACCAGGGGTTGTTGATTCAATCTTTGGATGACCTGGAAATATGAAGTTAGAAACTCACCTTAACATGTGTTAATCTTGAGAGCTGAAAGCTTATCTTACAAACAGCCTATGATTATGGTGGTTGAGTAACAGATAAACAACAGGTCTTCAGGTACAAAGAGTTCAGACATATTGAGAAATACACCAGACATAAGCTTACAATTTCTAAGTATTTACGACCGTGTGTTTGCACAGAAGTAAAAAAAAAAAAATGCATGGAAACGTTACACTATTTATGGGTGTTATTATTGGTGGGGTTCTCTGCTATACAATAATACGGTGGTAACTAGGCAGCAGTAATTGAAAAGTCTGTGTGTTAAGATGTATTTTTAAGTTAAGGCCTGGTAGATGAGATACTGTTCCAGTGGGAGTGGAGAGTTCTGCGCATGATCTACTGATGACGCACAAATTAAAGATCACAGACGCATTCAGATCATTTCTGTAACGACCAACACAATCTAAGAGCAGTGCAAATTAGTGTCTGGTTTTAGACATGCTTGTTTTGGGTGGTAAATAATGGTGCAAATTCCAGTAAATTGACTAGTGCAAACCCACCGTTATGTTCTTTTAGTTTCTGTTTTCATGGACTCTCAGTTTGCTTTCACTCGTCAGGTGTTCCTTGTTCTCATTTGCCGCCAATCAGTTTACCATAGACACTAACACTAATCATCACAGCTCTTCGTTTTGTCCGCATCACCATGCATTTCAGTTCCTCCTTGTGCACTCTTCAGTTGTCTGGTATTGTTTGTGTTAGCATGCCGTTTCGTATGTTGCCTGTTCATTCTAAGTGTTATGTTAAATCTTATGTTATTGAATCATCTTCTGTGGAGCTATAGACATTACACTTTGTAAATCACCTTGCATGATTCCTTTAAATACTCTCCTCCCATAAATGTTGCGTCTGAAAGGGAAACTCCTACAAATGCATATGCAATAAGATCAGATGCAAAAATAACTGTACCCAGCACTAATGTTTCACTGTCGATCGTAAATCCTGACAGTAGTTTGTTAAAGGCAAAAGAGAGTTATACTGGTGTAGCCTATTCTGTTAGTAAATCTGGCCCTTAATGGTTAAAAATTAATTTTTGCAATACTACAGAACTTCAAATGTGGTCAACAAAAGTGGAAATGTGTTCTGAACGTTTGATGTGCTCAATATACATGCATTGATCAATGTTTAAATGCGAATAAAAGCCTAATTTAATCTGTGCATCATATAAAGTGATCATGTCTCTATAAAAGACTTGGATATGGATTACTTTCACAATGTTTTTATGAACTTTTGAAGAGTTTTGGTGTAATGGACTTTCAACGAAGGGACAGAAATCTCTCAAGTTTCATTCAAATATCTTTTGTGTTTCAAATATTCACTTATTGGTTTGAAATTAAATGAGGGTGAGAAGAAATATATATTTGGGCGAACTACCCCTTTATTGCAATAAATGTTACACATAATGACTGAAGACCACTGGGACACATGGAGATGCTCTTGACCTTTAGACTCCAAACTCACATTTATGTCTGGCTTGAATCCGTTATGGAACGGCCACTTTTCACCATCCAGTCAATGAAATCCATTTCTGACTCCGAAGGAAGTTTCCAGGACAATGTACTCTGAACTGCTGCACTCTAGAATAAATATTGTTTTCCTTTTATATCAACATATAAATGAGCTCAATCAGTCTGAGGTAAACTGATGCTTAAAACACTCAGATAGGCTTTTAAAACCCGGCGTTCTCCACTGGGAACTCCATTTAAACACAGATGAAAACACACAACTTCAAATCACACGGCGATGAAAACAGAAGACAGACGTAGACATACGAGAGAGGGCGGGAGAGCTGTTGTTTTTGATGTCTCTCACAGGTTGCTCGGAGCGAGGCTCTTTGGACTGTAACCTCTCTGCGGGCTCCTGCTGCTCTCTCAGTGTTTGGAGTGGATGTGAAAGGAGTCCGACTCTCTTTTCCAAAGCGCTCTCCAAATCTACACTCATTCATCACTGCACAGAGGAGCAGCACGCGGCCCGCACCCCGCTGAGGCACAGCACCACCAGAACCAGACACCGGCAAACCAGATGTGTGTGCGTGTGTGTTTTAGAAATGTAGGCCACACATTTAAGTGTTAGAGAGTCTTAGAGCCAAAAATAAGATCCAAACTGCATATGGCATTATGACAAAGCATCAATTGAATTGGGGTCCGAGAGAGGGAGAATGTCTTGTTTCCATATACGTGTGTACAGTATATATATTTAATGTTCCCTCTATTTATTTATTTTTATATAATAAAACTTTCTCTATTGGGTGGACAATTTAGCCACTTGAGCAAAAACATCCCTTATCAGACCTGTATAGAGTATGTGCTTACAGTACATTATGCAGTTGCAACTTTAAAGTGTCCCTATTACACTATTTTAAAGGTTCCTAATTTTGTTTTGGAGTTTCCAATAATAGGTTTACATGCATCCAAAGTAAAAAAAAACACTTTCATTTTCTTATAATATAAATTGTAGCATCAGCTCTTTTCTCACAGTGTCTGAATTTTGATAAAGGATTCGGTTTCAATAAACCATCCTTTCTGAGAGCTGACTCTGCTCTGATTGGTCAGATGCTCCAGTCTGTTGTGATTGGTCTACTCTGCTCTGATTGGTCAGATGGCTCAATCTGTTGTGATTGGTCTACTCTGCTCTGATTGGTCAGATGCTTCAGTCAGGGCTGCGTTCAGCGCCGACAAAACGTTGCAGAACGTTTTTTAAACAGAAACGGTGACGCGTTGAACGCACTGTTGTGATGACGCAAGAGTTGCAACTACGGCAGCTGAGAAGGCTTTTTGTGTTCTTTGTGAAAAATTTTCGGAGCATGATTAAGTCAATATGTGTTTAATACTACAAAATATGCCCGATGTTACAGTTACTGCACTTGCCGCCCAGAACACAAGAGAACATCCCAATCGAGTGAAGGATTTTGTGGAAACTGAAATGGAAGCACATCTTACCTAATAAAGACTAAAACACATCTATTTAGCCTCACATACTACTTTATTTGTTGTTCATACTGTTTTATTAATAACCTGTATTTTCTTTCTCATTTTTAGGAAAAGCACTTTACATGCATTGTTTATTTTTATAGCCTACAAAATGTCATACACTTGCAATGAAACTAAAAATATAAACAACTACATCATTATGTTGATATCCTATATTTTTACAATAAAACTTACGACAAACATGTCTTCTAATATCCTCAGTTGTTGCGTATCGAACACATTTGTAAATTACTTCCATTGTGCGCGTTCACTTTAATCCCGCGTGCTGTATATACATGTTGCTGCTGATTGGACTGCAGTTCTGACACGCCCACAAAACAAGAGAAAACGCATCTCAACCCCCGTTGCACAACGGTGCAAGCCGTTTCCAGGAAACATGACGTTCAACAAAGAAACCGTAGCAAAACGTTGCGCACCGTTGTGATCTTGAACATGCCCCTGTTGTGATTGGTCTACTCTGCTCTGATTGGTCAGATGACCCAGTCTGTTGTGATTGGTCTACTCTGCTCTGATTGGTCAGATGGCTCAATCTGTTGTGATTGGTCTACTCTGCTCTGATTGGTCAGATGCTCATCTGTAGTGAAATGTTCAACCTGCACAATTGGTCAGATGCCTCCAGACTGTTGTGAAATGGTCTACTGCTGCACTGATTGTCAGATCTTCAGCTGTTGTGATTGTTCTACTCTGCTCTGATTGGTCAGATGACCCAGTCTGTTGTGATTGGTCTACTCTGCTCTGATTGGTCAGATGGCTCAATCTGTTGTGATTGGTCTACTCTGCTCTGATTGGTCAGATGCTTCAGTCTGTTGTGATTGTTCTACTCTGCTCTGATTGGTCAGATGCTCCAGTCTGTTGTGATTGGTCTACTCTGCTCTGATTGGTCAGATGCTTCAGTCTGTTGTGATTGTTCTACTCTGCTCTGATTGGTCAGATGACCCAGTCTGTTGTGATTGGTCTACTCTGCTCTGATTGGTCAGATGACCCAGTCTGTTGTGATTGGTCTACTCTGCTCTGATTGGTCAGATGGCTCAATCTGTTGTGATTGGTCTACTCTGCTCTGATTGGTCAGATGCTTCAGTCTGTTGTGATTGGTCTACTCTGCTCTGATTGGTCAGATGACCCAGTCTGTTGTGATTGGTCTACTCTGCTCTGATTGGTCAGATGGCTCAATCTGTTGTGATTGGTCTACTCTGCTCTGATTGGTCAGATGCTTCAGTCTGTTGTGATTGTTCTACTCTGCTCTGATTGGTCAGATGACCCAGTCTGTTGTGATTGGTCTACTCTGCTCTGATTGGTCAGATGACCCAGTCTGTTGTGATTGTTCTACTCTGCTCTGATTGGTCAGATGCTCCAGTCTGTTGTGATTGGTCTACTCTGCTCTGATTGGTCAGATGCTTCAGTCTGTTGTGATTGTTCTACTCTGCTCTGATTGGTCAGATGACCCAGTCTGTTGTGATTGGTCTACTCTGCTCCTATTGGTCAGATGACCCAGTCTGTTGTGATTGGTCTACTCTGCTCTGATTGGTCAGATGGCTCAATCTGTTGTGATTGGTCTACTCTGCTCTGATTGGTCAGATGCTTCAGTCTGTTGTGATTGGTCTACTCTGCTCTGTTTGGTCAGATGGCAAAGTGGATTTGCTTTCACAGTGCAGAAAACTGTCTCTTCATGACGTCAACAACAAAAAACAAATTCTTTCAGTGTTACGTTCTTCGTACGTGACTTAATACATCCGAGATCAAATGACACATCCAAGATGATATCATTGTGCTAATCATGATCTGGCTAATTAGGTTCTTTGAACACACCTGTTGTTTAGGATTAGTATCGCTGGATTGAGTTATCTGAGATAACTGCGCGTTCATGCGCTGGTTTAAAAGGGGATATGTATTGATAGTAGAAACATTGATTAGCACACTGCTATTGGCTGCTCATCGCGACCAAAGATGCGCGCTGAGATTTTCTCCGCAGCAAAGCAAGAGCTACACATATTACAGTATATATTTTTGTATTTTAATAATTACTTTGTTCATTTTTCATGTCATAGCCTGTGAGGGACCGAGAGGTCAGGAACAAGGAACACAAGCTTTGTAATGAAAAATGGGTTTTTATTACAAACAAACTTTTAACTAACTAAAACTGACTTGCTCAAATGAACAAAGCAACAGCTTATAAAGGAAAGGATGGGCCCATTACAAATTAAGAGGGAAAACAATTTAACTACACATTCAACATACAAACTTAAGTAAATCAAAATCAAGTCAAAAAGAGATATATAGTAAATAAAAATAAGGAAAGCAACATGAAGTCAAATACCATAAATATATAACTAAATAAATCAATTAATAAAGACAATGACATTTCTTCCTCCCCCGGACCACTCCCAGCAATGGTATGTTCGGGCGGAACCAATATCACTTAAAATCTCCGTTCCTGCCCGGACTCTAATTTTCATCGCGCCAGGATGCGGCCGTTGCTTTTCCCACGCCAGGATACGGCTGCAGTGGACCATGCCTGAAGGTCACCGGTAAACTTAAACAAATATAAGTGACAGATACAATGTAACTAATTTGCGTGCTCTTCAAATCAGTAACAAAGTAAATAAAAATGTATTGTAAATGTAAACTTAACAATAAAGAATTAATAGATGTTTGTTTGTTCCGTGTGGTTATTGTCCCATTATACTAAAATAAATGTGAATGACAAAATAAGGAAAGAAACTTAATGATTCTTAAATGAATGAATGACAGTGTGTGTTTGTGTGTGTGTTTGTGTGGTGTTGTGTGTGTGTGTGTTGTGTGTGTGTTGTGTGTGTGTTGTGTGTGTGTTGTGTGTGTGTGTGTTGTGTGTGTGTGTGTGTGTGTGTGTGTGTGTGTGTGTGTGTGTGTGTGTGTGTGTGTGTGGTGTGTGTGTGGGTGTTGTTGTGTGTTTGTGGGTGTGTGTGTGTGTGTGTGTGTGTGTGTGTGTGTGTTGTGTGGTGTGTGTGTGTGGTTGTTGTGTGTGTGTGTGTGTGTGTGTGTGACACATTACCGCTCTTGTGCGGACTCCACTTGGGCCATCACATAGCCACAACCCACTAGAACATGGAAACAAGTAAAAGTGAAGTACAAGAATTTTCTACAAAATGGTCATCTTTACAACTTATACTATTTACTTGATACCACTTTAAAATGGGCATCGAACATCAGTTCTGGGTCAAAGATAACGCCAAGATTGCGCACTTGAGAGGACGGAGTAACAAAGTCATGGCCAGTAATCAAATTTGAATGGTTAAGTTTAAGTAAAGCCGTTGGCGTACCGACAAATAGAGGTTCTGTTTTTTATTCCTTGAGCTTAAGAAAATTATGCATCTAGGCTTTTATCTCATCCAAGCAGGTGGATAGAGCTGTAACTGCAAGGTTTAGATTAGGGTATATGCTGATATATATCTCTGTATCATCAGCATAACAATGAAACCCTAACCCAAACTTATGAATGATGTCACCCAAAGGCAACATATAAATGCTAAATAAGATAGGACCAAGCACAGACCCTTGTGGGACACCCTGCTGAACTAGTGTTGGTATAGATTTGTTGTTTCCCCAGAGATTCCTAGGCATACAGACAATCTTTCAAGAAGGACAGCACGAGACAAGCTTTGACGTGTGAAAGTGAAAACTAATAAACTTATGTTAATGTAAAAATATTTTGCCATGAGTTAATGATTACATGTTTTCCCCAGTGTGGTTCATTGTAATGACATTGTGTTTTCCTCTTTTGTGCAGTTTTACATAATACTCCAAACACTTTTACCTGTTCCCAAACAAGTGGTGGCTGAAACGTGCAGTAAAGGGAACTTTTTACATCAAAAAGGAAGAAAGTACAACACTTTGTAATACCCATTTGTTTCCATTACACAGGACAGTGAAGAACCCTTCTCATATGACTGTCACTAGAGCACTATATCACTGGCACTAGAGATGAGTTGCTTCAAAAGGAACTGCAGAGTAAGTGCTAATACACTATTTCACAGATTACTATTGCTGACCTTGCATAACAATATCTTTTATTGCAGGCAAAAGATGACTTAATCACTGTCTTTTCTTTACAAAGAATAATTAAAATAAAACAATGTTAACAATAAAACAAATGTGACAATATATTTACTAACATATCATAATTTATGTAATTTTATATTTAGTAATACACTTCATATTTTATAGATGTATATGTGATCAGATATAGCACTGTATGTGTAATATATTGCAGATATATTCACTCATGCAGCATAAACACATATAGAGAATTATATACAAAACGTGGTCGGCCAAAGACCCACGAAGGCCTGAAAAAAGATCACCGCCGCGATCACCGCCACTATTAATTCTTATAGTTTTAGATTATTTACATTATTAATGTTTCATAGTTTACAGTGCACAGCCATTACTTTTAAAACAATAGGAACCCCAAAAACTCACACATCAGAAAACCTTTTAAATTACAAAATAATAGAACGTTAAACACTAATAGATCTCCCCCATATTAATATTGAGCACATTAAATAACTCTTAATTTAAACATTTGTTTTCCTTTAACAGTCAGAAGCAAAGCATGTTGGGAACTAGGAATCTGTTGTAACTCATTCTATGTATGTGTGTGTGACATTCACATTTATATGGGAACATGTATGTGCAATATATGTACACAAAGGATAAACCTTTTTGAATATAACATGTAATGCTATTTTTGTCTTCATTTATAAATATTTGATATGTGTTAATATAGCCATACATGGTCAATGCATATATTGCAGTATTGAAAAATATAAGCACTAGTTTCCCATTAATGGAAATTTATTATGTAATATAGCATTATATTTTGCAGTATATTCCCATATATTTTTGTTTCGTAAGGGACTTGCAAAGAATCTCAGGGCAATGCACACAGTTTGTGCTGTTGTTAAAGCCCGACGAGTCGAACACTAAATGTGTTGTTCCAACAAATTAATGATGTAAATGACACAAGAAAAAATATATATCTCAAAAAGTACACTATTGCGCTGCGCTAAAGGACTTCCGGTATCAGCTCCAGTTATGAAGCCGCTATCTAATCTTGTTTACATGAAATAGAGAGCCTAAGTCCCTCCCCTTCCGGTCGACCACCATGGGACCTTATTTCGGAAAAATATTGTATGGTATGGCGAGAGACAACAAATATTTGGATCCCGTTTGAATTGTGCCATAAATTACACTTATGATATTTGTCAATTTAAAAGATACATTTTAAAGTCAAGAAAGTCTCAGTTTGATGTAAAACTGTTGAGGTATAAGACTTTATACGTCATTACAAAGACTACAAACCCAAAAGGCGCACATGTGACGTCATACCTTTGACATCATGAATGAAGCTAACTTTACTGAAGCTAACTTTACTGAAGATAACTTTACAGAAGCTAACTTTACTGAAGCTGACTTTACTAAAGCTAACTTTACTGAAGCTAACTTTACTGAAGCTGACTTTACTGAAGCTAACTTTACTGAAGCTAACTTTACTGAAGCTAACTTTACTGAAGCTATCTTTACTGAAGCTAACTTTACTGAAGCTAACTTTAGTGAAGCTATCTTTACTGAAGCTAACTTTACTGTAGCTAACTTTACTGAAGCTAACTTTACTGAAGCTAACTTTCTTGAAGCTAACTTTACTGAAGATAACTTTACTGAAGCTAACTTTACTGAGGCTAACTTTACTGAAGCTAACTTTACTGAAGCTAACTTTACTGAAGCTAACTCTACTGAAGCTGACTTTACTGAAGTAACTTACTAAGCACTTTACTGAAGCTAGCTTTACTGAAGCTAACGTCTGTCATTTTTTCTGTAGTCTATACGTTATGCCATCATGCCTGTGTGTTTTGTACCAGACTGCACACACACGAGCTTGGTGACGAACAGTGCGAGACGAGAGATGTAGTTCATTGAGCGATGCATAAAACTAAATGTTACTCTTCTGTTTTATGACAAACTGTGACTTTCTGGATTTTCATAAACCATATGTGTAATTCAGGACACAGTTCAGATGGAATAAAAAGATAAGTTGTCTCTCGCCATTGACTACCATACATATTTTTTTCCGAAATAAGGTCCCACAAGCCGGAAGCGAGGGGAGGGACTTAGGCTCTCTATAAGCCCGCTCCTGAGCAGGTTCAAGCTTACGCACCTGTTGCTCCAGGAGGAGCTTCGAAAAACCAAGCAATCCAAGATCAAGCCAAATCATCAACCATCTAATCCAGCTAACTGAGTTAGTGGCGTACGAAGAGCGTACCCCAGGTCTAAGCTTCAACTACAGTGTTTAAGGGTCGAAGTAGATGTTGTTTGCCGACAGCCAGTGAAGACCATAAGCTTCTTATGGTCTTTATTGCATTAATGAATTTGAATAATTTGTATTATGCAAATTCTGAATCGGTCAATAACTCGATTTATCGTGCACCTTGATCTTTGAAACTTTTCAGAACTTTTACATTAAAATCAGCTATATTCCAAACATGTATGATATATTGTGAGACATTTTTCAGTTCCCCTTCAGTCGCTCACGTTCGACGTGACGACGTTAGGGGATCACTTCAGGGAGCCCTATCAACTTCGAGTGTCTACAGAACAAGCCAATGAACGTTGGCGTGCATGAAACGCGTCACGCGCCCCGCCTCGCAGCGCGAGTATAAACAGGAAGCGGACGCACGCACTCATTGTCTTTCGCTTCGAAGCCGAGCTTTCGTTTTGACTCTGAGTTTCTGCAGACTGCTGCATCGATCGTTGAAGACTTCAAAGAGAATACTCTGTTCCAGTGCTGGTGTGACGGCGCGATCAGCGGTGGCCGCGAGCATTACAGCTCACAACTGCTGTTTTCACAGCATTGCTTGTGTGTGTGTGTGTCTGTATGTGTCGGTCTCGGTGGGCGTTCCTCTCGTGAGTGTGTACCCCGATTACACTGCGGCTATCCCTGGGTGCTTCAGCACTGAGAGAGTTATTTTTTCTCTTTATATTTTTGTTTTCAACTAAAAGAGCAACACAAGCGTGACGCTGCGTCCTTTTCAGGACGACATTCCGCTTGTGCGTTT
Source organism: Chrosomus eos (assembly GCA_036326025.1). Classification (NCBI taxonomy): domain Eukaryota; kingdom Metazoa; phylum Chordata; class Actinopteri; order Cypriniformes; family Leuciscidae; genus Chrosomus; species Chrosomus eos. Next base: position 5,328,537 of record CM070837.1, on the reverse strand, counting down.
CTGGGTGCGGTCGTTCCCTGGCGCCAGCAGACGGCCACAATTGTTGCCTCTCGTGTTTGGGCATTCAGCACGCTGAAGCAGCTTTTGTGAATAGTTCATGTTCTCATTGCGGGAATATGACTATGGCAGCGCTTAGATCAAGACTCGCTTACCTCAAGGGAGGTGCAGTCCCCTCGCCTATGCCCAGATCTAGTGTTTATTCTGGACCTCAGAATAGACCTACTTTTGCGCATGGTCAGGGTGATCTGAGGATTACCGTGAGGGCTTCCCCGCCGAGGCAATCTCCGTGGGCCCCTCACGCCTCTCAAGCGCTGCCGCCGTTGGAGCCCCAAAACGAACGCGCTGGCCCCTCTCGTGGTCGGCCAGCCGTGTCCTTTGGGGCCCCACCTGACGATCAGATGTCGATCGCAGCATCGGAGGGGGAGCTTCAGTCCTCTGGAGATGAGGATTCGGCTGCGTTACCCCTCTCTGGGAGTGTGGCGTTGCCCGAGTCAGATCCAGAATGGGTGGCTATGCTTTCCCGGGCCGCCGAGAAGGTCGGGCTTGTGTGGAACCCTCCACCACGTCCCGAGCCTTCTCGGTTGGACGATTGGTATCTCGGGGCGGGCCGTGCTGGTTCTCAGCGCTCCGCCCCAGTGCCATTCTTTCCGGAAGTGCATTAGGAGCTTACTAGGACGTGGAAGGCGCCGTATAATGCCAGAAGCTGTCCTAGTGGCTCCTCCCTCCTCACCACCCTCGACGGCGGGGCGGCTAAGGAGTATGTGGATGTTCCCCCGGTGGAGCGTGCCGTCTCGATGCAACCTCCTGGCGGGGCAATCCACGCCTCCCATCCAAGGCTGCAGAGCCTGTGGACAGGCTGCTTCCGCCCTCCATGCCATAGCGCTTCTACAGGTCCATCAGGCCCAGGCGCTCATGGACATGAACGAGGGTGGTTCTGACCCAGAGCTCCTCCGGGAGCTCCGTGTGGCAACCGACCTCGCTCTCCGAGCGACGAAGGAAACTGCACGTTCAGTCGGTCTGAAGTGCACTGCTCTGAAGTGGAACCTATTCGTTGACTGGTGTTCTTCTCACGAGGAGAACCCCCGAACTTGCTCGATCCGAGCCGTGCTTTCCTTCCTGCAAGATGGGTTGGAGCGAAGGCTGTCTCCCTCCACCCTTAAAGTGTATGTTGCCGCCATTGCCGCACATCACGATGCAGTTGAAGGTAAGTCGTTGGGAAAGCACGACCTGATCGTCAGATTCCTGAGGGGAGCAAGGAGACTAAATCCTCCTCGCCCACTCTCTATACCCTCTTGGGATTTGTCTCTGGTCCTTTCGGCATTGCAGAGACCACCCTTTGAGCCTTTGCAGTCAGCTGAGTTAAACATTCTGTCCTGTAAAACAGTACTCCTGGTTGCATTGGCCTCTATTAAGAGGGTAGGGGACCTGCATGCATTTTCGGTCGACGAATCGTGCCTAGAATTCGGCCCGGCTAACTCTCACGTGATCCTGAGACCCCGGCCCGGATACGTGCCCAAGGTTCCTACCACTCCCTTCCGGGACAAGGTGGTGAACCTGCAAGCCCTGCCTTCGGAGGAGGCAGACCCAGCCCTGGCTTTTCTCTGTCCCGTCCGCGCTCTGCGCCTGTATGTGCACAGAACACAAAGCCTCAGGACCTCAGATCAGCTCTTCATCTGTTACGGAGGCCAGCAGAAGGGGAAGGCTGTCTCCAAGCAGAGGATGGCCCACTGGTTAGTGGATGCCATCGCCTTGGCTTACGAAGCCCAAGGCGTGCCTTGCCCGCCTGGGTTGAGAGCCCACTCCACCAGGAGTGTCGCTTCTTCTTGGGCGCTGGCACACGGCGCCTCGCTGACAGATATCTGTAGAGCTGCGTGCTGGGCGACACCTAACACATTCGCTAGGTTTTATAGCCTACGTGTTGAGCCGGTTTCTTCCTGTGTGCTCGCTTCAACCAGCCGGTAACACCGAAGTTTCCACTCTTGTGTCGGCTTGCTGCGCCACTCCCCTCCACATGGAGCGGATACGTGCGCTTTTTGCTCCAGTCGAGTTCCCCACTCAGGCGAACCCTGTTAGTTCCTCCGCACCCCTTCGGCAGTCGGACGTTGCGGAGCGTCCGACGCCAGGCTAGTGCTCGTATGCTTGTGTAACTTGTGCTAGGCTGGGTTCCATATGTGGTGATTCCTGCGGCGATCCTATATTCTTCCACGACCAGCTCCCTGCGGTGAGCCCGTGTCTTTCCCTTGGCAGAGTCCGCTCTGCCGTCACTGTCTGGTGTAGCCTCCCCCTTCTCAGGCTGGAGCCACCCCAGTGACATTCCATATGTTGCACTGCCCCTCTGGCCAGTCCATATGAGTATTCTCCACATGTTACCTCCCTTCGGGCAGGATGTGGCTTCCGCAGCGTCCTCTCCCCTGGAAAGGCACGCTTTCCCAGTGTTATCCAAGAGTTCACGGTGTGGGTATATGGAACAGCAGTTGAACTCCCTCTACGCAGATCTTCCGCCCCAGCTCTGAGAGTCTTGCGTAGGGCGCTGGATGTGGCAGCAACCACGGCGTTTTCCATGGGATCCCCTAACGTCATCACGTCGACGTCACGTCGAACGTGAGCGACTGAAGGGGAACGTCTCGGTTACTGATGTAACCCTCGTTCCCCGAAGGAGGGAACGGGAGACGTGACGTCCCGCCGCCACAGTTGCTGACCATTGCTGTACGGCCGTCACTATCTCGGCTCGTCAGCGAAAAACAATGAGTGCGTGCGTCCGCTTCCTGTTTATACCCGTGCTGCAGGGCGGGGCGCGTGACGCGTTTCACGCACGCCAACGTTCATTGGCTTGTTCTGTAGACACTCGAAGTTGATAGGGCTCCCTGAAGTGATCCCCTAACGTCGTCACGTCGACGTCACGTCTCCCGTTCCCTCCTTCGGGAACGAGGGTTACATCAGTAACCGAGACGTTTTCCCACATACAATGGAAGCCAATGACAACCAAAACTTTGTATCAACATTATCCAAAATTATTTCGTGTTAAAAAACAGATAAGTAATAGAGATTTGGAACAACATGAGTGTGAGTAAATGGTGACAGAAATATGAGAGTAAAAGACAAGAAGAATATGAAGTCCTACGGATGACTTAAAGTATAAGATACTCCATTGTGCCTTTTTATTCTTATTTGGTGGTTTTGACAGCGCTTTACGTGCTGTATGGTTCACTGCTGAAGAATGAAAGTAAAGGTTAGGAAAGTAAGATATGGAACCAGGTGAAGTTGAGTAAGTGATAGGCCTGCTCATAAATAACTGATTTGAGATGCTCTTCATAGGCAACATCTTTGTACAATGCCACACTTGTGAATTCAGCTTCTGACAAGTGCCTCAAATAATCTCTAACACTCATGTAATTCTTTTGAGAGAGTTCTCAGAGTTTAGTATGTACTATATCCAATTTATCAGGTGATGCTGTCCAGGCAAAGTCGTTCTCTCTCTTTACATTCTGCTCTGTTTAAGTTAGCTGAATGCTTACACTGATGTCCAGAAATACTCAGTGAATGTGCTGATAAATGTAATCTGAGCTTGAAAACCCTCCATTATAACAGCAACCAACGATGAGAATAATATATTTACATTGCTGCATTACATCATGACATATAAATGCTATAACCTGCTCACACAGACTCACGAAGCTTCAATGCACCTCTGATTATGAACCACCATCAGAGACTCAATAAACACACCTTTATTCTAAACCACTGAACCCCACGAACAATACTGAATGAGAGAAGGCCATGCAAACAATGCTCACGGATCCAATCAGCAGACACTATCTTGACTAGGACATGGCGTAGATTGGTTTATCAGTTAGCTGGTGTGTGTTTGTAGACTGGGCATTGTTTGGACACCCTCACCCATGGGAAACCCGCTCAACCTCTGGCTTGTAAGGTCCTGTGACCTCATTGTCTTGTGTTAACAGTTCCTGTGGACGTCAGTGGATAACGACTCCTTTACTTTTCCCTTCCTCGTTTTATTTCTTCCATCCGCACGGCAGGCCTGCGGGCCACGCGAAACACAGGGTGATTGATTTACAGCAGGTTACAGGAAGGTCAGAGCCAAAATCAATGAGGAAACGGCGATGCTATTTCTGCAGAGAGAGACGGAGAGAAAGTGGAAGAGAGAGAGAGACAGTGGACGGGTGGTGGAAAGATTGCAGATAAATAATATAGATGGATAGAGAAATGACGTTAGGGGTAATGGGGTTGTTGTCACGTGGGGTTGTTGTCACAAATGGGAGTTTATGTCAGTAACTATGAGGTTTTGAGGCTGGTTAGGATGGTCCAGTTTAGCCCCTGCTGGTAGATGCTGAAACTGAAGGCCTTTTTCTCCATTGACAGTCATTTAATTACAATAACATGACCGTAGCATGTCTTATAATTTAATTTTTTTCTATTTTCTCCAACAAGACCAGGTTTGTCAGATCATTGTCATGCATACAGATCATTGCCCTGCTGGTAGATGCTGAAACTGAAGGCCTTTTCTCCATTGACAGTCATTTAATTACAATAACATGACCGTAGCATGTCTTATAATTTCATTTTTTTCTATTTTCTCCAACAAGACCAGGTTTGTCAGATCATTGTCATGCATACAGCCTTATAACATAGCGACCTGAAGCAACAATCAAACGATATCTCCAATATTTCTCTTTATTTGTCATTATTTCTAAACTAATTTGAGAATTCTGATTCATTTTAGCGAGTTAGTTTGTTTAAAATGTTTAATTTAAAAGGAACTGATCACATATTAATTTTAAACTACCTCCATCTACCTTACATACTGTATACCTTGTAATTATTCAGTTAATCGTTCAGTTAATGATTAAATTATACATTAGGTGTGATTGTTGTTGTATTAGTTGTTTAACGTAAAGTTTATACGATGGTATATAGTATATATAAAGTACTACTATATTTCATGCTGTCATCTTAATAATCTACATCCCAATATTTGTGTCTATAAAAATATTTTTTTGCTTATATAGTATTAGACGTTTATCAGAAACAAGATCATTGTCCCGTTTTGGAAAACAAGACATAATTGTCTACTTTTTTTTTGCCTTTCTTTGAAGGGAGTGAATCAGGAAGAGATGGGAAATTTTGTAAACTAAAATATGTGCGAATGAAAGGACAAATGACTCTATGATAAATACTTTGGTACAAATATTATATCTTTGCTAGCCATAAAGTCTGAAGTCACAAACGGTTGACATTTGCATTGTAATATCAAAATCTAAAGAAACGTACATAAACTGGTTTTAGTGGGCAGTTGGTCATGATTGGCTTGGACATTGGCATGTTGAAGTCAATTTGCAATTGTCCAGATTTACTTAAGTTGCTATGATGATGATATTTTGTTCAAATATATTTTTATCTGGAAGCAGATCTTCAACGTTTATAGGCTAAATATATCTGTTTTATTTATAACAGTTGAAGCTAGAAAAAATTCAGAGTACACTGCAAAACGTACAGTGCAAACATGTTATTATCTTTATTTTAACATTTAAAATCATGTTATTAGTGTGGTTTATTAATAGTAATTCATATTCTTGAGGTTTGTAATAATAATAATAACAGTTAATTTAAAAGCAATGGTGGACACTCTAGGTATTATTAGTCTTTATTAGTATTAGTCTTAAACCACCCACAAAAAGACATTTTATGGAAAGAGAAAGAAAGATATATAAAGAGAAACAGAAAGTCATACAGAGGAACCAGGGGAAAACTAAACCTCTGAATGAGATTAAATGAAGGTATAGATTTTATTAAAAACATTTGTTGTGCTAAGCAGAATTTCCAGTTGCATCCTTTGCCATCTTACATATTAAAGAGAAGGAGGGAGAACTTGGGAAATGTGATGCTAATATATCATATCATCTCCCAAATGCTATTTATGAATTATGCTTCATTCTCCTTCCTTCAATGCCAGACGACGGTATTGATTCCTGGAAAACTGACTCGTATGTATTCATCATCTGAATGGCTCTTGCTCAGAGCAGCACTCCATGCTGATGTATTAAAATATATTGAATTGTTCATAAAATCAGAAACAGAAAACCACAGTTTCCAAGAGTGTTCGGATTCCTTAACTGTCTCCAGTGCTGAAACAGAAATCTCTGCCATACTTTGTTCATTGTTAGCAAACTAAGTAACTTAATGGTTTAAGTTGTTTTTGACCACGTTTCAACCAGAAGTTTTTTTTTTTTAACTGCCACTTTTGGAAAGACTTGAGAGTTTAATGACTATTGGTTGTACTCTGTTTGACATCTTTGATCACTTGGCCTAATATTCTTGGGTTTCGACATGGAAATGAGCTGCAACCTCATGAATGAGATCAAGGTCAAATGAACAATAATTAAAGTCCAACAATCACAACTCACGCTTCATTTTAAATTTCATCACATCATCCATCATGAATGTAAGATTACCAAACTGAAAAAGACAAAAAATATAGACTAGGCTTTGACATTGTTTAGGATATAGACGAAAGAATGAAATTCCCTCCTCTATTTTAATATCTGACCGTTTTCATAGTGAGGGACCTCCAGGGGTTTTCTTTAATGTTTCCCTTCACACTTCGCACTTGCTCTCTTGTGCAAAGAGACGACCGGATATTACAAATTTGGCACATGGGGTTTTATTTATGAATTCTCTTCCTGATGTATTAGTGCCGTTAGCCGCTAGCCGCTAGCATCTAGCTGAGTGATCAAAACAGTAGTTGGAGTGACGTGGTTGTTTTTTCTTTCTTCCCCCATGAAGTTTGCCTCTCAGTGTGACGGTGGCTCCAGGAGACTTCCTGTGCTTTTTACACGCTACTGACACTAGTTAATACATCAGAGAACCAGAGCTCAACTCTGACTAAATTTGACTTGTTTCCTTTATAGGATGTTGTCATGAGGACAGAGGTGGAATGGGAGCAAGACACAGTAACCAAAGCTAGACTCAAACCTCAGTTCCTGTAAGTTAAAAGCTCTTACGGGTCTTGTGGTCCAATGTACCTGACAAATGAACAGAAATTTAAGAGAGAAAACCCCCCCCCCCCAATGCTAACGGACTGTATCTTTTCTCACATCTGTCCAGTCAGTAGTACACCATGCTGTCTGCCCTGCCGCTGCTATGTAACACAATGAGATTTAGTGTAACCTCTTGGCTTTCACCTTCACTCTTTCCCATTAAGAACCAGTTTTATTCCCCTGTTGACCATTTCTTTCAGAGGATATGGCCGGAAGGATGGGAATTGACAGCTTTTTATCATCTTCCCTCATAAATGGTGTTCAAGTTCAAATGGTCATGCTGTGTTGTCTGAGATCTGCTGATGGCGCCTCTGAGTGAAACCATCTTGAATTGAGGATTGTTAGTGTGCCTGACAAAATCAGTTTGCAGGCCTCTGCAAGGTAATTTACAGGGGCAGAGCAACCATTATGACTATAGAAATATACAAACTTTTTTGTAACAATAATTAAAAGACAACCATTTAAAGAGTTTCTTTTACTTGCCACAGTTTCTTTTACTTTGAGTAGATTTGTGGTTGGTTACATAAAACATTTGCTTTGTCCCAATTCAGAGGCTGCATCCTTCACAGGCTGCATTCGATGGCCGAATGCATGTAAGCAGCACAACGAATGTTGTCCAAATTCGAAGGCTCCTTCAAATGTAGCATCGAAATGTGTTATTTCCTTGGCCATGAGGGGTAGAACATGTGAAACCTTCACAGCCTAGCCTATCCCAAGATTTACTGTATGCCGGTAACGACTGGACTTTTTGAGAGAAAATGCGGGATTGCACTTACTGTGTACACGCCGTGTGTCCACCAAAGTGTTTTTAGCCAACTGAAAACGCTAGACGCTCTGCTGAAAACGCCTAGCTGTGGGTGCTTGAGAGTGTTTTGGCAGCGGAGTGTTTTTTTCAGTTGAGATGATTCGTTGCTATGATACAGAATATCGCAGCACATATAACACATATATATATATATATATATATATTATATATATAATATATATATATATATATATATATATATATATATATATATATTTTTATTACTTGTAACTGATTTCGCAGATAATTTGTTTCATACAAAAAATAAAATTTTCATCCATTTTGTTCGGTTAGCTCTGCTGGTTGACGTCGTTGTACAGAAAGAATGTTGTGACAGTTGTTCGGTGTGGTGTTAGCCCCGCCCCTCCTCCACTGTGATTGGACGGCTGGGTAAAAGTGAACAGTGATGAAATTTGAATTGCTTGGGGCATGTTCACACTTGGCGTCTTTTTTGGTGCTGGCAGCGTCTTGTTTTACATTATAATCCTATGGAGTGAACCATATTTCAAACAAGTCCTGAGCGATTTTTAAACGCCACCGTCGACGTCTTTTTCAGCAGGTCGGAGCGTCTTTTCAAGTTGAATAAAGTTACATTTTTCTGAGAGAAAAACCCCCTATACGTCAAGCGCCTTTTTGGCAGCTGACCAATTACAAGCGAGAAGTGAGACCTGTCGTTTCCATAACAACAATGGCGAAGGTGAATGGTGGATCCTTGGTTGTTCAGGTAAGTGAAATCATCTACTACTTGTCGTTAACAAAACTATCTTACCTGTTCACAATAGCTAACATTAACGTTCGCTCAGCAACAGTTATCAATACCGTAAAAGGCTGATAACAGTATAGCTGTCAACAAATTTAACCTTATCTACCACTCAGGGGAATTTATGTTATATATATATGGGTATACACCACCACTCCATAGTGCTGTTGCACTTATGTTCCTCAAGAATAGACCAATGATGCTGCATGGATACCATCTCTTATCCACATTTGGATAAGAGATGACGGGAAACTAATGAATGTTGGTGGGAAAAACATGCATAACAAATAAGAAAAAAAGATTACAGATTTTTCATTGCGTGTGCATAGCAACTCTCAAACCTAAACCACATGGTCCTGTCAAGCAGAGAGAGATCTCTGGCAGTTTTATCAGCTTGACTCCAGGCCTGACCGGGCCGTGATGAGGCTGAACCAGAGCTCTGCGGAGAGAGGGTTAGGGTTAGTGTCAGAGTCAAGACAGGCCTCAATGGGGGTGAAGGTGAATCTGTGTTGGTACCAAGGCTATGACTCTGGGTTAGGTTGAAGGGACATGGCTCTGTCAGCTCCAACTCTTGTCTGTGACTCCTAATAGGGTTTGAATGAAGCCAGATGTTTTATTGGAATGGTTAGGATTAGTGAGATTAACACTTTAACAGGGTCAAACAGGGGAGAAAAGGGTGAAGGTGAGGGCAGGAGACAGGTGCAAGATCCCTTCTGAAATACCTCTACGGAGTCCTATTTTAAACAGACATGCAAGGATCACACGCATACAGCTAAAGGCTTGAAGACCAGAGACCAGAGAACACCAGAGAGATTGTGATTTATCAAAGATTCTAAAGCTGAGCATAGACTGCCTGAGCAAAACAATCTACACAAAAATATAAACTTTTTGGACAAACCTTGTTTAGTTAACAAGACTCACCAGAACTGGCCTATGAGTACGACGTCTTGTTTTCCCTCCGCAAATAGGGAAGTCATGTACACTACACTAAAACATGTAGTCTTAATGGGCTGCTCTTTTGTCGCTGTCTGACAAAATAAATGGAAAAATATTTATATAAATATAAATTAGAACAGATTTATTGGGAAATGTACTGTATTAAAATGCAGTATGTGAGCACCGAGAGTAGAAGAGAAGCAAACAAATGTAAAGGGCTGATTCTAGGCATAATTAGGGTTGGGTATCATTTGTTGCTTTTTTTATACCGGTGGCAAATCGATACTTTTAAAATGGTACGGTGCCTAAACGCTGCCTGAACCGATACTTTAAAAAAAAGACTCAAAACGATGGTGAATGACATTAAAAAACAGCTTTTGAAAAAAAAAAAAAAAAAAATCTTAAAATTTAATATACTAAATACAAAAAAATTTACCTAAACCTATGCCACCTAACCCCAATACAATCATTTTACATTAAATAACACCACTAATAACAGCAAAGTAGTCTTTATTCTTGATATGCTACAAACCAGCTTTAAATTATTTTCACATTTTTTGCCTTCTCTGGCAAAATACGACACCTCTCCTGATTTATTGCATGTCTCGCACAAGGTGAGCGTTATTTTAGAATGCATCACCCTAAGTGCTGTGACGCGAAACCCCTTGTGGAAAAAAGCCGCCCTGTTTACAACTGTGACAATGAGGATCAACTGAAGGCTGGATTTTCAAAAGTATGTGAAGTTTGCAGCTGTATTGTTGCAGTAAACTTGCACAAAGATCTTGAATGATTAATTTATTAGATGTAGGCTACGGCGGTCTGTTATTGTAGGGACATCGACTTTACATTTCCACACTAAACATGACGCGCAACAAAACAAACTGTGATTGGTTGGGTTACATGTCAGTCAGTCCTTGGCTGATATTTTTATTCTTAAATATATGTAAGTGAATGTGTTTCATGTTAGTTGATCTATAAGGCATGGGCGCCATGTTAGTATGTGTGAATTTAGAAGTTTATGATCACGCAATCTGAACGTTCTAATCACACTGGTGTGAATGATCGTAAGTGTCAAAGAGTGAACTAGCGATCACATGTGGTGATGATCCCCCTTACGTCCGTTTAAAAGAAACCCGAGGGCAAATATTTTAACCGACAGCTGAGGCATTTAAGTGGCATTGAAATGAAGCACCGAAATCTGTGTTTTGATTCGGTTCGGTTACATACCGGTTCCTTAGGTACTGGTTCCATAGTACCGAAACCCTAGGCATAATGCAAACACGATGCTTTGGATATGTTAATTAAAATATGATGTCATCCAGTTACATTTAGTGACTTTTCGAGCAGGCTTTATCTACTTTCTATTGAATGTTAAATATTTCCACCAAAAAAAAAAAAAACTAGTATTGTAGTATTGAACTTAGGCTATAACTTGCATTGTTTGTGCTTTAACCATGATGATACATAATACCTCAAACAATGTGAATTGTTGTGGTGAGTTGTGCTATTACTTTAATTACAAATTTATCCTGGCCGACCATAAAACTGGCAGGGCAATGATATTTAGGGACTGGAAAACTAAACTTGTTTGACCCAGAACAGTAAGCCAGGAACACAAGCAACATTTACAAATGTACTTTTACCTAAGTCTATTTTGGGTGTCAAGTCTGTCATTTACCTTGACTAACCAAAGTTTATTTTATTGTGGTACAAGAGCTTAAGTAGAGTAGTTTTGTAGAGTGTTTGTTCTGGTTTCACTGATGTACACATTCCAAGGGTTAGGTTTATTTTCATTTGGAATGTTTGTGGGTTTTTTAGACTCTAAGAAATGGAGTATTTCAAATAAGTCAGCCGGATTTCTTCTTTTTCCTGCTTTAGTCATTCAGTAGAGTTTTTTTTTTTCTTACTCAGAAACAGGTTGCATTCCATCATGTAACAGAAGACGCAGATTCACTGTGACTTGAGAGGATTTTCCCACAGGAAAGGTTTTCATTGTGAAGGGCTGGAATGGATGTGATGGGTTACCTTTAATGGTGCCCTCTTTATCGAGAGAAGTAAATAAAAGGGTTTTAAGATGTGACAGTCAGGAGAGTAGAGCAAGTATCAGTAAGAAGAGAAAACATATTCCCAGTTCTTCGGACTCAAAACAGGAAGTGAATCCAACTGAACCTCTGAAGGATTATGCTGCGTTCATGTGAACCCTACATGGTGAAATCATATGCGCACTTACCAAATCCATACTGCACACACATAACACACAATCTCTCATGCATATGTTTAAATTGAATACACCAAATTGAAAAATGTCTAAACTTAAAGCTTCCAAGATGCTCCTTAGCCTCTTTGATAATAGCTCATACACTCTTGACAGTTGTGCATTGTGCAATGACAGTACCCATCTCTGCTGTGAATTATTTTATTTTACAGACCATTTCTGGCTAATCAAAATGCAATTCCAGAATGCTGAATTTGAGTTGATCCTTATTATACACATTCAAATGGGATTACCATAGCTAGCCAGGAACATTGTTTGTTTCTAAAGCTATGGGTATGGAACATATTAATTGTGTCTATAGTAATCAATCTGCATCAAAAATGGTGTATTATAATGGATTTATGCCCCAGTACTTGATGTTTGTCATCTGTGTCCGTTTTGGGCAAAGTCTTTATGGGAATATAAAGCCTTTCCGTGGCTCTCTGTTCTGTCACATGCATGATTCATTGAATTTGCTTTTGTTGGTTAAGGCCTGCTCTTAAAAAATATCAATTAGAGGAAATTGTGCTGGTGGCATTCTTGAAACTTGCATGTGTGGTTTGGCCAATGAGTTTGTGCTAAAGTTGTATGCAGGAAGGAGGGAGTCGTGGCGTGCTAAACACGAGCCATGTTGCAAACCGGTCTCACTCTGGATGGAATAAACACATGTCCTCAGGGACCGGCAGAAGATTGATACAGCTCCTGTTGAACTCTGGGAAATCCCATGTCTGGCAAGGGCTGAATTTAGGGGTTTGTGGGTGACTAGGGTGGGGAGTTAAACCACTTCCCCTGCTTGTTAAACAAGGCCAATAAAAGACATTACACTCTGGGCTCGGCAGAAATCTTTAGCATGTCATTGCTTTCATCTGCTGGAGAGTGATTTCAGCTTTTGGTTGATCTTCAGCATCATGCCAAATGGTTCTTTCATGGTGAGATGAGGTGTGGATGACAGAACCACCATCTTTTTAAATTATAATATGATGTGTTGAATGTTTAATGGATTGGAATAGTTTCATATTCAAACACTTCAGGGTTTGTTTAAAATTTTCAATAATACATTGCTTTACTTTAACAGCAATAGTACTAGTAGTGCTTTACGTGACACTGTTTGTATAGACAGCTTCTAGGTCACAGTTTGATCTGCTGAGTAAAATTGGACTAGGACTGGATTAGAGCTCTAAATTTTAGGATTTGGTTTGAGTTAGAATTTACTCACACTTCAAGCAAGGCATGATGAAACATTTCCATCTCTTAATTAAGACCAGAGCTGTTTTCAGAGCTGCTAGGCTAATTCAAGTGACAGTTTGACCAAAACTGAAGCTTGCTTTTTTCCTCACTAAAATCTTCAAAGCTTTCAGTCCAAACACAGCCGAAAGGCCTCTGAACCATCTGAAAGCTCCTCATCTATCCACAGTCATATGATTCTCCAATACCATGCTGGGGTCAGGAGTGCAATGAGAATGCGAGTTGAGAAACTCTTCCATCCATTATTTAGTGCTACTCCTTAGCTCCAGATTGAATAAAATTCACCTTAACCAACTAATTAAGGTCTGCATAAATACAAGCAGGTCTGTTTATGCAGGCTTGAACTAAACTTTGCAGGACCGTGGGTTGAGTACCCCTGCATTACTGTATTGATTTGGGGAGATTTACTGCTACTCACATACAAACCTTAACTACACTACTAGACATAGATGGTCATGATTATACCGGTAGACCAGCACCAAACCAAAGCAAAGCAGCATGGAAATGTATATCTATTTTTCAACAGGGTATTTCTACAAGAGAAACTGATCTTTAATCTGCAGGTAAGGAGGACTTTGATCAGAATAGATGTTAAGGAAGGAGCTGATGACCCAAGGTGAGTCAAGGATGGAAGAGGTTCAGGGACGTGGCTTATCCTTGTCATCTTCACAGGGCTTCTCATCTTCTTTCACACACTTCATTGCTCTGAAGGAATTCAACATGTTCCATTTGTGGGGGAGTTATGTGAGGCCAATGCTTGGTTGGGAAAAACAGTGGGCACCCTTCCCAGAAATAACAAAATTGTGGAGATTGGTGGAACATTATGACATACGAAGAACAAAAGAGGAATGAAGAACTTGACAAGCAGAGAGCATTAACAGTCATACATTTTCATAATTACAAGTTATCATTATGTCCATCTCTTTTTTTATCAATGTTTTCAGCTCTGTTCTCTAATTTCATGCTAATACACTTTTCCTTGTTCCTTGTCTACCTCTTTTCCATCAGCAACTTTCTATCCCTTCCTGCCCTCGGCTTCTATCCTGCTACCAGGATCTTGTCCATGTTTTTTTGTGGGTCACTTGGAAGTGGAAAATTAGCCTTGTTTCCTGAGGCAGGGATTCATCCCACTTACCCTAATAACTTGTCCAAATTAGCTCCCCTAGTTTTCAATGATAAACGTACTGATCAACATGGTTAAACGGGAGCCCCATTAACACGCAACAAAAACAGAAAATCTCAGTGCTACATTACTGCAACACCATGGTCTTGCACAAATCACGGATTGGCGGTCTTCTAACTTGATCCCTTTACATTGAGGAGAGAGAGAGGCCGTATGATCAGAGCTCCTTCTCTGTAGGTCTAATCCCCATCTCGAGGAGGCGATATTGTGATTGGACATCCCACAGTCTTTCTGGATGTTTAAGTACTGCGGTAGTTGCTCTGAGTTTGTGGAGTACCAGAACTTTGCATGTGTTGTCACTTATAGCTCTATCATTGCTAATAACAGACAGGATTAGCCCCTCTTCTGCTTGATCTCATAATCCCCCCTCTCTCTATTGCTGTCTCAGCTCATCACAATCCCAAAAACTTTATCATCTCTCTCTATGCTAAGGCAGATCTGAAGGGTATTAAAAGGGAATTGACCTCGTGTTTGAGGTTTCTGGCCCTGTTCTTTGTCAGGGAGCTCAGAGCTCATTACCACAATGGTCCTGCAAGACTTACAGTCTCATAAATCATAGATGCACTATTTTTACGGTACTGCTTTAATCAGTCCATCCATAATAATGCCATCACATTCTAAATGTATCAAAGATATATTCAAAGCAACTTACATTGCATTTAAGTTTATTATCTTATCAATTCATGCATTCCATGGGAACTGAACCCATGACTTTGCAAGCAACATCATTTACTTTCTGAGCTACAGGAATGCCTTGAGCTACAGGAACATATTCCAGAGTGAAAGCTTCCCTATTGACAAAATCATATAGGTCTCCCAATCTGATTACCAAAAGAGTTCAATGGAACTTGTGACTATAGTTGGCTAACAAGGTTTTTGGGAAATGTACCCGAGGTCTGTTGCATTAAGCTAGTTAAACAAACTCTGAGTTTCAGAGTAGGTTTAGAGTTGACCAATCCATATCCAACCTGGTTTAAATCAGGTACAATGAGCTCACAAAGCTCGGTATAAACATTCACTGTAAACTGAGGTTTAATCCAGAGTTTGTGATTTACTCTGAAGTGTGTGCATCTGGAAGTGTTTGCTCAAACTGATCTCAAACTTACCTGGGTAGCAACTAAAACCAACCTCATGCAACAGGCCACTGGTTGGGCTGGTCTGGTTTGATATTTTGTCATTGTGATTAAGCAAACTCGACGGGAAAGCAAACCCAAAACAGCCGCCTATGACTCAATCATTTAAGAGCACTGGTTGAGTTCACAGATGACTCTGCTGTTGTGTGATCTCCGGGCAGAGAGTTGGCGCTGAATGATGGAGTGCAGCATTTGATGGATGGGTGGTGGAGAGAGGGGATGTTCGGCATTGAAGCAGCAATAGGAATCTTGGCATGAGACCAGCTTTCTGCGTGAGCTGGCCTGTGCTGCTCTGCGTTAATCTGACCTTGTCTTCTTCCCTGATGCGTCTTTAGGATTAATGCTCGGTTTGCATTTATCCATCTAACCCTCTGCCTTCCTCTTCCTCCCCTGCCGCTCTCTCAGCCCCCCATCATAACACTCAACGCTGTGTCAAATTAGAGAAAGAGACAGAGAGAGTGAAGAGAGGAGGTATTATTGCCACCTCGTAGAGATGTTTTCACTCTTTACTTCTCATTTTTAACTTTGCAACTCTCAAAAGCTGTATTCTAATGATACAGTTGTAATCTAAGGATATAAAAATATATAACAGACTCTTTAGTAAAGCACAGGAACTTTATACACATAACTTTAATAATTACAACTAGAACAGCAAAAAATCAACAGGATACCTAATATGATAGAAATATAGAGCTATATTTACCCTTAAATTTACCGCTCAGGTCACTGGATGAGCGATGTCTTGTTTTTCCCTCACAACACGTCAAAAAGTCACTATCCAAAAGCCTCACTCTCTCTGTTCCTCACTGGTAGAATGAGCTGCCAACCTACACCCAAACTGCAGAACACATCACATCTTTTATGAAGCAGAAGACGCACCTCTTCCACAAGCACTGACTTCCCACTCTTAAAGGGATCATATAATGGTAGATGCACTTTTACAAGTTGATTGTACTGAAATGTGTGTTAGCAGAGCCAGTACACAACCATCATATAATGATAAAAATCCATCCAGTGTTTTTGTTTTTATCTCCTTATATGTTTTCCCTGCCTCAAATTGAGCCGTTTGTTTTTGTGACGTAGATAAAACGGACACCCCGCCCACGATTGTTGATTGACAACAGCGTTTCAACACAGACCTGCCCTGAGCGAGCTCATCGTAGTCCGTCATTGTTGATACACTGGAGCAGAATGGCGTCTAAGCGATTGTGGTGTTCTGTTCTTGGGTGTAATAACGAACACAACAAGTCATTTTACTATTCCTAAATCCGAACCGCTGAAGACACAGTGGCTGAGTTTTGGGAATATTGGGATTGGAATATTCCCCATGATCAATGTCAATGCGTTCATGTTTGCGCGAATCATTTCTCACTAGACTGCTTTATAAACGAGGAGGGTCAGTATAAAGCTGGTTTTGCTAAGAAGCTGCGGTAACACTTTACTTGAAGGGGTGTGCATAAGACTAACATGACACCTTCATGACATCATGACATGACACATGTTATGAATATGAAGGAGGTTTTATGCATGTTTATGACAACTGTCATTAAGTGTCATTCACATTACATTTTTAATGCAAATATGACATTGTTTGAGATGTCTTTGTTATGACACCTTGACATAAACCAATACTTCATAACCTGTCACTGTCTTTTTCATGACAACTTGACATTACATAGACAACACAACCTGTCATAAACATGACATAGCAGATTAATTATCAAACTTCAGAAACCACTTCGCTTTATTAGTTAACATTACATTAAACTGTGGTTGGTTTCGACATTGGCTGTCATGAAGCCATTATAACTTTTTAACCCTCAGAGACCTAAGGGTATTTTTACAAAATTTTTCCGTCTGGTGTTATTAACTAAAAAAGCTTGTAAAACATCAACCCTTTTGTGCACAGACAATTGACACACCTCTTTTTTTTCAGGACAAATTGAACTTTCAGCATATTTGTGTTACATTGATGTCACCTGAATGTAAAATAAGTTATGGGACCATAAAGACAAATGAAAAAATAAATCGGAAATTGAATCACTCAAATATTTATTGAAATCACACACAAACAAATAAAAGCTAAGCAAATTTCCTCTGGAAAACAGTTTGTTCATGTCTTTGGAGTCCTGGAGCACAGGAATAAACATTATAACTTGTACAGAACCAAAACTATTTACATTTTTCCAAAATAAGTCCAGGCGTTTTCATGAAATTCACTGGTGCCAAGCCTCAAAACAGTTCCTAGTATCAGCAATCACAAAGAGGGCCACATCACAGGCTTTGCATTTCTATTTTATTTATTTATTATTTTATTTATTCTATTCTTTTTATACTATATTTATACTACTATAATACTTTTTACAGTAAATAAATAAATGGCACTTCAGCTGGGTCTGTCCTGGTAATCTAGTTCCACATCTGTCAAAAAGCTCTGTTCTCCTGAAAATCTATCATCCTTCATGGCAAAAAAGGCCAGCGCTGATATACATCAATGTCTCTGTGATCCTCTGTGAAACCTGCGTCTCCGTGCGTATCTCTCTCTCTCTCCCTCCCTCCCTTGGAGAGAGCGCATTGCGCAATGACCCAGTGACGCACCCAATGTTTACGACGGATCAGCCTGTAATTGGTCAAAAACCATCACGTGATATCCACAATGGCAGCTTGCATCGAGCTAGCGGCAAATATGACGGAATATTTATAGATTATGGACTTCAAGTGTATCAAAGTTGGATATAAACGTTTGGATTTATTGCTGAAAAACTCCGAAAGGATGCACAAGTTCCAGGCTGGATAGAAAACCTTCTGTAAAGGCTAGAAAGACACCAAAGACACCCCCGTGATGGCTAGCTCGTTAGCTTTCTGCTGGAAAAAACGGTAAGAAAATCGATACATTTGTCATTTAGTAATATCAAAATTTCTCGGAGGTGATTTGTGGCGTCGTCGACGATGCCGTCGGGCTCAGAGGGTTAATGACAAATTCAATTCCCTTTATCGAAAAGGGAACTTCGAGATGCGTCGAAACGCTGCGGGAACGCCTTCTGCGTGAATGCGTCTGAAGCATCTATGCCAACTAGTCCAATGGAAAAAGGGAATGAGCGTCACGGGCGGGTGACGTCATGACCAGGAAAGGATAAGAGCACTTCCGCTGCTCGCCGGCATTTAGCTTCTGTGCCTCAGCAAGCGATCTGTGTCAAACTGTCCCTGTCTATTTATTGTTGTCTGTTGCAATATTGTTGGTATCGTTATGGCGAAACAAATGTACAAACGGTGTGTTCCTCCCTGCCCGCGTTTATTTAAACGGGTGGGGACACACACAGCTTTGTGTCATTTTGTTTGAGAGTAAGAGCATGCTGAGTGCTAACATTGTGAAAGTGAAACTACCAGATTAGCATGCTCTGCTCTCGCCTGTCACTCTGTATGATAGTGGCAGGCTCGCGATTCTCACGGGATGCAGGACCCGCGTTTGCCGAGGCGGCGCGGAGAATGCATTCCTGGGGATCGCAAAAGGATCTTTTGGAGGGGTGGGAGAACGGTCCGAGGGCCTTTTCTTCTTCCTTGCCCGGAAGATCCAGCTCTATCTCCCCGGTGTTGGAAGCACGCTCTGCGGTTTCTTCCGCTCGGGGAGAGAGAGCCCTTTTTTCCTTCATATTCTTCCTCCGAGGAGGTTTGTGTTTGAGAATATTGAAAGTGAAAGCAAGCACACACACTGTTGAATTAGATTCGCCATCTATTTTTCCAGTATATGATGAACTGGTGGAGGTTTTGTCCCGTGCTGTTAGTAAATTAAAATATTTAATGGCCAGCTGAGAAAAAGGAACGTTCGTCCTAAGAAACTTGACGAGCGTTTTCTTATTTCTATCACATTATCTCCACCACGAGGCTTCCATTTTTTCCCTGATTTACACACTGAATATTTAAATTATGGAATAAACCGTATTTATCACTCTTTCAGCCCTCGTGTTAAATGTTTATTCAAGATTAGAGGGTTGAAAGATTACGGTTATGATATGATGCCCCAGGTTGAACAGAAATAAAAATAGGAAAATGCTATTTTTTCACCTGGTCCAGTATCATCATTTAAGCCTCTGCTTTGCTCATAAGCCTATACTAAAGAATCTCGCGTTTGCCGAGGCAGCGTGTAGGTTTAATGTTGTAATCAGAATCTAGCTCGGATCTCGCGTTTGCCGAGGCACCGCTTAGATTTCGAGTGTATTTTGCAAAAATAAGATTCTGTGGCTGGGATCTCGCGTTTGCCGAGGCAGCGCGTAGGTTTAAGCAGAACTACTTTGGTTTTATGGGTAAAGCTTATACGGCAGCAGGTCAGCTGGAGAATGTTTATAGAAATCTATATTATAATGCTCCAGGCTTATCAGGCCGATCTGCTGGGGTTCTGGATATAGCGAAATTTGAGCCTCCGGGTCTCTTCGGCGACGCATTCCATGCGGTCGTTGTTAGGTGATACAAGATATATATATATATATATATATATATATATATAAAAAATATATATATATAATAAGGTTTCTCCCTCGCTGTGTCCAGCCCCCCTGGGGCTGCTGGGCGTGAGCAGCCCCAGCCGTCGAGTTCATCATATTATGTGCACAGAAAGAGAGTGCTGCGTCTCGTGTTCCTCCATGTAGATACTGGAGACAGACGCAACCCTCTCAACCGAAGTCGCCTAAGCCTAAGCCGGATCTGAGGACCGTTCTTCAGGCGAAGAAAGCTTCGGTTCAAAAAAAAAAAAAAAGGTCCTGATGCTTAGGCATCAGGCCTGTGAGGACAGCCCCGATCGGAGTGGAGCGGTGTTCACCTCATTATACGGTGCCCGTTCCACTTCGGGGTCCTCACGAGACCCTCCTGCCAACCCTGCCACCTCTGGTGCTTCAGGGCGCAGTGGTCTCCAGCGAGTCGCTGGTGCTATGCTGCGGCACAGCATCGGTTTCGCGCCCTCTGAGGGGGGTTTTAGAGCAGTCAGGTCAGGTAGTTCCTGCCGGTATGTTTCAGGCTCCAGATTTGGCTCTCTCAGTAACACCAGAGACCAGCCTCGAGAGGCTGGTTCCCTTAGTAAATTTTCTGGCAGCGGGGAAGCTTCTGCCGAATATTTCTCATTGGGTCCTGCAGATTGTAGAGAAAGGATACAGAATCCAGTTTGGCTCTCGTCCTTCTCGTTACAGCGGGGTGCTACCCACAGTGGTGCATCCCGAGCAGGCTCTGGTAATGGAGCAAGAAGTAAGGGCCCTGTTAGCAAAAGAGGCTATAGAACAGGTGTACTCACCCGACCGAGAGTCGGGTTTTTACAGCCGTTATTTCATTGTTCCAAAAAAGGATGGAGGGTTGCGTCCCATTTTAGATCTTCGCCTGTTGATTCGGTCAGTTCAGAAACTCAAGTTCAAGATGCTGACCCTCAAGCAGATCGTGACCCAAATCAGATCCGAGGACTGGTTTGTCACGATAGATCTAAAGGATGCATACTTCCATATCTCCATCCTCCCTCAGCACAGGAAGTTCCTAGGGTTTTCTTTCGGGGGCAAAGAATACCAATATCGGGTTCTTCCTTTCGGTCTAGCTTTATCACCCCGCACGTTCACGAAATGCGTGGATACAGCTCTAGCCCCCTTGGGCTTCAGGGCGTACGTATTCTGAACTACATCGGTGACTGGCTGATTCTGCGGAATCGGAGCAGTTGGCGGTTCGGCACCGAGGTGTCGTTCTCGCTCTTATGCAGATGTTGGGGTTGATGCTCAATACCAAGAAGAGTGTGCTTTCTCCAGTATTGAGAACCACTTTCCTTGGTGTGGTATGGGATTCAGTGACGATGAGGGCCAGCCTATCGCCCGTTCGTGTAGCTGTTATCCTGGCAGCCATCAAAGAGCTAAAGCTAGGTCAGTCACGCACTGTAAAACAGTTCGAGAAACTGTTGGGTCTACTGGCAGCAGCGTCCAACGTGATACCTTTTGGCCTGCTGTACATGAGGCCTTTACAGTGGTGGCTCAGGACCAGAGGGTTCTCCCCGAGGGGAAACCCTTTCCGTATGATCAAGGTTACGCGGCGATGCCTTCGTGCCTTAGAGATATGGAGGAAACACTGGTTCTTAACCCAGGGCCCGGTGTTGGGAGCTCTTTGCCATCGAGCTACTATCTCGACAGATGCTTCCCCTCACCGGCTGGGGAGCGGTAATGGAAGGCCGCTCGGTTCAGGGTCTGTGGAAAAGCCATCATCTTTCGTGGCACATCAATTGCCTGGAGATGATGGCTGTCTTCAATGCGTTGAGACATTTCCTTCCGGACCTAAGAGGCCATCATGTGCTCGTTCGAACAGACAACACATCAGTGGTCTCTTATCTGAACCGCCAGGGGGGTCTGAGGTCGCGTCCGCTTTGCAAACTGGCGCACCAGATCCTCCTGTGGTCCCTGGGGAAGGTACTCTCCCTGAGGGCAGTGTATATTCCTGGGGACCAGAATATAGGAGCAGGCATCCTGTCGAGGCAGGAGCTGAGGCCAGGGGACTGGAGACTGCACCCCGAGGCGGTGGAGAAAATCTGGGAGGCATATGGCAGAGCAGAGGTGGACCTGTTCGCGTCTCACAACACGACGCACTGTCCCCTCTGGTATTCACTTACTCACCCGGCCCCCCTGGGGCTGGATGCCATGGTGCAGACGTGGCCGAGGCTACGTCTGTACGCCTTTCCCCCTGTTGCTCTGCTCCCAGGAGTTCTGGAGCGGGTCCGTCAGTGTGGGATAAGCCTGCTGCTAGTAGCACCACGCTGGCCAAGTCGGATCTGGTTTGCGGACCTGATCCTTCTGCTAGACGGGCCTCCATTGGAGATCCCTTTGAGGAGGGACCTTCTGTCTCAGGCCGGGGGCACAATATTTCACCCTCGGCCAGAGATATGGAATCTTTGGGTTTGGCCTCTGAGGGGGCCCAACTTGTAGATAGTGGTCTTTCAGCTGAGGCTGTTGAGACCATCCTAAGCTCCAGAGCTCCAGCTACGAGGAAACTGTATGCGCTTAAATGGAGAGTTTTCTCCTTATGGTGTCACCGACATCAGTGGGATCCGGTTAATTGTTCTGTCAACACAGTAATCGAGTTCCTGCAGGAGCGCTTTGTGTCAGGTCTATGTCCTTCCACACTAAAAGTTTACGTGGCAGCCATTGCGGCTTACCATACCATGGTGGGAGGTATATCTTTGGGTCGAGACCCCCTGATTACACGTTTCCTTCGTGCACTTTGAGGCTGAGGCCTGCAATTCGCACTAAGGTGCCAGCTTGGGATTTGACTGTAGTTCTAGTAGGCCTGTCTATGGCTCCATTCGAGCCCTTAGATTCGGTCTCAGAGAAGTTCCTTACTCTTAAGACCATCTTTCTCCTAGCTATTTCGTCCCTCAATAGAGTTGGTGACCTTCAGGCTCTTTCGGTCTCCCCCACCTGCCTTGAATTTGCACCGGGGATGGTCAAGGCGTTCCTTTATCCAAAACAGGGATACGTCCCTAAGGTGCCGACCTTGACTCCGAGGCCTATCGTGCTGCAGGCTTTCTGTCCTCCTCCGTTTGCAACTGCGGACCAGGAAAGACTGCACTTGTTGTGTCCAGTGCGAGCATTGGACACATATGTACATCGGACATCCTCAATCAGGAAGTCCGATCAACTATTTATTTGCTTTGGATCACCTAAAAAAGGTCTTCCTGCTTCAAAACAGACAGTCAGTAAGTGGATAGTCGAGGCTATTTCACTTGCTTATGAGTACTCGGGCCAGCCTTGTCCTTTGGTGGTCCGAGCTCATTCTACCAGGAGTATGGCGGCTTCTAAAGCCTTGCTGCATGGGGTTTCTCTCCATGACGTTTGTGATGCGGCGGGCTGGTCCTCTCCGCTCACATTCGTGAGGTTTTACAGCCTGGACCTGGATGCTGCCCCAGGTTCTCAGGTGCTTAGTGCTTAGCTGAACAGTCTGACACTCAGGTACTTGAATTATGGTGCATTGGGTATTCTCGTTCCCGCAGCGTTTCGACGCATCTCGAAGTTCCCTTTTCGATAAAGGGAACGTCTCAGGTTACTATTGTAACCATAGTTCCCTGAGAACAGGGAACGAGACGATGCGTCCCTCTGCCATACTTCTGGCGTCCCTGCGATCGGCTTGCTTCGGCACTGTCGAAGCTAAATGCCGGCGAGCAGCGGAAGTGCTCTTATCCTTTCCTGGTCATGACGTCACCCGCCCGTGACGCTCATTCCCTTTTTC
The DNA here is from genome assembly GCA_036326025.1 of Chrosomus eos. NCBI lineage: Eukaryota > Metazoa > Chordata > Actinopteri > Cypriniformes > Leuciscidae > Chrosomus > Chrosomus eos. The sequence goes on along the minus strand of CM070837.1, from coordinate 5,304,931 downwards.
CATTGGACTAGTTGGCATAGATGCTTCAGACGCATTCACGCAGAAGGCGTTCCCGCAGCGTTTCGACGCATCGTCTCGTTCCCTGTTCTCAGGGAACTATGGTTAAAATAGTAACCTGAGACGTTTTACCACTGTAGTTGAGGTCACGAAAAATATTCATGACACAGTTATAATGGCCTCATGATAGCCAATGTCTAAACCAACCACATGACAGTTTAACTTAATTTAATGTCAAGTTGTCATGAAAAAGACAATGACAGGTTATGATGTTATGGTTTATGTCAAGATGTCATAACAAAGACATCTTAAACAATGTCATGTTTGCATTTAAAATGTCATTATTGAGCGAAAGACACTTAATGACAGTTGTCATAAACATGCATAAACCCTACTTCATATGTCATGTCAAGGTTATGAAGGTGTCATGTCAGTCTTATGCACACTCCTTCAAGTAAAGTGTTGCCCAGGGTACATTACGGCATGTATTCTATGTAACGTTACGACGTTCTCAATATAATTCATAACCCCACGTTTATAATGAACAACGCGTTATGGTTATTGTGTTATTAAAAACTGAGTATGCAGAGGGAACCTTTGAGAACCTGTTTTATACTGGTAAAATGGAGATTACTAAAGATTAGCAAAATTACATTAAAAACAATGGAAAAACCTTACATTTGATTACCAATTAAAACATTATTCATAAGTATATGTTGTGTTTAAAGCATTTAATGAAAAAAGTTTTTTTTTCTGCCAGTTTTTTGTTTAGAAGTGCATACTACCCAATTACTTCCAAATAATCGCAACACCAACCTACCAAATACTGCTATTTACTTTATAATAACAGATTTTGGTAGCTTGGTGTTATGATTTTTGGGAAGTCCTTGGGTGGTAGAAAGCCATATGATGAATCAGAGTTCATCATAAGTAGCCAGTACATAAAACATGACCAATACTCATATTAATGTGTGATGTGTTAAGCAAAGACTACTGGGAATGTCATTTTACTGTTTTTTTGTAAATTGCATATAATGTGCTGTTATACCATTTACCATTTTTCAGCATAAATAGTGAGTTAACATAATTTTATCCAATTAACTTGTTTTTACTGTAGCATTTTTGCAAAACATAAAAATGTTGTTCTTAAAATGTTTTACATTGGAGGAGTGGCTCTGCTTTCGGATTTATGATGGTGGTTATAAGACACTGTTTATGGCAACTTAAGACACTAGTATTACAGCAAGAAAGCTTTGTATGTGATGTGTGCATGTTAGTCTGTATGTTCCACAAGCACCATTTCCAGGGGGTTGAAACAGGAAGAGGGGCTGAAATTAAATTTGGGGAGTGCACAAGAAAATGGAGCCCCCATAAAACCCACACTGGGTCCCCAAATACTTTCATGATGGATTTATAAACTGCAGAAGGAGAGGGGAAAGGCCTGTTTATTTTAGATATTTAGATGTGACCCTTTTTGAGACTGACCGCAACTTTAGACAAAAAAAAGGGAAGAAATGACTCGACTACAGGAAGCCACGGGGTACCATGTCAAGATAAACACAATAGAGGGAAAGGACTTTAAGGGAGGGAAGAAAGAAAAAGACAGAACAGAGTGAGATAATGTGGGCTAGGGTTAAGAGTTAGGCCTCAACTTAAGGTCATTTCTTCATGGGAGGAAGTTATTAAGAGCGCTTCATATAGAGAACCATGAGCCCGGGTTATAGACTGACACACATACACGCAGGGAACATGAAGGCCTTCAACCATACAGAGAAACACAATGGAAACTCAATAGCCTTTAAAAAACCTGATCAAATAACATTGGTTCTGCCGTCAACTAACAAGGGTCAATATTACATCTGTGATTCTCAAAAACCCAGATCTGTCTGGGGTCGGAGGGTGGTTTGGTTCTCATGGGCTTCGGCAGAAATATGGAGTTAGTTTGCGAGGAGGAATGTGAGGCGAGGGGGTGCAGATGGTCTCGTTATGAGAGTGCACTGAAGTAGTTTGTTATTTACGGTGAGGGATTCCTACGTTTCAGCACTCACCACGTCTTCACCTGCAGACACTTTCTGAACGCTCGCACAGACGAGCCACTGACGCAACTATATCTCCCACAATCCTCTCCTACTAGTCTACGCTTCGGACACTAACATACAGACTTTAGTCAGCGTAGAGGTCATGTATTTGATGAGAATGATAATAAGGCTTTGAGAGAAGTTGTGTATATAAGTCTATAAATCAAAACACAGAGAGAGGGTGGGAGAAAAGACACATTTCACAGACGGTACGGATCAAAATTGAAGTAAATTGCCTCTTGCCTGCAGCTGTCTTCCAAAAGAGATGTGACCTCAATGAAGAGCTCTACATAAGCTGGCACTCGGTGCCGCAAACAAGTAGTGCTCCTCAAGGGAGTCTCCACACTGCAAGGACAGTTTCAAACTGGGCTCGTAAAGAGCGTTTGTCTATAAACCTGGAATGTTTTCTCCCTTAGTTTATGAACACAGCAATCAGCAAAATTTGTTTTACACAAATGTGACTTGCATAAACACATGTTGGCATGTTGGAAACCAAACTAAGGAGAAATGCAACACTGTAACAATGTTTAGTCCGTGTTTCAAACAAAGTCTACAGATTTGATTGCATAAAGCACCTTGAGTGTAATTTCCCCCTTAAGATTGCACTTAGGTTTCCCTAATGCCTGCATTCAGCAATCCTATAAGATCATTACAAATCACACTGTACGACATGGATTTAATAAACTTGGGTACATGTATCTAGACGTATTGAATGACACGTATTATACGTGAATATACACGTATAATGATGATACGGCGTAAGTGACTATAGAAGAATGAAACGTCATCAGCATGCGCTAGTGTTAAACAAATAGAGCAAGATGAATCGCACTATGGCAGGTGTGGTTTTTATATGCGCTGAAAAAAAGAGGAGGAAGCGAAAGAGGAGAAAATGGACGTGGTCATGGCTAATTATATGAAAATAATGTCTATAATAATATGATAGAATTTTTTTTAATAGGTCAGGAGATTTGTTTGTGATGTTTTGTTGTATTTAGTGTGCTTTTGCCGCTACTTATATGATTGGAATTGAGAAACAGCCCAGGCAAACACAGGATGTGGAACACAGGAACAATATGGGAACAAGGAAACACTTCAAAGTAAGAGTCCACAACACAAGACAGGGAAACCCAAGACCGTAATCATGACAGTTATGTTGTTTTCTGTGAAATCTTACCGCTATCGGTCTTTATAAATAACGTGTCCATGGACACAATGGATTTTTGTTACAGAAAATCTTGGGGCTCTAATCAACTCATTTTCACGGTGATGTGAGAAAAAGAATGAATAGGCTATATTTGGGTCTTTTTCGAAACTTTCCCCTAATGGGATTCTTCTGGGCTTTTTTTCCCCTTACTCAGGACATATTGAGGATACAAAATCAGTTGAGTTTGCTTATGTTGCAATTTGTTCTATCTTTTTTCATAAAATGACTTGACTACTAGTTTATCCTCTTCATTTTCATTTGCTTCAAACTAAATAATTTGTCGACCCTGACCCTGATATTTGGTCCACCTGACTGGCATGTAATAACAAAATGAACTCAACCGTACCAGTGAAGAACGAAAGCTTCCCGTCCTCATGTGGCTTCTACTAAGAGAACAAGACATGAGCCTATTTTAGAGCTATTTGTGCTGTTAATTACAGACACAGTTCATCTCTCCATCCTCATGCATGGCCTGTGGGCTGGGTGTGACGTTACCCACAATGCATTGCTACATCTGTGCATTTAGATTCACACGACACAGACCACGGTTTAGGGAAGCATAGAGGGAGACATGCAAACATTTGCTAAGCTCCCTTTAACTAGACCAGAGCATTCATTACCGGGTCACAGTACCTACACACTGCTGTCTAACCAGCGTTAGGTAGGAACTAATAATAACTTTGACAGTAGCTCAACTCTTACACAATAGTATAGCCTAGTTTTTATATACAACAAGCTGTAGTTTTTTTAAACAAGTATACTTTTAAAAAAGAGTGTTTATCCCATTCCTGGAATGTTGCATAGCGTTGAGAAGTCATTGTAATCAAACAATACATTTTTATACATTCTCTTGTCATCTTCCACAGAAGAAAATCATACAGATTTGGATCATCATGAAGGTGCATACTGTAGATAATGAAAGAGTGTGTGAATAATATGATCACCTGCTTGCATGTTTTTAGTGCTTTAGAAGCGTGTCTAGTGAAATCAGCATCGTCGCAGTCCTGAAACTCATAAACTTCATCTCCCACGAGCCCTCACTGACGTCTCCACAGGTGACTTCACAATGTGCCCATAAAATGTATCTTTCCTGTAAGCCGGAGGGCCGTGACCTCAGCGTGACCCTGTTTCTCCCTGTGATTCATGGGAGTTCAGGAGAGATACAAGCGATTCCTCAGATTCCTCCATGACCAGACACCGACAACAGCACGACACTTGGGAAGCAGAGATCACAGACCTCAGGGACCACCGTAACTCACAGTGTGTTGTGTGTGTGTGTGTGTGTGTGTGTGTGTGTGTGTGTGTGTGTGTGTGTGTGTGTGTGTGTGTGTGTGTGTGTGTGTGTGTGTGTGTGTGTTGTGTGTGTGTGTGTGTGTGTGTGATTCAGAAAGAGAGGGAAGACAATGGTAGTACAGTCCCACTCCACACCATATACACATCTCACCGCTAATTCATTATGCTAACGTCCATGACCTCTCTGTGTCTGTTATTAAAGCTTTCAGATGCAGTGAGAATGTGTGTGTGTGTGTGTGTGTGTGTGTGTGTGTGTGTGTGTGTGTGTGTGTGTGTGTGTGTGTGTGTGTGTGTGTGTGTGTGTGTGTGTGTGTGTGTTTTTTACAGTAACTTCTCTGTAAATGACTCCCTGTTTGAGCTTTTCGTGATCTTGTGGTTGTGTTTAAAATGAAACGCATGGCTGTACTGGAGCGAGTGTATCTACATTGAGTATATTCAAAATAAACTGATTCCTTGAAGAGGCTATGTGCGTTTTTCTAAAATTTAAACTCGCGACTGACACCTGTGGCCAAAAAACAGAACTGCTCTTCCTTTCTGCTCGCTCTCGCAGCCAGGGTTGCCAGGTCTGCACAACAAAACCAGCCCAATTTGCTCATCAAAACTAACCCAATCACGGCCAAAAATAGTCAAATAGCGTTCCCGGGTGTTTCCCCGATAACAATCATGTTCCAGTGATTAAAACAATCGCGTCAACCCGTGCACTACACAAACAACCCGCGGAAACAGTGCAGGCATACGGACCTGACAACACTGCTCGCAGCGCTCGTACGTGCGTGCACACTTCACAAGTAATCTGCTGCCTGCAAGGAGGTCAACATTATGTTTACAGAGGTAAGAACAGTCAAATACATATTGTTTGAGACAAGTTTGCGAGTGTAGGCTACTTGCTGACTAGCGGTGGTGGCAGAGTGATCTGAAACGTTTAACACGCTTGACGTCACATCCGCAGACAGCGCGGGAAAAATCCGACCCGACAGAAAATAGGAAAAATAGGATACAGGCTTATAGTAGGTGCACCCACTGTGAGCGGACAAGGTGTCAGTATGCTCAACAGGAAATGTTTGAGTCATAAATGGTCAAATAAAAAGGCTATTGTTACGTTTATTTTGGGGAAAAAGTTCCATATAGTCCCTAGTAGATTCTAGTAGATTCCCATAGTACATTCATTGTTGAATACATTGGTTTGTTTTATGTTTCAGTTAAATAAGTAATTTGGCTCTCGAACACCTGTCAACTCTTCTGCTGTACTCTTCTATACTGTATTTACCTTATCAACCAAATAGCAATGCAGAAACGCCCACAACACCCTATCAACAGAACACTCTACAAAACACTCCTAGAAACTACCTAGTTGTCTTCTAGTAATGATCTAGATCATGCTAGCAAACTAACCTTAAAACACTTAGAACACCTTACCAACCACAGACTGTAGCAATATATTAGTTACCGCATAGCAACACACTAAAAACACTCCCAGAAACCACGGTGCCCTAGCAACCAAAATGAAATGCACTAGCAACCCTAAAACTTGGCAACCACTCATAACACCCTAGCAACCATATTGCAACACCCTGATACCAAACAACATCCTAGCGTAATGGTGGTGAGTTTTGCCAGAGACAATTTATATGAGACATGCCACTTCCTCAATCCTCAATAGATCTATATAGGGAAAACCCGTAACGCCAAAGATGGTGGCCGAGTGGCATGACTTGCCTAAACGGACTTTGATTTTGCACAGACAAAAACAGAAGCGGTCATGGTTTGGGAAAAGAGGCCATCTTGGCATGCCAATTTAGCAAATGGAGCTTGAGAAAAGTAGTTTTAAGTTTTAGCGCCATGTCGTCTTGATCAATATGGCATTTCATGTTGCATTTTTATTGGCTAGTCAGTAGACGTAGGTCGTAGCATCAAACACACTGTGAGAGGATCTATGACACTGTCAGAAAATGATCGTTTGGTCTGAAGGCCGTGACGACAGCCGTCTCTGAATCTCACTGTACGACGTAGAGCCACCGTTCAGGAGCCACAGCCACAGAAATCCTCACGATTGCTCAACTTTCATCTGGGACAGCCCAACATCATACAGTGTGTACCGGGCATTACTCATCTTATGGGTGTTTTTGAGTCTTAGTGTTTCTGATCCATGCCGACAGTCACACCCTCAGATTTGGACTCAACTCTTTAACCTAAACAATCCCATTCTTTACTTTGGCATCTGTGCCTGAAATAAAAATACAAACTTACATATAATTTTTCACAATTCTGCTGTGAATTATGAGAGTATTTCCATTTGTTCTGAGGTGGGCTGTGTGTGTGTGTGTGTGTGTGTGTGTGTGTGTGTGTGTGTGTGTGTGTAGTGTGTGTGTGGTGTGTGTGTGTGTGTGTGTGTGTGTGTGTGTGTGTGTGTGTGTGTGTGTGTGTGTGTGTGTGTGTGTGTGTGTGTGTGTGTGTGTGTGTGTGTGTGTGTGTGGTGTGTGTGTAGAACAGAACTCTCAGAACTACATACAGTGACCAACCCATTATCTTATCTCTTTCTCAAACACATACACACATTTAGCTAGTTATGCAAATGAGTATATAGTGCACCTTTGACTTGTATTGTTTTTTATATAAAGCTAATAAATTATAGTGATATCAGATTATCTCAAGTAGGCTTGGGAATCGGTTCCAGGTTCCGGTTTGGAACCGGTTCCGAACGTTCCGATCCATCGGAATCGTACATGTCCACACGTTAACGATTCCACTAACGATTCCGAATGTTCCGTTCCATCCATTCCCGCGTCGCGGCATGACGTTACAGTATGCGACTGGATTTTTAAATCCCCCAAGACGTAGGCTAAACGATCGAGAGTGTGGCTTAATTTTAAATGCAGACCGGGGGAAGCAAATCTGGGCGACATCTACAGCTCCAATGACGGCATCAAAACAATGAAAGCATGGCGAAGCGGCTCTCCACGGCTCTGCTTTCGTCGGCGAAAAAGTTAAGAAACTCGACGCTATAAGCCCTCAGTACCGAGCCGAGCAGTTCGCACGTGACTTTTATGCAGTGTTTCCCACACATAGACTAATTCGCGGCCACAAAATCAACTCCGGCCGCCACATATTGAGTTTCGTTCATTTTTTTAATGCTATTTAAAACACGCAGCGTATTCTTTCCGTTGTATTTCCTTTCCCCGCTCTCCCTCCGTCTCTCTATCACTCACGCGTCTCTCTCTCTCACACACACACACACACACACACACACACACACACACACACACACACACACACACACACACACACACACACACACACACACACACACACAGCGTCTGTCTATGAGGCGCCAGACTGGACAAAAGCGAAGCGAACTCCGCGAGTGACACTGGGCGAGAGAGAGACAGAGTGTGACTTTTATTTAAACTTATATAAACTAATATAATTTATTTTACTGGACAGTTTAAAGCTCATAAACATATTTTGTTGTTACTTGAAGAGTGCAGTGTCAAGTGGCATCATGCAGTATTTGTCCTGAAAAGGCTAAATGTCTGTAATTTAAGGTCATTCCTATTTTATTTGTATACATTTTAATCATTAACTTTAAAAGCACACTCTTTTTATTACTAAAATAACAGTAAAGGGTAAAAAAAAGGAATTCCCAAAAAATAAAAAAGGAAAAAAAACGGATTTTGGGAAGAAATAAAACGGAATTTGGGAAAAAATAAAACTGATTTCATAGGGCCCTAAATATTGCACACTTGTTTTTCATTCTCTAAAACCACTTTAAATTAGACATTCAAAGCCAACAACTCTCAAAGCCACACTGTAAGTGTTCAGCAGATGGTACAGGAATCGATATGGGAATCGATAAGGAATCGCATCGATAAGCGGACTCGACAATGGCATCGATATCGATAATTTCTTAACGATGCCCATCCCTAATCTCAAGTCCACGACAGCACTTAAAGAAAAGTATAAAGCTCCACTACAATAAGTTGGCCTCACTATCGCCATCTGTGGTTGAAACATAAAACTGCATGTTGCTTGCAGAGAGGTTCTTCTTTTACATCAGGGATGGACAACACCGTTCCTGGATTCATCTCAAAACTCACCGGAACAAGCTAATCAATGTCTTCTGGATCACTAAGACTACAGGCAGGTGATTTTTTGTATCATGGTTGGAGCAAAACTTCCCATCCCTGTTTTTACGCCATGCATGTGTCTCTGCGTAATCACTAGATCACAGTAGATCATCAGTTACGCTGCACCAAGACCCACTGACTGATGAAGAACTTCCAGCAAAACATCATGAGCAAGCTTTAAAATGATTATGTATTTAATTTATGTATTGTTTTCTTTGAAATGTCCGTGAATGGAGGTATTGTCAGATCTAGCTAACTTCTAAGGACAAGTGTATCCCTAGCGAAGCAAACTCACTTTCTCTCTGACTGTCTAATTCTGACCCTGTACAATCTAATTCAATCTCACATTAAGAGAGACGGACGCAGCCATTGACCATGATGAAACCCCTGCGGGCGAGCCAGCGGCGCACTAATGCCTCACATTACACACACTCATTCAGCTTTCATCATTCATCATTCAAACACACTCTTTCAGAGACACCTATGGAGAACTTTTAACAATGTTATTTCCAGCCCATTATTAAATTATACTGTTTGGGAGAATTATATTTTCACTTGCAAAATAATATTTCTATTCTTACATTTTAAATGTATCTAATGTTGTAGGTTGAAATAATTACACAAAACTATATCCATATTAAATTTTGAATCAGTAGTTAATGTAACATTGTTTTTTGAGAAAATCAAGAGACAAAACAACTAATTGAATTTAAATAACATGCAACTGTTTAACATTACATTCAGTTCGCACTTAAGTATGTTCTTTTTAAGAATTTTATTTGCGCAGTAGGCCCTATGTATTCTTTTTAAAAGTACTCTAATGTGTACATGTACATCTTTTTCACAATAACACTCACAGTCAACAAGTGTCACCCCCCTTTTTTTAATATACAGTACATGCAAATGCACATTTCTAACTTAAATGCTTGTAATTCAAGAATGCTTTGGAATATAGACGTAAGATTGGTCTCGTTTTAAAGAAGACATTTGGCAGATTTTTGTAGACGTGAAATAAATTAAGAAAGTGAAACAGAAATAAAGTTATAGAAGTTTGAGTTTATGAAAATGTACAATGTAAAGAATTTAATTATTCATATTTTATATAAAATATATTTTTCAAAACGGCGACTCTAAAACTGCAAAAAAATCAAAGCCAAACATCTGAACAAGTTGCGTTTCAAATTTTAGGTTGAAAAAGTTTTCAGTGAGATTTTGTTTGGGCGCAGTACCAAACTTTTTCACTAGGTCATAACCAGACTCCATTACTGCCCATATAAGGGCACCTCCATTTCCATATGTTTATTTTTTTTATTATTATTTCCACAATTTTCATACAATTTATGTAGACATCCTATTCAGAAGTAATATGAGAAGTTTGCCAGATTTTGATATGAATTCAACCTCTAAGAAACACATAAAAAGAACAAGTATGTGCGTTATAGCTTGCTGCCACATCACAAATGGCGAATCTATAGTTTTTTTCTTTATATTAAAAAAAATACAGACCTTTTTTTCTAAAAACAATTGAATGGATGCTATCTTTTTAACTCTTGGCATGAAAACAAACTGAGGTTTCTACCCTTCTTTCATTAGTTTTCATGTTCATCACTGTTTCAAAATAAAGGTCTAAACACGCCTTAGGAGTATGAAAATATTCTTGTTGTAAATTGATAAGGGCTCCTCTGTAATTTATTTTGAAAATCAATCACTAAATATGGAAACTAGAGATTGTAAGCTTTCAAATGATATATAGTTTGTCAAGATTAGTTTAGGTTTATTATAGGATATTACTGTTTAAAAATGTAATGGATTTGGGCCCACCGGTGGGCCGGTGACACTTAATACGCTGGACAAAGATATGTTTTACGCATCTCATTTGCACAAAAAAAACTGATTCTATATTGCTCAAACAGCATCAAAAAGCATGGGAACTGCCAACACGGAAATGCAAATCTGCAATAATTCAATAAAGAGCAAAGGGTATGTCGACACTAATGAAGTGTGTCTTTATTTTTCAATCTGATCAGAGCGATTCACGCTCATAACTCATTCCCATGAGCCTCTCTCTCTAGACAGAAGTAATGGGAGACAGTGAGACACAAAAGCATCGTGGTGTTTGGAGGGACTTTCACATACAGCTGCATACATTGAGCATCAGGGGGTCTCGTGTGTGTGTGTGTGTTTATTGACCCTCTGTCTCCCTCCTGCTGTTCGGCCCAGTCTGCAGCGCTAATTGAATTCACGGAGAACAAGTGTCCATTAATGAAGCTGATAACGATGTTCACAGCAAGAGAACACACCAAAGCGCCTGACGGAGAGAAAACACTCGTTCCTGAAGAGCCAGAGAGCAACTCTACAGAGATCCTCTGTGTTGTCCGGCTCTGAAGAGAAGCAATAAACAATCTGGGTATGTCGAAACTCACAGAAGCACCAGCAATAGTGAGAGAAACAAAGAAAAAGAAAATAAAAATGTCTTTTTGACAAACATTCATGGTAAATTTTGACCATTTCTGGGCTAGCTTGCTTCAGTAACATGTCCTCTTTTAGACCAGTGGAAAGGAAACATCCAAAATGCAATTTTAAGTGTTTACTTTATTACACTTATATATGTGTAAAGGTTTTTTAACATAAGAGTTTGTTCATATAGCAATTTCCTGATTTCTATTAAAAATTTTATATAAAATCTTTGGAAGATATTACTCAACATTTATTTAACCATAACAAAAGTAAATTTCTCACTGAAGTTATTTTTGCATCTCATTTTTTAAATTTTTTTTTAAAGGGGACCTATTATGCAAAATACATGTTTTCATACATGTTTGAACATAAATGTGTTTCCGCAGTGTGCGCACCCTTTAATGGTAAAAATTCACCCATTCCTTTTTCTAATTACCAGCTGCCGAATTACCAACTCAGCTCTGTCTTTCAGCCATGGGACGTGGTCCCTAGCCGCTTCACTGTTTGGCTTCACTTAGTGTAATTGCGTAGAGCTTCTGTGTTATACGTCACACGTAGGCTCACTATTGGCCGACGCTGGTCATGTGTGTGATGCGTGTGACGTTCAACCAGAAGCGCTACGCAATTACACTGAGTGAAATCTGAAGGCCAAACAGAGAAGGAAATGAATACTTGAATAAAATCGTTATTTTTGTTTGATTTTTGGGCCCAAAAGTATTATCGTCACTTGATAAACTTAAAGGGATAGTTCACTTTGGAATTAATTTTTGGTATGTTTTAGCTTACCTCAAGGGCATCCAAGATGTAGGTGTCTTTGTGGCCGCAGTATTTTCAATTTTGATATTTTTAGGTCAACCCGTTCTTGTCTGTCAGTCATATAATGCAGATCTATGGGGTTCACCTTAAAAAGCATACACAGAGAAGTCCAAATTAAACATGATTTAATGACTCGTAAACGTAAGTACACATTGATGACCTAAGACACGAAACGAGTGGTTTTTGTGAGAAAACGAACAGTATTTATATAGTTTTTACCTCTTGTAAACACAGCCACGTCCAAGTGATCTGAGATCGCGAGCGCTTCGGTCTTTTCCGGAAAGCACCGGAAGTGAAACCTCGCGCGTGTACGTCACTCATACAATTGTTTTATTTTTTTATTTTTTTGTAATTGTTTTCATTTACGACGGTTTAAAGGGATAGTTCACTTTGGAATTAATTTTTGAATTAATCTGAGAGGTCGCGAGCGCTTCGTTCTTTTCCGGAAAGCACCGGAAGTGAAACCTTGCGCGTGTATTTCACTCATTGTTTACACAGAACAGAGATTGTAGGTAAGACGGCTAATTAAAAGGGTACTAATTTGCGCTTATCCGGGATGTTTAAGAGCGAGTCACTATAGTCACTTGGACTATTTTAACGATGTCTTTAATTACTTTTCTGGGCCGGCAAGTTTCAGTCCCTTAGTAGCCTATGGAGGATTGATCCTGCTCTCAGATTTAATCACAAATATCTTAATTTGTGTTCCGAAGATGAACGAAAGTCTTACGGGGTTGGAAGAGCATGAGGGTGAGAAATTACTGACAGAATTTACATTTTGGGTTGAACTAACACTTTAATGATATTTTAATTGCTACAGATTTAAGGCTCAATCCCAATTCACCCCTTGCCCCTACCCCTTGTTTTCGAGTGTACCCTTGGCCCTTAAAACAGAGTTACAAGGGCCAAGGGGTTGAAATATTCCCCTACGAAATGGAACAACCCTTCATGGACCCGATACGTCATCAGTCGTCGGCAATGGCTCTGACTTTACGAAGTTTTTACAGGATTTCTCCATGACAACGACTGATAATGAGCGTAGCTGCTCTTAACTTTGAGGAAACATGATGATTATAACATTCCTTCCTCGAAATGTATGCATTTTCTGATTCGGAAAGGTAATTTATTATACAAATTTTTAGTACATAAAGTCATCTGCCGCTAAATTTAAATGTTTAACCGTTTGCGAAGCCATCTCGCCGGTGATTCGCGATGCATTCTGGGAACTTTCTCGTAGCCGTCCGTTTGGAGTGTGCCTCTGAAAAATCTCCGTTTCGAGGGCTATGTAGCCCTACCCCTTCGCCCTACCCCTCTATCTCAACAAGAATCGGGAAACCCTACCCCTAGACGTGAACGTGCAAAACTAAGGGGTAGGTGCCAAGGGGTGAATTGGGATAGAGACCTTAGTAACTCTCTCATTTTAGTTATGTTAGACCTGTCCTCTGCCTTTGATACAATTGATCACAATATTCTAATCTTCAGATTAATGTCTTGTGTGTGTTTGAGGTAAATGGTTTTAAAATGGTTTAAGTTTTTTAACCAATGGAACAGAACCCGTTGGATGTTGTGTGGGCTCCAGGCCGGCTGTTGGGATCGCTTGCACCTCTGTTCGGCTGGTGAGGCTAACTCATCCGATGCTTTGAGCTGCAGGCTCCTGTCTGATGCTGTGTGAGCCTTTCCGGTTGGGCAGTGGAAACTCTCGCTCCCTGTTCGGCTGCTGGCGGGACTCGCCCGTCCGATGCCGTGAGCTGCAGTCTCCCATCGGATGCTAAATGAGCCCTCCGGGTCAAGTAACCAGGGTCCTCCCCGCAAACACCATTTTGCCAACTTCAGTGCACACATTTTGGGGGGTTAGTTAATAAATTCCCGACTGCTGTCCCAAGTTCATTGGCTTTGTTGGGGAATACTCTGGGTTCGGGCCACATTCTGAACTTGAAGTTCTCCCCCGGACTGCACGCCAAATATGCAAACTCTTTTACTAATCATTTGTAAGTGTGAACTGGTACAAAGCATGTTTATCCACCAGGGACTTTCAAGCTGCAAAAAAGGGAGATAAAAAAAGACAGAGACAGAATAGAACCACAATGTTTCATTAAAGTTAGTAATCAAAATGCATTTATACATTTCTTACTATCACCCCTCTTCATTGTCAACAAAATAGACACAATCCCACTCCTGTCACGCACAGTTGCAAGCACACGTGGAAAATAAAGAGCTGGATCTAGGCAGTAGTAGATCTATTTATTATAAACTCAAAAATGAACAGAAAAATTAGTATAAAGTGATTAAAAACAGGAAAGTGAACTGAACATATATAATGCCAGGGCTTAAATACACAAGAGGACTCATCAATGAAGTGCAACAACCTAAACCATCAAGGAAAACCCATGGCAACAAGGTCAAACACAGGAAGCAGAATTAAATTAAGTGCAAAACCCACCCAAAAAAGACAGTAGTTACATCAGACATCAAATACCCTTTACTTATGTTGAATAGTGAATTACTTTATGACCACTAAAGGTAAGATCTATATTATGACTGTGTGTAGCATAAATGTAATCTGGACATACTACATTCGCCATGTTGCCCTTATCACATGACCTAACAGCGTCAGCTGCGTCGCTTCACTGCAATTCATAAATCCTCTCTCATGGACTCATAGTGAAGTGTCCGTCGTATGCACACTTCAGAATCTCACAGGAAGAAGTAGGTCATCCGGGTACTTATGCCTACTCTTTTATGAGTTATGTGAATTCAGGCATACGTCTTTTGTCACATATTGTTTTTCGTCTCCAATATAATATGTGATTTCGGATGCAGCAACAGTTTTGTTTTGTTTCTTTTTTTTTTTAAATAAAATTAAATAGTCTTACATTTTATTAAAAATCATCTGTAAATTTGTTTGTGTTTCACACACACACACACACACACACACACACACACACACACACACACACACACACACACACACACACACACACACACACACACACACACACACACACATGGATAGGCCGCATCTTTTATATTTAAAGCCCAGAGTGTATGAGAGATTTTGACCTCTGCCTGTGGAGGTTTTAATATCTATCTGATCGTTCTCAATGATGTAATATCTATGCCATGCATATTTTAAGACTTCATAAAACTCCTTTGTGTTTATGTAGGCAGTTTACCGCAGTCAGACTATTCATCTGCTGCTTTGTTAAAACTATAAATGTGTGAGAGCAGAGAGATAGATAGAAGACTGATGATGTTTGTTTGCTTATAAAGCTTTCACATCTGTTTATTTATAGTGGACATCGTGTTTCATGGAATAATTAGCTCATAAATGGATTTTTAAAGTGTGGGAGACTTCAGACAACAGGATTATTTAGGGTGCAGGTGTGGAGTGTGGTGAACATTCAGGTGATGACTTTCTGACGTTTTAAGGTCTGTTCACACCAAAAGTGGCCCGAGCCTGCACCTGCCACAGACCCTGAGCTAGCTCTGGCTCATTAGCCCTCTTCCACTGTCGGGCCAGTATCCCCGCAGTGCTACCCTAAGACCCGCCCTACACAAACCTCCATAGAGCAATGTCACACAACCCCACCATTTCACCAGCTGACTGAAAACCAGCTAGATTGGACATCTAAAATGTGCATGACAGAAGCGATCGTTTGGCCTTTACTTAAAGACTTAAGATTCAAGCATCAATATTTGACCAATGTTTTATACAATAAAAAATGTTACAGTGACAGTAATGCATTAATTTGTGTCAGGAGTGCACATCAATGCTGAATCAAACTGGTATTCACCATTTGACATAAAGTCAAGTCACCTTTATTTATATAGCGCTTTTTACAATACAGATTGTTTCAAAGCAGCTTTACAGAGATAACAGGAAAATAATGTTGTAATAGTATTGTTAAATTTATAAATAAATAATGTCCCCAACTAAGCAAGCCAAAAGCCAATGGCGACAAAAGCGAAGAAAGGCGAAAAAGTCGATAAAAAGAGAACATACCTCTTTAGTTGCACCTGCTTCCACTTATTTGTGATCACAGGCATGGACAGAACATCTCCATACACTTTTAAGTCCAAAGGCTTACACATTTGATAAAATATCATGATTGCGTCACATTTCTTTTAAAGAGTCCATGAAATTATGCTAATCTGAGGAGGTTTGAGCATTATAAGTTATAAGAGTTAACCGGGGTATGTGTTATTTATTACATATATGCAGACGCATTAGTCCGGTATCCATCAACAAAGCCACAGGGAACAGACAGATGAAACATGAAACCAAATAAATACATGATTATAATCATATATGATTTGTCTCTGGTATTTTCCATAAACGTGTGTATTTATTATGGCAATGGTTATCATAAGTAGCCTTTAGCATCACATACACTTGGTTGTTTTAACCCAATGGGTCAAACATGGTCAAACCAAAATGTTGGGTTAAAAATGTAATTAAAAAAATTTGTCCCACTTTATATTAAGTGGCTTTAAGTACTATTCACTTACATCGACAAATAAGTACAATAATTATTGTGTTGAGGTTGTATTGTAAAACACTTGTGCTGCTATTGAGGTGTGAGACTGGTAAGGTTATGGTCAGGTGTGTGTGGTATGGGTCGGTTTAAGGTTGGGTTAAGTTGTAAGGGAAGGGTCAACTGTTTAATAACAAATGTAATTACATAAATTAATCACAGTTGTAATTACATGCAGGAAATTTCAAAATATAAGTACAATGTAAAAACATGTATGTACACAATAAGTCCATTGTATCAAATTATTGTACATTGAACTTAAAGCCACTTAATATAAAGTGGGACCAAAAAAATTAACCCAATGGCTGAGTTTGTCCATATTTGACCCAAAGTTTGGTTTTTAAGAGTGATTTATTTCTGCATCATACAGGGATCAGAATCCCCATCGGATCGCAATCGGAAGTTATTTCAAACACTTGCATGGTGTCTGAAAAGTGAGTTTTGAGCTGATTTTTTCCCCAAATGTCTTAAATGTTGAGGTTAGCTGGTAGTCTGGTATAATAACATGGGAAATAAGCAGCAGTGTTAACCCTCTCCTTTGTTCATAACCACTCCTCAAGCCCCAGTTGGCCCACTTTGGACCAAATGTTAAAATTTAACATTTTAAAACATAACTTCTTTTGCACAGGGCAAATGAGGGAGGAAACAAGGAACAGGTGAAACAAATAACACTGACAAGGAAGCCAAACTCAAAGTACCAAACTCACACAGAAGACATGTGAAAAATGATAATTTGCTGCTCAAGAAAAATGTCTTGATTATTATCAAAAAATAAATAAATATTATTTTTGTAAGGATTATTTGATGAAAAGAACATTCAATTATGTGAAATAGAAACTTTTGGAACAATATAAATGTATTTGACTGTCTATTTAATGCATCCTCACTGAATAAATGTATTAATCTCTTTCTTTAAAAAATTGTACTGACCCCAAACTTTTGACCAGTAATGTATATAAACAGAACAATCTAAAATAGCACAGTTCTGTAGAGAGTAAGTCTAGAGTCAGAGATAACCAGTCTATGAGCAGACACAGCACAGCAGACGCTTGTCTTGGTTTACGGCGTCCTCATCCGTTCTCACAATCTCACCGTATCTCACTTCCTGTCATTACACAGTTTGACCCTTGACCTTACGATCTATTTGGGAGCTGGAATGAACAATGCACAGATTGATAGCAGGAAGTACATATATCCTAGAGTCCGCAACTGTAACACCATCAGTATAGGCAGAGTGACTGAATATTTTAAAGTGACCCTATTATGCTTTTTCGAATAATAGACTTTTAATGTAATACAGCTGTTTGTGATTAGGTCTGCAAGGTTTTAAAGATCAAAAATGTAAAACAAATTAAATGATTGTCTCCTAAAAGAAAGAATCAACCTGAACTGCTGAAATTAGTTATCTGTAATTTTAGTCTCACTTCCTGTTACATACCTA
Source organism: Chrosomus eos (assembly GCA_036326025.1). Taxonomy (NCBI): domain Eukaryota; kingdom Metazoa; phylum Chordata; class Actinopteri; order Cypriniformes; family Leuciscidae; genus Chrosomus; species Chrosomus eos. The sequence goes on along the minus strand of CM070837.1, from coordinate 5,286,986 downwards.
TACAACAATGTAACAAATTATGCATAATGCCAGTCTATGGTTGTAATTGGCTGCTGGCAAACAACATCTACTTTGACCCTCAAATTCTTTAGTTGTAACCGAGACTTGAAGAGTTTGGTTTGTGTTGCCGACATTTCGAGAAGATGCTGCCAATTCCGATATGGCAATGGCCATTTGTAAGCGGCGTAAGCCAATCACAACAGACTGAACCATCTGACCAATCAGAGCAGAGTAGACCAATCACAACAGACTGGACCATCTGACCAATCAGAGCAGAGTAGACCAATCACAACAGACTGAGCCATCTGACCAATCAGAGCAGAGTAGACCAATCACAACAGACTGATCCATCTGGCCAATCAGAGCAGAGTAGACCAATCACAACAGACTGGACCATCTGGCCAATCAGAGCAGAGTAGACCAATCACAACAGACTGAACCATCTGACCAATCAGAGCAGAGTAGACCAATCACAACAGACTGATCTATCTGGCCAATCAGAGCAGAGTAGACCAATCACAACAGACTGAGCCATCTGACCAATCAGAGGAGAGTAGACCAATCACAACAGACTGAGCCATCTGACCAATCAAAGCAGAGTAGACCAATCACAACAGACTGATCCAGCTGACCAATCAGAGCAGAGTAGACCAATCACAACAGACTGAGCCATCTGACCAATCAGAGCAGAGTAGACCAATCACAACAGACTGATCTATCTGACCAATCAGAGCAGAGTAGACCATTCACAACAGACTGATCTATCTGACAAATCAGAGCAGAGTAGACCAATCACAAGTTCACAACAGACTGAGCTTTCTGACCAATCAGAGCAGAGTAGACCAATCACAACAGACTGAGCCATCTGACCAATCAGAGCAGAGTAGACCAATCACAACAGACTGATCTATCTGACCAATCAGAGCAGAGTAGACCATTCACAACAGACTGATCTATCTGACAAATCAGAGCAGAGTAGACCAATCACAAGTTCACAACAGACTGAGCTTTCTGACCAATCAGAGCAGAGTAGACCAATCACAACAGACTGAGCCATCTGACCAATCAGAGCAGAGTAGACCAATCACAACAGACTGATCTATCTGACCAATCAGAGCAGAGTAGACCATTCACAACAGACTGATCTATCTGACAAATCAGAGCAGAGTAGACCAATCACAAGTTCACAACAGACTGAGCTTTCTGACACATCAGAGCAGAGTAGACCAATCACAACAGACTGAGCCATCTGACCAATCAGAGCAGAGTAGACCAATCACAACAGACTGAGCCATCTGACCAATCAGAGCAGAGTAGACCAATCACAACAGACTGATCCATCTGACCAATCAGAGGAGAGTAGACCAATCACAACAGACTGGGTCATCTGACTAATCAGGGCTGAGTTTCCCGAAACCTTCTTAACGCTACGTCGTTCTTGAGTTACACCTTATGCTGTACCTTATCGTTAATACGTGTTTCCCGAAACGCTCTTAGTTAAGTATATCTTCTGTAAGTCATACTTTCGGAAGGTTGGTCTGGACCACTCTTAGCTTTACCTTATCACTGTTAAAGGTCGATATTAATATAATTCTGAAGTTTTAATACACAGAGACAGTGTTCAATTAGGCTAATTCAAGTGTTTTCATGCAAAGAATAAAATTGTCATTACACTGATTGTTGTTAGAATTTTAATTATATTATTATAGGCCTAGGCTATATAATAAAAATTTATACATTTATTTTAATTAAAGAGCGCTTTTAAAGGCCAGTGAAAGCATAGGCTACTGTCAGTTAAGTCCTATTCGGACGCTAATATTGTTTATCATGGGCTCTTACGGTATTTTAAACATTTACAGGGATAAGTCGGATATTTTAGTGCCGTCCGAATCCATAATATCAGTGTTTTTTCTCACCCAACCCGCGTAAAAATCTCTGTCCAAATTAGTACCTACTGATTTTTGACAAACATATCGTGTGGTAATTTAATTGCCGTCTGAATCCACATCTCTGAGTTTACACGAAGAGATTCAAAATTCACTGTTTAAATCCTTTTTGATCACTGCCGAGCACCGTAGCTACATGACGTACACTTTTATTACTGAAATGCTTGAAAGTATTTACAAGAAACAATATTTCATCGCAGCTCACCTCAGCGAACAAAAATGGGAAAGAGAAGAAAGCACATAAAAAAATTTAAATTATTATGGCAGCAATATATGATACAATATTAAAATAAGTAGGCAAGACTATTATAGGCTGTTATAGTTCGGATTATTTTTTATAATATCCCATGAGTCCTAGTAAATGCAATTTCAACTATTTCTGAAGTGCTTCTTTTATAAAGAACAGCGCTTTCTCACATAAACAGCCCCTGCACGAGAGAATAATTGATTCTCGAGTCATCGATATCAACAGATTCAGCACCATCGCCACGGACAGCACCCGGTAACGTCGCACGTAAGAAGGTATACCTTAAGCAGCTTTCTAAGGTATAGTTCGGGGAACACGCCTAGAAATGGTAGCTATACCTTCAGTTAAGTTATACCTTACGAGTCTTCGTAGCGCGCTAAGAGACAACGTTATCGGGAAACTCAGCCCAGAGCAGAGTAGACCAATTTTTTTTTCCTGCATCTGCATGCATGTATAGAAAAGACCCCAAAAAATCAAAATTTGAATGTCTTTCAATATTGTCATATAATCAATATACGTATTGTACTCCAAAATTTGTAATTTATTAATTTAAATAAAACACGTTTTATTTTTCACCAAAATATTGTTTTAAAAAAATGCATTTTCATCCAAAAAATGCTCTCTAGAATAAGAACATCATGAAAGATATTTTATATTCCACACTGAGGTTCACCAATCAGGATGAAGAGAATAAATCTTGTTCTTTCAGATAATGAACATCAGTTGAGCTGGCTCGAAGGAAGATGGATTCTGAAATCTATGTGTGAAGGGTCAGGTACAGGTCTGTCCTTCATAGTTTGAAGTCTCTGCCAAGCTCAGCTCCATCACGTCTCTCTGTGCCAAGCATTCATTCTGTGAGCCCGGAGAAACCTGCGTTCTGCTGCTCCCTGCATGACCCTGTGACCGCAGCGCACTCACACACACACACACACACACACACACACACACACACACACACACACACACACCACACACACCACACACACACACACAAACACACACACACAAAACACACACAACACACACACACACACACATCACACACCACACACTCAAAGCTGTGGGTACTGTCCTCCTGCATCTGTCTCGTGTCTGTTCCTCAGAGGTGAGTGCTAAGGGGTTTTCGCAGCGGGGCCTGTGCGTCTATTACCCATTAAACGGATTCAGGTGCTTCTTCACCGTCTGCCAGTAGCGGCGAGAGTAATGAAGCCTCTCGGTGTGTGTCTCTGTCCTTCTAATCAGGGCTCTGGAGAAACTGCAGACGTCCAGTATCAATTATATTTCTGTGTCCACTGTAATGTCCCTTCATGCAGTGATTTACATTATGTGTAAGGCTTGTTCTCAGGAAACTGTTTTCTTTGAAGTCCCATGACTTACTACTGATTTAATTAACAAGAAACATGCACCGATACTCAACTTTGTCACATTTTTGATAAATGTGTCCCTGTTTAATGTGTCATGCCAAGGAAATATATTGTATTTTTTTAGTTTGAAAGTTTTTTTTAATAGCCTATCAACTAATGCCTCCATTTATCACTATTATATTTGAATAGGTTATGGGCCTATAGAATGTAAAAAATCTACCTACATTTCTCTTCATTTAAATTAACTAAAACTTAAATATTAAAGGTTTCTGTTTTGTGTCTCACTTCTTTTTAATCTATGTTACATTGTGGCATTTTCCTTTTATAATAATTTTATATTTAGTTTGTTTTTATAAAATAATCTTTTTGTTGCAAAATGACTAGTTAAGTGGTGAGCTGCAAAATTCTAAAATTAAGTTTTTTAGTCAGTCCCTCCAGAAAAACACAATTATGCGATCGCATGATTCAATGCATAATCAGCCAAAGTCTGCATATTTATGCGGGGGCTTTTTTTCAAATACGCCGCACTTTCGCCACATAAATTGCCGATTTCCGCCCAAAATATGCGGGTCTTGCATGATTTCATAATCCCCGCATTTTCGTAGCAAAAAAGTGACATATATCTTAGCAGAAAGTTGATAAATGTTGCGTTTGCTTCACACAAGAGCCGCCGTTTCCCTGTTGCCATGGGAACGTTATGAAGTGACGTAATTACGCGACGTGAACATCATCGAAAAGCTGTAAAACAGACATTTATTTTTTTTTTATATTTTATTTATTCATTTTTACAGAAGTTGTATTATATTCCTTTTGTAAAGCAACATAACTTGTTTGACTCATCAATGTTTTGTAAGTTTGATGTGTTTATTAAAGTCTGAAATAAAACAAGATGAACTGAAATATTCCAGCACTTTCTGTGATGTAGTGCTTGCTTATCATAGGAAGTAATAAGAAATGACTCTTTACATTAAGGTAGTAGCCTAGTGAGAACAGGGTGTTGGGGAATCACTTTTTTCTCTCTTTTTCATCAAACCGCAATTTTGCAAGTTCCCGCAATTTCATCACATAAAATTGCATAAATATCCCACATACTCCATCGCTTTTTTTAAGAAAACGTGCCGCATAATCAAGGAGTTTTTTGCCCTCAACAATCACAAAAAAACTTTTTCTGGAAGGACTGCAGAATGGACACAAATGTCTTTTGGAGGACTGTTTAATTCAGCACTACATATTTTAAATTAAATATAAAAATGTAAATATTTAACAATAGTTTTGAATATAATTATTCAGGTATACATGGCAGTGGTACTAAAATCATGATTTAATTGTCAACTAATAAAAAAGCAAATTGGCAGATAATCTTTTAAAACGTCTTCATGTGCCATTTAAGCATTTATTTTCTCAGGCTTTCCAATGAAAAATTCATCCCTAAATATTGATCACATGTCATCATTACAGATTCTAGGAAAGGTCAAACTGTCTGCTTATTACAGTGGTGAAATTATCCTTGAAATCAGATCCCACTGTTCTGGTCAGTGATAATCTGGGCTGCAGTGATTCGATATGTGTAATGTCTGGTCCGTTCTGGTGTCAGATGATCGCAGCACAGCTGTAGTTGCTGGCTAACATTGACAGAGTTATTGACAGTGAATGTTATGACTCGGAGATATAAGATCTCTGACTCAGTGAGGGTAGTTATGACTAATTCATTGCGACTTGAGTGAAGACACAGATGTCAGTGAGGAGAATCGAAATGCTGACAGCTCTTCAATCTCATATTTCTTCTATCACACTGGACTTAATAATTGAATGAGATATGATGCAATAGCCAAATGTCCATCTCACCATATGCAATAGAGCAACATGATGAAGCCAATGATTATATATAGGGATGATTGAGGCCATGATGATGGACAGAGGTCACTGGGCAAATTTGGCCAGGATTTTTTGGGATTTTTTGTGACCACAGAGAGTCAGGACCTCGGTTTAACGTCTCATCCAAAGGAAAGAACAAACCGGTGGGTAAAGATCAGTAAAAGTGTTTTCTGTGCTTCGCTGTGAGAACCGAGATGGGTTTCACACATGCTGGGGTTGACAAAGGGCTGAGAGGAGGATTTACAGTCTAATAAACCAGTGACTTACCACTGCCCTCAACTAATGGATGACCCTGAGGACCGAGAGCGAGAAGCTGATGTTGCTTCCACACTAGTGGGTTTGGTACAGACCCAGCTTCAATTGGCCATGAAGTTTTGTTTTCATAGTGTGAAAGCCATCGTCTGAACTCAGGTGCAAGTCAGGGTCAGGTTTTTGTGAGCCATAGCACTGTACATGATGAAGAGGAATTCAATCTGGACGTAAATTCAGTCTGCTACAGATACTTCAGTGCATGGAAAACACTCCTTCCAGTAAAACACATAACTACTGCCCAATCTGGTTCAAATCTGTGCATTTCTCATCAATAAAAGCTGTTCTTGGGGTGGAACACAATCAAAAACCCAAATTAAACTACTTTGCAATAAAGTACACTATAATCAAAGCTTTCTATACTACAAGCGCTTTTTACGAAAAATGAGACATAGAGGGAAAGTTAGTCAGACATAAAAATAACAGTATAACTGGAAGATTAAAAATCAGTTCATCTGTGAGAACTTCACATACAACATGATCACAAATCCAAAATCATGTATGCAGTTAATTAAAGCATTACATCTATTTCTCTCTTAGTGTTGTGTGTGTGTGTGTGTGTGTGTGTGTGTGTGTGTGTTGTGTGTGTGTGTGTGTTGTGTGTGTGTGTGTGTGTGTGGTGTGTGTGTGTGTGTGTGTGTGTGTGTGTGTGTGTTTGTGAAGTTAATTAACCCCTTGTGATTGCCTTTGGGAGAAGTTTAGCCTTTAATTACACTCATCAAATTATAATCATCTCTCTGTGAGTGTGTGTGTCCCTTAATCTATGAATAATCCTCTGAAACTCTGAACACGGTGCATAAATACACAAGTATGTTGAGTTTTAACATAAGCCCATCTCTATCGCTGGCTCTCTGTCAAGTCTGTTGAGTTATAAGATGTCTGTATATATGATGTTATATGAGTTATGCTTCTGGTTTTTCAGAGATGCTACACATATACCAGAGCTGTTGATGTAAAATCATATCATTCTGAACCTTTAGGAAATAAAGCATACATTTAAAAAAATCACATTGAGTAAAATGATTGGCTACACTTTATTTCGATAGTCCACTTTAGACTTTCTACTAACTTTGCAACTACATGTCAACTATTTCTACCATCCCGAACCCTAACAATCTTCTTATTTTCTAATGATAGTTATTTGACATGTTGCTGCAAATTAAGAGTTAGTTAACATGTTACAAAGTTTCTTATAGTTTTAAGAATGTCTAAATTGGACCATTGAAATAAAGTGTAACCAAATGATCTCTTGCATGTGAGAGACAGTTGTAGTTGTTTGGTTTTTTGTTTCCTAATCATTGTAGCACTCAGATATTCTCAGTCAATACTTTGTAAAATATTGTCCAACATTAAGCAGCTGTGCAGCAATGTGTTTTTAACTGGATTCATAATTCACTTTTCGACAGGGAAGGCGAAAAATGCTGTCCAAGTTCATTAGCCGTGTTTTGCTGCTAATGTACAGTCAAATTTTGTTTTAATTAAAACCAGCAGAATATGACTGTTCACAATCCAAAGTGGTTTGAGGCTAACACTGTGTCCTAACCAGATGCAATGCGATAAGATTCATGTGACAAATCATTTGTCTGTCCACACTAGACACGACGTGACTGCGAGATGCGTCAAAATCAATCAAAACCCACAGCCAATCAGAACAGCGTGTGGGCGGAGTCTCGCTGCAAGTGCACGGCACCAGAGAGTAATCTTGACGGCACTCGCAAGAAAATGGATAAGTAGGCTACATAATCAAATTCACAAATATTACACCATTCAAACATTATTAAAAATACATAGGCTAATGAGTTACTAAAACAATCTTTGTCAAATAATGCACTTGTTTGTTTACAGTTTGAAGGTTCTTGTTTCCATCTGTTTCATTTCAAGATCTGAGGGGAATTATCCATTGTTGCACTAAATGATATTCAAAGTCACATGCATGTTTTTAACATTAAATAAAGCACATAAACAGTACCTGAGATTATCATTGCCACACTTTGTGTTTGTTGTTCCAGCCGCGATGTTGCAGAAAAATAGAAACCATTTGTCGCGGGTCACCGTCGCGGCTGGTTAGGAAAAAAACGTTGATTAACATGGAAAAATTTCTTTTATTGTGCATTGTGGTGTCGTGTCGCGTGTAGTTAGGACACAGTGTAAGGATGAGAATCGCCTTTGATTCAGCCTTAAAATGGGTTGATTTATTGCCCTGGTTGGGTGGTGATATGAGAGCAGAGAGAAGGGAGGGCCAAGGCTCGTTCACTTCATTTATGACACAGATTGCAAAACTAACATTCTTCCAGCACAACATGGGCCATAACTTAAAGTTGATTCATGGATCTAAGGCTCTTGACTCTCAGCCGGGATTCGGTGTCCCACTATCTGACTAAAAAAACTGAATCTGATCAGGGGTGTCACAATTTCTGACTGTTTTTGCCAAAATTCGAACCCTCTTTCGTCAAAGGATGAAAAGAAAGATACCAAACTAAGCAACTGCCTCTGACACTTCTCTTTGCGAATGGTTCACTGGCCTAAAATATCTTTCTGGATCAATGTCTTTTGTTGGTCATGAAACAACATTTGTTTCAAACAAATATATTCCTTACATGGCGTATACCAAACACTAATTCAAACCATTATAAACCACTAAAACCAGATGGAAATGATGGGTTAAAATATTCTAATCCCACTTCTAACCTTAAAATCTAATAGATGCTCCAGGATCAACAAAGATGTTGATTCAGGAACATCAGGAACAATCACGGTCACTGGGCAGCCACATTATGAACAGAGTGTGTTTCCAATATACAGAGAGACAAGCAGAATATATACGTGTGGGACTCATTTCCTCAAATACAGAAGCGGTACAACATTTCATCATGGTTGAGATGGTAAGGCTCATGGGAGTTTTGCTGGTTATCGCATCATCAGCATCTGCGGCACAGTGCTGAACATTCAGCATTAACCCGGGCGAGAGAGACCCTGGCTTTGTGTTCACTAGCAGACAAATAGAGCTGCTCTAAGCAATTTTTTGGAACACCATGCATAAAATGTTCCTACTGCCGGACATATATCCCTAAAATAGGTGTCCTGAGAAATCACACCTGGGACTGTGACAGCATCTGAGCTCGGTAAACAGAAAAAAAGAAGAAATCTGAACGCATCCCACACAAGTTAGCCAATCTTGGTACTATACTTCATTTACTGCCACTAATTTTGCACATTCAGGTTTGCTGACATTGGATTTCCTCAAATGTTTTTGGAGGGTTTGGGAGAGAGGACGTGTGGTTGAAGCAATTGGGGGTGGTCTGATTCAGTGGCTATGTCTGGTGGAAGTTAGCAAATTGGCTAAATTGTTAGCAAAGAGGGTTTAAGGAATTACATGAATGTTTTATATACTGTATATATCTATGGCTTGTTCAGACACTTTGATTGTCAGTTCATTTGAACTGCTGGTTAAGCAGCCTTGACTATAAAGTTGGTAGGAGTTTTCTTTACCTACACCTTTACATAAAACTAGCAAACATAAAAAAAAACAAAAAAAAAAAAAACAACAGCCTTCAATTGAGCAGATTCTGGATTTTAGTGATCATTCCACTGGAATGGATTTAGCTGGATTCAACTTTAACAGTTGTGTGTCTGAAATGGGAACAGACAGGAAAAAGTGCACATACACACCAGAAAACACACATATCCAAACGGGCCGTGAAATAAAAACCTTTCTCTCTAAGGACTCCCACTTTGGGCCATGTGTTGGACGTGAAACATTCCAGAAGCGTTAAATGATTCCTGAAGGAAATCCAATCCCCACGCGTTTTGCAGACCTGCAGCGTCTAGGCTAGCCCTGAATTCAACGGTTTTCTGTGGTTCAAAGGTGTTTACCATGAAAACCTCCTGTGCTTTTTCCCCGCATCCCTTCCTACGTTACAGGTAAATGTCCATAATCGTTTGCGTCTCGGCGTGTGGCAGCAGAAAACAGTCTCTGAGGGGCCTTGATAATTCATCAAAGATACATTGATAGACCCTTCAATTCTTCACAGTAGGTCTCACGCACTTAACACACGACTGAGAAGGTCACCACACTCTTAGAGAAAAGGATGCTGGGAAAGCCTCCGTGCCAGTTTGATTTGGCAGTTTCCTGAGCTGCAGGACATAAGGAGATCTGATTCAGACCGTGAACATTTCAAAATTGTCTTGCGATACGGACTTTGAGTATTCTCTGAAGGTTTCTCGTTTTAGTTCCATCTGTTAGTGGATGACAGTGACTAAATAGATGTGTATGTGCACCCACAGTGAGTAGAAAAGGTTATGTTGTCAGATTCATGCTAGCAGCTTTAGACCATGGGCGTCAAGGATGATATAAACATGACTGGCAGATGCCCGCTGAAGAGACACTCGTCAACAAACACCAATGTCAGTCAACTCGATTAGTTTTTTCTTTCAGGCCACGGTTTGTGTTCTAAAACATTCATGTACCAACTGAGACAACTAGTGGATAGCCTAGATTTGCTCTTGATTGGTGCTCATGGACATCTACCTCTCTGTTGTGTTGGTTGGGGGTAAGTTAAGCCTCATCTGCTGTGATGTCACAGTCATGTTGCATTGTGGTATATGCGCCTGAAGTGTATATGAGTCAATTTGCTCCCTCAATCAAAATCAAGTGTCTTTCCATATAAACGTCCCCCATCCACTTGAAGTGGAATGCACTTTAAAATGGCGGCAGAGATTGCACCAGAAGGAAGTGCTTGGGGACATTTGTGAGTGTGTGTTTGAAACTGAAGTGGAACACACCCTATATCTGTATTTTGCAAGCTTGTTCATGAACAAAGAACACGTCCTCATAATGCCTTCCTTTTGTGTAGGCATGTTTCACCAGATAAAAGAAGCCTACTTTCAATAAAAGGTCCTACATATTAGGAATACTTTTACCTGTATTACTATGTGTCATAAGTAAACAATTGAGTAGATTAGGCTCAATCCCAATTCACCCCTTGCCCCTACCCTTAGTTTCCGAGTGTACCTCATGGCCCTTAAAACAGAGTTACGAATGCCAAGGGGTTGAAATATTCCCCTATGAAATGGAACAAACCTTCATGGACCCGATACGTCATCAGTAGTCAACGATGGCTCTGACTTTACAGAAGCGACGAGTTTTATAGGATTTCTCCATGACAATGACTGACAAACTGACAATTTTATTGTTTTTTTTAATACGTTGCTATGTATAAATGTGTACACTCCTTTTTTTGTCTATATGGTATGGTTTTATGGTTTTGTGTTATAAGAATATTTGTTTTGTGTTGAAGTCTATAGACCCCAGGAAGAATAGCTGCTGCATTTGCAGCAGCTAATGGGGAAACTTAATAAACTAAACTAAACTAAACAATCAGCGCAGCTGCTCTTAACTTTGAGGAAACATGATGATTATAACGTTCCTTACTTGAAATGTATGTCTTTTCTGTTTCGGAAAGGTAATTTGTTATAGAATTTCTTAATTTAAATGACTATATTATTATTATAAGAGTACATAAAGTCATCTGGCGCTAAATTTAAACGTTTAACCGTTCGCAAACCCATCTCACCGGTGATTCGAGATGCATTCTGTGAACTTTCTCGTAGCCGTCCGTTTGGAGTGTGCCTCTGAAAAATCTCCGTTTCGAGGGCTATGTAGCCCTACCCCTTCGCCCTACCCCTCTATCTCAACAAGAATCGGGAAACCCTACCCCTAGACGTGAACGCGCAAAACGGAGGGGTAGGGCCAAGGGGTGAATTGGGATAGAGCCGTAAACTCTGTATAGAGCAGGGGTGCAAAACTCTGTTCCTAGAGGCCATCGCCCTGCAGACATTAGTTCTAACCCTGCTCCAACAGGCATACCTGTAGTTTTTATTTTTTAAATGAAGGACTTTATTAGCTGGATCAGGTGTGTTTAATTAGGGATGAAGGTGAACTCTGCCGGGCTATGGCCTCCAGGAGTCTAGAGCGAGCGAGCTTGAGTGTCTCTCTTATAACAAATCCATGAAAAGTCCCTGCATCGGACACATTTTTGACATAACACGTCACAATTATTTGTGGCTGTCTACACTGGACACATCAAAGTTAACATTATAAACTGGAACATTTGTCTTTTTGAACAGGTGCCTGATAATGTTGTATCGACGTGTCCATTGCAGCGCATTGTATTGCAATACCCTGTTCGCTTTGATATGTTCATGACATGTTTAATCTTTGAAGGTTTAAATGCAGTTTTTTCAGCTTGCACTTCTGTCCCCGGAGATTAATCAATTTTACCATAAGCGGCATCCTTCATGGTCACACACCGGCTACACACCCTCTGGATTCACCTGCTACAGTTGCCACACCCCATACTCTCACTATAGGATGAAGGATCTTTGGAAGGAGGCCTTCGTTTCGCTTCCTTCATTCGGCCTGTTTTGAAGGACGCATTGGATGTATCCTTTGCGGCCTTAAATCACCCACAATCCTTTGCACGTATTCAAATTCACAAAAATAAACTGACGGAAAACGAGTCGGTACTAAGCTCGTTTATTATAGTTTATTATGAAATGTAAGACAAAAATAATGTTTTGGACATGAAAGTATAGATGTTATCTTTTGTTTTGCTGTAAATGTATCCCTTAACACTTAACTGCCAGTAACAGGGTGTCTACCGATATATTATATATTTTTTGATTTCTCACTATAAAATCTCTCACAGAGAAAGGCCGTGCGAGTCTCAACAGAGCTACCAGAAATACATTATCATTACCAATCGCTGATTATGTGATAAAATCAGAATCATTCTAGCTTCACTGGCTTCACCAGCTTCACTGGTTATTTTACGGACATTGGGTCCATCAGACTGGAGAAATTTTAGCGGTAATGTGACCAGCAATAATTAAGACCCATTGAATCTGAATTTAAGACATTTTAATACTTTTTAAGCCCTTTTATTAGGAAAACTTTATTTAAGACTTTTTAAGGACCCGCGGCCACCCTGAATAATGTAAGCCACTGGGAGACCACATACTGTTGTCATTCACTGTACTGTGTTAATAGAAAGTCAGTTAATATAAAGATTTGTAATACAAAGTATTTTTCCTAAATTAAGTTAAATAGGATTTTCGTGCAGTGACCTCGGGGTGTGGGATATTGGTGGCGGGGGACATTTATGATGTGGCCACGCACACTTCCTATACTGTCTCAATCTAGGGTTTGAAGCCTAGGTTGACTCTAATCCAGTGTTTCCCAACCCTGCTCCTAGAGGCACACCAACAGTGCACGTTTTGGATGTCTCCCTTATCTGACCCATATATTTCTGGTCTTGGAGCTGATGAGTTGATTCAGATGTGATTGATTAGGAAGAGTTGGAAAATGTGTGCTCTTGGTGTGCTTCCAGGAACAGGGTTGAGTAACACTCCTCTATAGATGTTGGTTCATGAATGCAGGGATTTGATATCATTCAGACACAGAAGCATTAGTGACTTCAGACGCTGATATTAGGTAATGGCATGTTAAAAGCATGTTAATCTATGAACATATTGGCTAAATCAATCCTAATATATTGTACTGTATTGGAGCATAGTGTACAAATTGTGATTCAATTCAGAGCCTGCCCTAGCACACCTGTCAACCCCCCAAAAAATGATTGGCGGGTTTAAATGCATTTTACTTCAGCTGGATTAAAAGTCTGCAACATTGTTAAATATTTTAGGAGCACAGATGATGGCTTTATAATGGGGTGTCCAATCCTTTTGCTGAAGATCTACCTTCCTGTAAAGTTCAGCTCCAACCCTGATCAAACGCCCATGAAGCAGCTAATTAAGATCTTTAGGAGCACTTGATAATTATGTACAGGTGTGTTGGAGCAAGGCTGGATTTTATGAATTTATTGGGAATCAAACGGATGACCTTGGTGTTGTAAGTATCATGCTCAACTGTTTGCGCTACAGAAACATGGCACACTCTTAACCTAGCATGTTAAGCGGCTAGTTAGAAACTAAATTTAATTTAAATATCCCTTTCATCCATGGAAAAGTATTCTGTGTAGTCTAATTTACCTTCATGCTCCATGTATTCTCAAACAGACTCCTCTGATGTGAACACATTGACATAGATTTCAGACGCAGTCCAGATTTCCTGCTCTTTTCTGATTTGGTTGGAACTGGTGACAGGATTAAGTGTTTTTACAGAATTTGTATAGAGAGAAGTTTTACAGAACATGTCTGGCAGCCCCTGGCCTTCTCCCTGGAGCCCCACACATCGCTACACACACACACACACACCACTCACTAACATGCTCATGAGTGCAGGTGTTTGTTTCTAATTGGCTAGTTAGCTGAGAGACGTGTCTTACCTGACTGCTTACCGCTGATGCGTGCCTCATGGCGATGAAGAGCCGGTGAAGCCTGTCAGAACTCAGGGTCCGACACACACAATTTGAAGTGGCACTTTGTCAGCAATTAGCCTAGATTTAGTGTGCTCATGTTGGTGCTCTGATGGGATTGTTAGGAAATTTCACTAACCGCTATTTTTTGGAGCAAGTCGCTGGTTTTCATGGGGTTTCCAGAGGGTGGATTTTACTAATCAGCTGATAATCAAAATATGGAAAGATTAGACAAAATTACATCACTGGAATATGTCAACAGGAGAGAATCTTCTCAACAGATTGTGCACTGATGTTTACCAAATAACCAGACTGAGGTATATCCATTATGCTAAAGCTGAATGAGATTTAAGCTTATCTAATGCTTGTGGACATGGTGGTTAATTTTTGTGAAATGGTTTGTCCACCAGCTGGTGTGTTTGATGTGTCTTAATGATATATTCATGTGACATGTAATGTTGTTATAGGAAGTGGTGGAATAGATCCAGAATGTTAGTTTGACACTTTGTCGTGATTTTTCATTTTCTCATGACACATTATCTGCACAAAGAGACATTGAGTTCTATGTTTATTTTTTGACTTGATGTAAATCAGGTGATGTTTCAAAGCCATATTGTTTTCATCAGCTCTTGAAATCCTTCTGTGGCTGAATAGTGAATGTCACTGTTAGTGCTCTTTACAATTGATTTAATAGACTTTGACGATAGCATGTCAAGCTAATAGTGTGCCACTCTAATAAGGGTGAATAAGGGTCTTATCTAGCGAAACGATCGGTCATTTCAAAAATAAATAAAAAAGTTTAAGTTCTATAAGCACAAATGCTCGCCTTGCTCTGTTCTGTGATGCACATTCATGTGACGTCATGTAATACACAATTACATTGAAAAGGTCACGAACGAATGTCACAAACGCGCATCTTATTCATCGTCTGGTATTGTTTAAAGCCCTTTGAAGCTGCACTGAAACTGTCATTTGGACCTTGAATCGTTTGGGTCCCATTGAAGTCCATTATATGGAGAAAAATCCTGGAATATTTTCATCAAAAATGTTCATTTCTTTTTGACTGAAGAAAGAAAGACATGGACATCTTGGATGACATGGGGGTGAGTAAATTATCAAAAGTTTTTTTAAAAGTTAACTAATCCTTTAAGTTTCAGGTGTGCAACCAGCTCCCGTGACAGTAGCAGATCTAGTCCCCAAGTCTAAGCTTATGCACATTCCATTATACACACAGATATCAGGTAATATCAGACATTTCACATAGGTCAATCAGCATCTTTATTTTCTTTTTTATAAATCTCTTAATTACCAATTAACTATTGAGTCACCTGTAGAATATAACACCTGGGCATGCGAAAAGAGTAAAAATGTTATTTGCTCTTTCACTTTCTGCTCCAGCCCTTGAGTGATTGCGTCCTTCACCTTTATGGCAGCGTTTGGGATATTTTACAGGCTACTCAACTGCCCAAGCTAAAGAACCTACAGCTGTTCCCTTTGTGTTTCTGCCACTCATAAAAAGACATGAAATCACCGATTTTATACATTTATAGACAGCACAAGCTCTTTTCCACAGTCCAGTGACACTCATAAACACAGATGGCCCCTCACTACACTTTTATAATGCAACCCAATCACTTGCACCCGGATGCCAAGAACCACCTCACTCGTGTCCTAAAGACTCTGACAAATGGATGACATTTACAGATTGAGTCTGATCCTGCCCTTTGGGTAATTTATAGTACTATATACATTGTTGTAAAATGGATAGCTTTGACTATAAATCTTGATTGGATGAGACTGTTGCAGATAAACGCACACCTGTGACCACATTCTACGTCAATGGTTAATTAACTATGTTAATTCTAAGTTATATTAAAGCATATTAAACAGCCAAATTATATTACTTGGCATATTTTGGATTACGTTTTAGAGCATTACATCAACTAGTTTCCTGTATTATAATTTAGATTGTGTTTTATTTTGAACAAAATTGCCTCTCGGTAAGAAGGCTTGCTTCATAAAGACAACACCTTAATTCGGGTGCACACTGTACGATTTATAATAGCCCTTTACGACTGATGCTTGTCAGACAGTACGAACATGATCCCCGGTGTAATTCTTGTAATGATCTCAGTTGTCATTCATGTCAGATGGTACACAGTCAAGATGTGTAAAAAGCAGATGGACGCAAAAAGACTTGTCTGGCGTTTTACGTCATCAATCCGTGACATGTTCTGTTACTGTGATTTACATGCAGGATAGAAATTTTGGCTAGCGAACAAAAACAATCTCTAGCATTTATTTTGATCATGGCTGAAAAAAAGTGTAGACGTGTGCAGTGTTGGGGGAAACTCACTACAAATAACTTTAGTTACGTAATCAGATTACTTTTTCAAGTAACTAGTAAAGTAACGCATTAATTTTAAAATTTACAACAAAATATCTGAGTAACTTTTTCAAATAAGTATCGCAATTTACTTTGTTTTGCCATTTATTGACTGACAGCTCTCTTGTCCCTTTGTTGAGAATCGAAGTGCAGAGGCGTTGTGTAAACATGATGGTTATTGTAATTCTAGACTAAATGTGAGCATGCATTTACTCATCTCACTTGCACAAAAAAAAAAGATTAAATATTCCTCAAAATGAATAACATCTGTGAAATGCAGAATCGAAATACTATGCAAACCTCCAAACACTAAATATGTTAAATAAAATAGTAATTTTTATGCATTTAATCTCACTTAATTGACCAATGTACTTGCTTCTGACCTTCGATGATTCAGTTAAACCATAAGCAAAAATGACTATAGATTTTATTGTATTTATTGATAAAGTAAGTGTTAAACTTTTTTTTCTAATGCAATTACTTTTTAAGGAAGTAATGCAATATTGTAATGCATTACTTTTCAAAGTAACTTTCCCCAACACTGGACGTGTGTGGAGCAAGTGGTGGTTCCCTTTCAGTCGGTCACGTTCGACGTTACGTCGATGTGTTGGCGTACAGTTACGCCTCTCGTTCCCTCCTTCAGGCAACGAGGGTTACATACGTTACTGAGACCTTTGTTGATGTCTCTCTTATTGCATTATCAGGTTCTCTCTACCTATTGGTGTTTGATTTGAGGGTTGTCGTAGGTTGACTGAGCCTCAGATCTTCTGACTTCTTCAGAGGTCAAATATTTTCACAATAGTCATTAATCAGCTGTCGGCTAACATGTCAAACTAGCAATCAAAGACTTCAGACTTTTGCCTAGAATCAGAGGAATCTTTTAGGATTCACAAAATGTGTCTCAGACGGCCAAATCATGCCCAAAATCAATACAGTGCATCCAGCTATAACCAAGTTCATTTAAGCATGCTTGCCAGAGAATCTGTCTATTTCACTGCAGCTTATGCCGATTTCACACTGCACGATTTTCAAAGTAGTAGGGTCACTGTTCTTTTTACACTGGGGTAACATTCAGTTGCTGCTGTGTTCACACTACACGATGGATCGGAGGTTTCACACTGCATGACATACAAAAGAAAGAATTGCCAACAACTTCTGTCTTATCCACAAACTACGTTTCACAACCAAACACACAGAAGAAGTTATAAGGAAATAACGCAGGATCTCGTGCATGAGACTGAAATTCTTATTAAAAATGATAGCCCCCAAAGAGGATTTGTGATCCAAATTGTCTTTGCGCTGATTGCAGCGAAAAGGAGAAAAAAACATAATGCAGGAGGAAAATGTTGGGGAGACGAGGGGAGCACGGATTGTGTTCTGCAAAGAGAGTTGATTATAAATATATAATTTTGCAATGTGCGGCTGTTGCTGCTGGTTAAGCAAATGTTTGTGCTTTGTTTCTGTTTGATATAATTGCAAATGTATCTATTAAAATACTGATATTCTCCCCGAACTTCCCGCTGTCCTGTTTCTTGCTCTCTCATTGGCTGTAGGTAATCACCGATGTAGTTTTCAGTCAGAACACATTCACACAGCAGGATTTTGAATCCCCGTCGATTCTCTCAGATCGCTTCTTTGATCATTCACACGGCGTGATTGTCCCTCACATGAACGAGCACCGGTTTGTCTGTGATTTTGGGCAATTTTCTGCGATCTCGCACAACCTGTCGGCAGACAAAAATCAGGCCTACAATCGTTCAGTGTGAACTCGGCATTACATGGAATACGCTCTTTCTGTCTGTTAAAGACAGTTTTCTCATGTTAAACATTAACACATCCACATTGGCTACATTCCTATAAAGGAATGTGAATTATGAGAATGTTCGTAAAATGTCTTTTGAAGAAAACATTTGAATCATGACTCTTGTAGGGTTCAAATTATAGCCCACAAAACCATCTATTCACAAAACGTTTAGCATACATGTAGACAGTTCAACTTTCTTGACAGTGCAACGTTTTTTTTAGGACCGTTATTAATGATAGAGCATTAAGCTCAGGATCTGGAACAATGAACAGAAGGTGGGCTCTGTTTTCTTGGTTCTGCTCTAGATGTTACTCACATTAATTAAGTCCATGTGCCATGAATTGAGTGTTAAAGGAATAATTTCCCCAAAATGACAATTTTGAGCATGAGTACCATGACTATATATAATTGTATGCTTGCATTGTATGGAAAAGAACAGCATGCATATGCTGTTAAAAATCCCTACTTCTGTGATTTTTAAAAAAAAATTATTTAAAAAAAAAAAATATTGGACCCCCAAAAGATATGAACATATTAACCTCAATTCACCTCAGATTAACTTTGAAAACCAATAGTTTTTATTTTAACCTTGTTACACAGTAGTTACATAATAGTAACAGTGCATTAACCCCAAACCAAACCCCAATCCAAACCCGACCTAACCGACCTAACCTGACTAAGTACATTTTGGTAGTTAATTAATTAAGGACACCTTAAATAATGTGTAACTGTTTATATATATATATATATATATATATATATATATATATATATATATATATATATATATATATATATATATATATATATATATATATATATATATATATATATATATATATATATATATATATATACACACACTCACCTAAATGATTATTACGAACACCTGTTCATTTTCTCATTAATGCAGTTATCTAATCAACCAATCACATGGCAGTTGCTTCAATGCATTTAGGGGTGTGGTCCTGGTCAAGACAATCTCCTGAACTCCAAACTGAATGTCAGAATGGGAAAGAAAGGTGATTTCAGCAATTTTGAGCGTGGCATGGTTGTTGGTGCCAGACGGGCTGGTCTGAGTATTTCACAATCTGCTCAGTTACTGGGATTTTCATGCACAACCATTTCTAGGGTTTACAAATAATGGTGTGAAAAGGGAAAAACATCCAGTATGCGGCAGTCCTGTGGGCGAAAATGCCTTGTTGATGCTAGAGGTCAGAGGAGAATGGGCCGACTGATTCAAGCTGATAGAAGAACAACTTTGACTGAAATAACCACTCGTTACAACCGAGGTATGCAGCAAAGCATTTGTGAAGCCACAACACGCACAACCTTGAGGCGGATGGCTACAACAGCAGAAGACCCCACCGGGTACCACCATCTCCACTACAAATAGGAAAAAGAGGCTACAATTTGCAAGAGCTCACCAAAATTGGACAGTTGAAGACTGGAAAAATGTTGCCTGGTCTGATAAGTCTCGATTTCTGTTGAGACATTCAGATAGGTACATAGACATAGACAGATTCAGGTAGAGTCAGAATTTGGCGTAAACAGAAAGAGAACATGGATCCATCATGCCTTGTTACCACTGTGCAGGCTGGTGGTGGTGGTGTAATGGTGTGGGGGATGTTTTCTTGGCACACTTCAGGCCCCTTAGTGCCAATTGGGCATCGTTTAAATGCCACGGCCTACCTGAGCATTGTTTCTGACCATGCCATCTCTTTATGGCCACCATGTACCCATCCTCTGATGGCTACTTCCAGCAGGATAATGCACCATGTCACAAAGCTCGAATCATTTCAAATTGGTTTCTTGAACATGACAATGAGTTCACTGTGCTAAAATGGCCCCCTGGTCACCAGATCTCAACCCAATAGAGCATCTTTGGGATGTGGTGGAACGGGAGCTTCGTGCCCTGGATGTGCATCCCACAAATCTCCATCAACTGCAAGATGCTATCCTATCAATATGGGCCAACATTTCTAAAGAATGCTTTCAGCACCTTGTTGAATCAATGCCACGTAGAATTAAGGCAGTTCTGAAGGCGAAAGGGTCAAACACAGTATTAGTATGGTGTTCCTAATAATCCTTTAGGTGAGTGTGTGTGTGTGTATATATATATATATATATATATATATATATATATATATATATATATATATATATATATATATATATATATATATTATTTGAGGCATTAGTGGGGAGTAACGTATCAGGAAATCAGTTTCACTTGAACTTGTGTCTCCTTGATGTTGATATCTTTGTATTTTCTGAAGTCAACTGATATATACAGCACATCAGCACAGATATTCCAGATATGATCCGTCAGTGTGTTTTATCTTCTTGGTTCATACATCTGATATGGAAAAGATCATCTCACCCTGAACTGATCATAAGAATATGAGATATGATAGGGGTGCATGTCAAGATGCTCAGGTTTCTGTGGGAGGGAATCCCCGCCTTTTAAAATCAACCTGAATTTGATGATAGTGGTCCTTATCAAAACAGTCTTCAACAAAGGACTGCTGTAATCTCGCTGCCTAAAATACAGTCTGCACTGCCAGGATAGAGTTACATGTCCACGAGAAATGATGAGTCATGAGTATTTTTGACCAGTTTATTAAACAGAAGTATTAGTTTGTTTGTTAACTGGACTACACTGGCCACACTCTATGTTTGTTATTGCTTGCAACTAGTGATTATTTATTTGTCTTTGTATTATTTAATAGCACCCTGACTCAAATAGTTAACTCACATTTCAGATCAGTTTCCATATCTCTTACAGAGTGGCCATACTGTATTATAGTACTCTGTACTTTGCATAGTATCTGCCATTGTCTGCACTATACAGGTACTTACTTTCCCAGAATGCACTACAGCTTGGAAATTTTTTATCAATTTCTTGTTTACTGATGATTTACATTTTAAATGATGTTTGCTGATTGAGCACGTTTGAGTTTTGTATCCTAATTGTTGATACCCGTGTGTCGTTCAATTAGCTTCATAATTCTGTGCTAGTGTACTGTCCCTATTACAAAATTAATTCAAAGCAAATAAGTAGATTCATTTCCTGTTTTTTTTTAATATGAACTTTGAATAAAAACATGTTCTCTTTTTATGTTGCGGTTAAAATTCAGGTGCTTGAAATGGTTTGATGACAGTCCTGTCAATTAAAGAAAAATACATTTAAAGACCTGATGTGGTTCACTGCTAAACACTCAATAAGTTCAGTAGTCCAGTTCACCTTAATAACTAACCATCACTACACACACTATTCACACTCTCACTCACAGGAAAACATCTGGCTACGTGCCTTTTGCATAGATTTTTTGTTCAATTACTGTTTCTTTGCACATCAAACAGAAAAGAGAGAACCAGACTTCTCCACATTCCGGCAGCGTGCCTCACTCCGGACAAACTTCACACACCTTCCTTTCTCTGTTTCCAACCTGTTCTCTCTTTCCACGGCCAGCACTCGGGGAGTCGCACATGAAAGAGCCGCCTATAAAAAGAGCTAATCTCCCAGTTCTTAAAACACGCTGCGTTTATTTTTACAATCTGCAGCTGCACCTCCCCAGAGCCGCCAGTTACGTGTGCTTGCATGCATGCATGCTGTTGGTTGTGTGTGTGTGTTGTGGTGTGTGTGTGTGTGTGTGTGTGTGGAAAGTGTTCTGGAGTTAAAAGTGAGAAGAAATCTAAGAACGTATGATGGAGAAAAGAGAAAGAGACCTTTATTGTTCTCCAGAGAGGAATTATATTTTCTCAGGCCTTCACAATATCTGCAGTTTAGACGCTAAAAAGAAAACTCAACGCGCTACTTAAACCAAACAGCATTTGCAGTGCTAACATTTAAAGAGAAACAATGTTTCAACACTAAACTCTGCTGGGGAAAAAAAAAACAGCTTACTCCAGTCTTTGCTGGTCTTAACTTGTTTAAGATGGTTTTGCTAAACTCACAGCTTGGTCAGGTTCGGTTTTACCTGGGTTGTTGGTTGGTTGTTCTCCCTGACCAGCTGACAAGTGTTTAATACCTCTCTGAAACTGGCAAAAATACAGCATAAACAGGCTGGTTTATGCTGATCTAGCTGGTGGACCATCATAGTCGTGCTGTTCTGAAGCAAAACTGAGCTGGTGTAGCAGGTCCAACAGTTTCTAATGCTGGGGTGCGTTTCCCGTACAGCGACTTAACTCGCTGCTTCACTACTATAGTACGATGCATCGTTGAAGAAGTAAACTAGCTAGTCACGAATGTTTCCCGAAACCATATTGTCTCAAATTGGCCGTTCAACCACTTTGGTTAATGATGTCACACACGTGGTGAAGTAATAATATATATACTTTTTTATGCACACTCCTCGAGACCAGAAAACCAGCATCCCATGCCAAACATGCTGGGTTTTTCAGCAAGGAAAGCAGACCAACTGGCCCTAACAAACCTGGCCCGGCTGAGAGACCAACTAACACTTTTTCTTTTCAATAGGAAGTCGCTGAAGAAAAGTCTTGTGAGCTGGGACTGTGAATCAGGGTGATTTCTCCAAAGACTCATATGTGCAATGAGAGTCAGGGTTGAGCACTATGGCCCACATTATGAGGTCCCACCCTGAAATGAGGCCTGACCCTTAAACTCTCCTGGGTTGACACCTGCCCAGTCGTCTACTAAACCCTCTGCGAGGTCACCGGGGTTTTCCTGGCCAGGGTTCAGGGACTATAGCAAAAAATATGACTCCTCGTAGAACATCTGCGAGAAGATTAAAGTTCATTCGTTGGAGATGAGAAACTCATGGACTGCTCTAAACACTGGTCTACCTCATCTCCCAAAATGTCTCAAGTTCAACATACAATATTAGTTAACATTAAAAAAATAATCATAACGTGTGGTAGCTCTGCTTCAAATGTGTGCTCTTTTCAAATTGCATTTTTATTCAAATGGAGTGGAGACAAAAAGTCTTAGATGTGTCATAGATACGTGGGGCACAAAGGTTGTGCAGGTCAAATCCATTTGTCCTGTTATTGGAAGCAGTGCAATTGTGGACAGTGACAGAAACAATATAATCTCATTACAGTTTGGAACTGTTTTTGTTCAAAATCTCATTTGTACATTTTCCTGCCTTCTGCTCACGTTTCCATAACAAGATTTGCACAAAACTTTTGCAAATTTTTATTTTTTTGTTAATTTTTTTTTTTTTTTTTTTCCTAAATGTCGACAAAAAACTATTGCGAAATGACGGCGTTTCCATTAACTGCCGTTAAGCCCCGTTCACACTACAAGCGACACGATGCCATTCATTTCAATGGGGAGCGAGCGATTTCTGACGACACGCGCAACAGCGACCGGATGGGGTGTGTCTGGCGACGTGACAAAGTTGAGATCTGTTTAACTTTATGCAAATGAAGAGCGACTTTCGTGAGCGACAACCAATAGGAGTGTTTGTATTTAGCGGCAAGAAAACTGATTCGCTGTCATTGGATGTCATTCATAAATATTACTAGGCAACCAGTAGTGGGAACACCCACTAGCGACCTCATCGCCAGCCACTGGCGACATGCAGCGTCACAAAGTCGCTTGTAGTGTGAACGGGGCTGTAATTCGACTAAAACGTCATTTTATTCCTCTTGCGATAAGTCATTCCAAAAATCATGGCGACGGATGTTGTTTTTAATTTTTTTTTTTTATGTTGGTAGGTTTACGTATATCCCAGCCACTGCAATGGCCATTATTATTAATCGAAGGAGATGTATGCTGTTATCCAAGCATTATTGGTAAGGAAAGACGCGTATACTGTGAGCGTCTGGTGTTTCTGGGTGTTTCTCCCTCATTTCTGCTTCAATGTCTTGATTGTGGCATTTCTTTGAGGTTTAGAATCCCGTTTTCCTGTAATTATTTTGTCATTTATGAATTTAATAAATAACTCAGTCTCGTATTCTGTCCAAACACCGCATCTCTCAGGTGACTGTAAATGCGCAAAACCTGTTTCCATTGCAGTTTGGCAAAATAATATATTTTTTTAGAATTGCCTGAAAACCACCTCATGCGAGCATAACTTTTTTGCGATAAATGGGAGTATATTTACTTTATTTGTTTCCATTGGGAGTATTTTCATTTCGCAATTTCTGAACAGGAACAGGAGTGCAATTGACAATGAAAACGGGTAATTTGGCAACGTTCAGTATCGCATAGACCAAAACAAAAACAGACGCACATTTCAAAGTAAAATAACTGGCTGTAGTTTGGGGTTTTTTTTTTTTTTTTTTTTTTCAGAGAAAAGAGTATGTGAACTCAGCATTTTTCCTAAATATCTGCAAACATATTATGGTATTTGTATGCTTTAGTAGAGTGAAAAGTTACATAAAGCACCTTTAAAGTGTAACCCAGGCAAGATTCTCCTCAAATTGTTGCCATGATAGTAGTTCATCTAATAGAGAAAATTTGATCACAGTAGAAGACATTTTACATTATTGCCCTATATGCTTACATACTTGACATGCTTGAGAACACAAGCGAGTATGAGTGTGCTTCAGATTTTATCATGAGAAGGCAAGGGACACCTCTCCTTTTATCTGTCCTGAATTTGTTCTCTAATATTTTCTCAATTCAACTCCCACCATCTCTTTATTCTTCCATCCTAGTCCCACAGTTTTTATTGCTCTGAGGAATGACAGATGTAGTCTGATTATCTGTGCATTTGCATGTGTACTGCACTAAACCTGATAGGATTCAGTTTGTGAGAGATTCTGTGTGCATGAAGGAACACAAGTACTTGAGTTGAGGATGCATATGCTGGATTTGATGTGAGTGTGATGAATGTGCGTTGCCCAGTATGAAGTGTCTGGGTTCTTTTATCAGGAGTTCAGTAAGTCGAGTCTTTAGCACATGTCTACGCTTCTCTAGAGAAGATAACACAACCATCACATTGTTGTCACGGTCACATGTATAAAACACTTCACACCTCATACATCACCATTACCCGTCATGCCCTGGGAATGGAAGCGTGTGATTATTAGAGTCACCTGTGTTAGTACCTATAGTTTGATATGTTTGTAGGATTGTATTTGCTTCATATGTGTGAATGTGTCTGCTAAACCTAGCCATCCTCTGCAGACAAATTGGCTGAAAAATATCCTCAGGACTTACCTAGAAAATTTTACCTTCCAATTCTTAAAAGTGGATTTTAGCTTTAGATTTGAGGTATGGTTTGACAAAGCTTTTCAAACTATTTGCTTGGTTGTGTCAGATTTTTACATGGCAAACAGACAAAAAATGCCATACACTTATATTAGAGGAGAGACTTAGCAGATACTTTGAAAAGCAATGTGTGCATGCAGTGGTAGATGATCAATTCACTAAAACAAGTACTTACTTACTTAAAACGAGCAATAATCTTTAATTAAAATGATCAAACTGAAAATAATGTCTTTGCTCTGCTCACCTCTTCACTTTCTTGTTCAGTGTACCGTGTTGGGTAAATCATCCGCTAAGATTCTGAGATTGCCAATAGGACCACACACACACACACACACACACACACACACAACACACACACACACACACACCACACACACACACACACACACACACACACACACACACACACACACACACACACACACACACACACACACACACACACACACACACAGAGAGAGACAGGCAACAAGTTTACATCTAAATTTGTCATTTTCCCTCGCAAATACAGTGTTAACTACACTACAAAGTGAACTTTCATAAACTAAAAAGAGAGCTAGGGGTATAACTAGTAAATTAACGGAAAACTGTACTCCACTTGCAGTGTACTTTCAGTAAACTAGGCTACTTGTATAATCGTTTTAATACTAAAAGTGTAGTTGTACGCTTTCTTAACATCATGATCTTAATATTGTACTTACAGTTTATTCACACAATGGAAGAGTTGACAATAAAAAGTCTTTGTGGGCTATTATAAAACGGTTAGTTCCAATCCTTGATTCTGATTGGTCAATAGCTGTGTTTTATTCACGATAAAACACGGCTAAGACCGCTTTACCAAACGGTTCTATGTATCACTACACAACACCCCTAGCAACCACCCTTAGCAACGTAAACACTTGTTTGATCTCATTGATATTGTTGATTTCAGCTAGAGTAGAGTATTGTGAGAGATCGAGTAAGCGAGTGTACCTGCACTTACAGTAGATATCGCATTTTCCTTCAGGTCAGTCCTATATTCATAATACAAAAATCCGTTTGAATGTCCACTGCGATATCTCGTCCTTTTAACAGTTATGGGGTTTGCCGTTCCTATAGTAATCTCATCTGTCAATAGCGTCTTTCTTCTCCATGATCACAAGTTTAAATCCTTTCAATGTAAAAGTCTTCTCTACTGACTGACTCACTCATAAAGACAGTCTTTGCCGCCATCTAACGGTGAAATAATGTGTGTAACTTCTGTTGCTGTTTACGGCCAGGGACTATTTTTTCCAGCGGAGGGAAGGCTTTTAGTGATTTTACTTCATGAAAGTTGCATAGATACATATTTTTCAGCTTTAATATTTTTTTTGTGTGGTAACCGTTTTATAAAAGCAATAAGGTACGAGAGGCTAGTGCTGTATCGTGAATAAGTCACGATACAGCACTAGCCTCGAGTACCTTATGGCTTACATAGTAACGTACTCGGTTACTAACGTAACCTCGGTTCTCTCTAGAGAGGGAACGAGTACTGCGTAATATCTTACGCTATGGGGAAACACTCTTTCCTCGAGATATTGAAGCCAAAAATTATCCTTAATTTTTTTAATCATGCAAAACGCTTTTGCAGCAGCAAGCAGACAAGGGCGAAACAGCTCGCGCGCCCATTGGCTGCCTCGCTGGAAAAGCTGCAGCCTATCGAGTGAAGGCACTGCGTGACGTAATGACGAATGAAGACGCTTCGCGCTCATTTCGTCATGTCCCGCCAGTATAGGCGTGGTCTCGCCCTGTAAATACCCCTCGATAGCTGTATTTCTCTGATTTTGTACACCGAAGCGAACCAGAGCATAGTTCAAGCACGGCAAGATACGCAGTACTCGTTCCCTCTCTAGAGAGAACCGAGGTTACGTTAGTAACCGAGTACGTTCTCTTACGAGAGTATCTCTCGTACTGCGTAATATCTTACGCTATGGGGACCCCATACAAAACGCCGTGCGGACAGGGATCCAACACCAGAGTCCCGGGGCCAAGCCCGGGGCACATCTAGTGCATAATCACCATAACTCACATAGAGTAGAGGAGGAGAAGCTAGAAGCATCACTCCTTCATAAAAGTCCCGTAGGGGTACCGACCCGTAAGGGCAACATAGCCGCATTGGCGGCCGATAAGCCCGAAGTTCAGACCGCCAAAAGCTTAGCTTGTAAGGCGGGCACCTCCAGGTTATAGTACTTGATAAATGTCGACGGCGAGGCCCAGCCCGCAGCCGTACAGATATCCTGCAGGGAGACCCCGCTATACCATGCCCACGACGAGGCCACGCCTCTTGTGGAGTGCGCTTTGACACCCAATGGGCACCGCAGGCCCTTGGAAGTGTAAGCCAGCGCTATGGCATCCACTATCCATCTGGATAGGCTCTGTTTTGAGGCGGCGAGTCCCTTAGAACGGCCGCCAAACAAAACGAAAAGCTGCTCGGTCTGCCTGAACTCAGGCGAGCGGGACACATAAGCCCTTAACGCCCTGACAGGGCAAAGGAGACTCGCGTCCCTCTCCTCATCGAGAACCGGAAGGGCTGACAGGGAAATTACCTGGGCCCTAAACGGTGTATTGAGGGATTTCGGCACGTAGCCGTGCCTCGGTTTGAGTACGACCTTTGAGTCGTTAGGCCCAAACTCCAGACAAGACGCGCTTACAGAAAGCGCCTGTAAGTCCCCTACACGCTTCACTGAAGCGAGAGCCAATAGAAACACCGTCTTAAGGGACAGGTGCTTCATGTCCGACAGCTGGATCGGCTCAAACGGGGCGCCTTTCATGGCCTCCAAGACCGTGGAAAGGTCCCAAGCCGGGACTGAAGGGGGCCTGGGAGGGTTTAACCTCCGAGCTCCTCGTAGGAAACGCACGACTAAGTCGTTTTTTCCCCAGTGACTGGCCAGACACCGGTTTAGCAAACGGTGCTATGGCCGCCACGTAAACTTTGAGCGTGGATGGGGTCCTTCCCTTATCCATCAGCTCCTGAAGGAAGGCAAGCACTTCCTTAACCCCGCAGTCCACAGGTGAAAAGCCACGGGCTCGACACCAAGTAGAGAACACCGACCATTTCGAGGCATAGAGCCGTCTGGTAGACGGAGCTCTAGCCTGCGCGATCGTGTTTAGCACTCCTTCCGGGAGGCTAGCGGGTACCCGTTGATGGCCCATGCGTGCAGGGACCACAGTTCCGGGCGAGGATGCCAAATCGAGCCCTCCGCCTGAGAGAGGAGATCTCTCCTCAACGGTACAGGCCACGGGGCAGTGCTGGCCATCCGCATCAGGACCGGAAACCAAGCCTGGTTCGTCCAGAGCGGAGCTACAAGCAGCACTGGGCATCCATTTTCCCTGATCCGTTCCAACACCTGAGGCAGGAGCGAGACAGGGGGAAAAGCATACAGGGGACCGCTGGGTCAAGCATGGGCCAGCGCGTCCCTGCTTTTCGAGAAGAATACTGGGCAGTGAGCGTTCTCGCGGGACGCGAACAGGTCCACCTGCGCTCTGCCAAACGTTTCCCACAGCAGCTGGACCGTCTGCGGATGCAGCGACCATTCTCCTGTCGGGACGTTGTCTCTGGACAGCTTGTCTGGACCCGTATTCAGGTGCCCAGGCACGTGCGCCGCTTTCAGAGAAAGGAGGTTGCGCTGGGCCCAGACCAAGAGGGGTTCCGCCAGCCTGCAAAGGCGTGTGGACCCGATGCCGCCCTGGCGATTTATGTACGCCACCACTGACATGTTGTCGACCGGACCAATACGTGGTGGCCTATTATCTGGGGACAGAAGCGCCTTAGCGCTTTGTCGACTGCCATTAATTCCAAGCAGTTTATGTGAAGGAGCTTCTCCCGTACTGACCATAGGCCAGCTAGTGGTCTGCCCTCGAGCAGCGCTCCCCGCCCCGATGTGGAGGCGTCCGTAGACACCACCTTCACACCCGAGGCGATCCCCAGACTCACACCTGACTGATACCAGTCGGTCACTTTTCCACGGTTTCAGAGCTGAAACGCACTGAAGGTCGACCCTGAGGCGAAATAGACCCGCGGTCCACGCCCTGGGGGAACTCGTGCTTTTAGCCATAGCTGCAGTGGGCACATGCGGAGCAGGCCCAACTGGAGTACGGAGGCTGCTGAGGCCATCAGACCCAGCATTTTCTGAAACCTTCTGAGTGGGACTATAGAGCCGTGGCGGAAGGATCTCGCGACGTGCTGAATATTCAATCCGCGCTCCGGTGACAGGCGTGCTGTCATGGATAGCGAGTCCAACACTGTTCCCAGAAGGAAATTCTCCGACTGGGGAGCAGTGAGCTTTTCGCCCAATTGACTGTAAGGCCCAGCTCCTCGAGGTGCTCGAGTAATGCGGCCCTGTGTTCTATGAGCTCCGTTCGTGAACGAGCTAGAATCAGCCAATCGTCCAAGTAGTTCAAAACTCGCATGCCCCGAAGTCTCAGGGGGGCGAGGGCCGCGTCCATGCACTACGTGAACGTACGGGGTGCTATGGACAGGCCGAACGGCAGGACTGTGTATTGATATGCCTGGCCCTCGAAGGCGAATCTCAAGAATCGCCTGTGATGGGACGCTATTTGTATTTGAAAATAGGCGTCCTTCAGATCTGTTGACATGAACCAGTCTCCTTGGCGCACTTGCGCGAGGATTTTCCTGGTCGTAAGCATTCTGAACTGGCGCTTCCCGAGCGTTCTGTTCAGCAGTCGCAGATCTAGAATGGGTCTGAGCCCACCATCTTTTTTCAGTACCAGAAAATATCTGCTGTATAAGCCCCCTTCGCCCTGAGATAGAGGTTCTATAGCCCCTTTTCTCAGTAGTTTCGCTATCTCGGCTCGAAGTAGATGAAACACTTCGCTATACACCGTAGTTTCGACTCGCGCCGTATAACGGCGGGGCGTCGAGCGAACTGTAGCGAACAGCCTCTCGTTATAGTGTTCAACACCCATTCTGATACCCCGGGAAGCCTTGACCACGCATCTGCGTGAATAGCTAGGGGTAGAATGAAATCTGGGCTCTGGCCGCGGCAGGACGGCGGCTCGAGAGCCCCTGTGTACTGGGAACACAGCACCGTGTTTACAGCGTTCGAGGCGGGGGGCGCGCTGATCACAGCGGGCAGCCTGGCCGCGCTCAGCTTCTCTATGGCGGGACGCGCAGAGAGCGAGCGGGGCGAATCCTGTGGGATTCGGCGCGTGTGAGGGAATGTGGGCACATTTACTAATGCGGCACATTTACTACACTGAGAATACTGTCAGCTCGCGCGACTAAATCACTGCTGTGCAGCCTGGCCGCGCTCAGCTTCTCTGTGACGGGTTGTGCAGAGAAGACGAGCGGGGGTGAATCCCGTGAGATTCGGAGTGTCTGTGAGAAATGCGGGCGCGAGACAGCGGGCACATTTTCTGCACGGAGAATACTCGGCTCGCGCCGACTGAATCAACGCTGTGTTCACAGCGTGCGAGGTGCGCGCTAATCACAGCGGGCAGGCGCGCGCTGATCAAAGCCGGCAGCCTGGCCGCGCTCAGCTTCTCTGTGACAGGTTGTGCAGAGAAGACGAGCGGGGGTGAATCCCGTGAGATTCGGAGTGTCTGTGAGAAATGCGGGCGCGAGACAGCGGGCACATTTTCCGCACGGAGAATACTCGGCTCGCGCCGACTGAATCAACGCTGTGTTCACAGCGTGCAAGGTGCGCGCTAATCACAGCGGGCAGCCTGGCCGCGCTCAGCTTTTCTGTGACGGGTTGTGCATAGAAAGCGAGCGGGGGTGAATCCCGTGGGATTCGGCGTGTCAGTGAGGAAATGCGGAACAGCGGGCACATTTACTGCACTGAGAACACTGTCGGCTCGCGCCGACTAAATGTGTGTTAGTTTCGTTTTTACAGAAACCAAGGGACACGCATCGTGTAGTGTAAGCGGGCATTGTATGGGCGCGTTCACTACATTTTCTGCACAACCAACATGAGTTGGTTTTATTTGTGCTAGCCCTGCACCGTGGCGGGCTGTGTCTGGGTGTGGGAATGGGCACTGGGACGTGGGCATTCTTACAACACTCGTAACACCATCGGCCGTGGCCGGAACACCAGAAAATGCACTCTTTATTGGATTTATCTGGGTAGCCATAGAAACGGCTTTTGTGCGCAGGCAAGCGGGCTGAGACACCGGCTGCTTCACTGCGAAATACACTGGGACAGTCACAACGCATGGAACTGAACGAGCGAGAAGTTTTGGTGGAAATCCGGCCGCAGCGGGATCTGAACACCGTCACTTTCCTAGAGAGACTAGGAAGGCCTTGAGACCTCGGGCTTTACCTCAATCCTCGGCCGGGGCCCGCGCTGAGGGGGGCGGCGTCCAGCAGAGCGAGAGCGCGGTGTTTGATCTCGGGCCTGGCGGCGCTGCTAGTTAGCCGAAACGACGGCCTTTGTGCGCAGGCAAGCGGGCTGTGGAACCAGCTTGCTCACTGCGAAATACACTGGAACAGTCACATTGCTTGGAACTGAACGAGCGAGAAGTTTTGGTGAAAATCCGGCCGCAGCGGGAACTGAACACCGTCGCTTTCCTAGAGAGACTAGGAAGGCCTTGAGACCTCGGGCTTTATCTCAATCCTCGGCCGGGGCCCGCGCTGAGGGGGGCGGCGTCCAGCAGAGCGAGAACGTCGAGGAACACGGAGCGCTCAGCTTCCGTCATCTCGGATAGCGTTAGCCACAAATGTATCTCACCATTCAGGCCGATGTAATCCACGGCTTGAGAGAGCGGACGCATCGGCTCAGTTTCAATGCCGTCTCCGGTAAGTTTGTCGAGCTCAAGTGCGGACGCGGCGGCAGACGGCGGCCGCTGTCCGTCTGGGAGCGACTCGAGCGAAGCCGGCGAAGCTGGCGGGCGAACCGGCGAGCTTTGGCGGGCTGGAAATAGCTCGGGCGCGCGCAGGGCGCGGCGCTTCTTGCGGCGCGGCATCACGGCGGGCTGGGATGCGGGCTCGGAGAACGAGGCTAGGCGAGTCCGCAGAGTCACCATGGGCAAGCGTTCAATATGATGGCATCCGCCGTCAGCGAGCGCGGTGGCCGCGTGATCCTCACCCAGGCAGGACACGCAGATGACGTGGCGGTCCTCGTCGCTGAGTGGGGCTCGGCAAGAACCACAGGAAGGCATCTTTAAAAAGACGCAGCTCTTTTAGAACAGTAGAAATGGGTGTTGCGTCACGTAAGCAAACACACACACACTTAGCAGAGTAAAAGGATATAGTACGCCGGAAAGCGCAGCAGGTACGGCAGTTGAAGGCGGCTGGGCCAGCGACTTCAGAAGATGGCACGTCCCGCTGAGAAGGCTACAAGTCAACGGCGCGGCTTCTCACTCTGGATCCCGCGATGCGTGAGCTTCGCGTGAAGAATGAAAAATCAGAGAAATACAGCTATCGAGGGGTATTTACAGGGCGAGACCACGCCTATACTGGCGGGACATGACGAAATGAGCGCGAAGCGTCTTCATTCGTCATTACGTCACGCAGTGCCTTCACTCGATAGGCTGCAGCTTTTCCAGCGAGGCAGCCAATGGGCGCGCGAGCTGTTTCGCCCTTGTCTGCTTGCTGCTGCAAAAGCGTTTTGCATGATTAAAAAAATTAAGGATAATTTTTGGCTTCAATATCTCGAGGAAAGAGTGTTTCCCCATAGCGTAAGATATTACGCAGTACGAGAGATACTCTCGTAAGAGAACTTACACAGGTTCACCCAATAAACTCAAAGCTATTCCACCCCAAAGCTGACTTGTTACTCTAAACATAAACATGTAGCCTACAGTAAGTTTATCAGAAAGTATGTAAAACATATGCTGGAGTACCTAAAATAAGCCAATATGTGTGAAAAAAATAAGTATTTAATAGGCTAAAAGAAGTAAACCACTATAAGCCAGGTATTCTTAGAATATTACATTATACTTTTCTTAAGTATATCTGGGTTAAAGATGAAGTAAAAGCATCGGTTATATATACTTCACTAAAAATACCAGATGGATTGGCCAGCATTATTTCTGGGTGAACAAAGCTATCCAGGTCTTTTCAGCAGGTTACACAGGAACACATGTTGGCATGGGTTTTCAAAGACTATTGACTCTCCATTGGACAGCGGCTGTAGTGCCCCCCACTTTTCAAACACAATTAGGCCTGATCCATACACACCACGAATGGCCTAATCCATCCCATCCACATGATCCAATGTGCTTCTCATCTAGACCTCATTTCTATCCTCAAGACCTCCAGAAACCCCCTCGCTCTCTCACATACATGAACTGTGGTTGTTGTTGATGAGTGTTTGTTTGCAGAGGTCGGTGTCCCTTTATCATGCACACAAGGGTTTAGTTTAATAGTTGCATTTGGAAAATAAGCCGCCATTAAATCCAATGATGACCATTTAAGCAGCGCTAGCTATTAGCATGTGTGTACTGCGAGTGGAAGCACTTGTCCACACAAACAAGTGCTTGAACAAACAGCTTGTCAGGTTTCTCTCGTCCTCTGCATTCTCCCCTCCATTGCTTCTTGAACACCGTTGAGACTGGCAGAGATTGCAACCACCTGTTCCTGTAGCCCTTTTAACCTTCCTACTTTACTCCCTGCATCTCCCCGTGCAACACTTTTTGTAATTCTGGACGAAATTCATTTATATGTTTCGATAATTGTCCCTAATTGTTTCTTTGAAGGAGACCGAGGCGTTCGGGACATCTGGCCAGCACATGTCCTGCATCCATGCAGCGGGTCGTGTTTTCAAACGCTTATGAGAGGGCAACTTTGTACCCAGCGGGAAATTTGTTCTCTACCGGCCTATGAGGCAAATCAGTGCCGGGAAGGGTTGATCTCTGAGTTGAGATGGTGACATTTTGACTCTAGTTAGATGATAAACATTGCATGAAACCCTGGCCCCTTCAGATCTACTGCGTGCTGCCGTTTGAGCCCCAATGAGGAACGAGGGTTCTGGGATAACTCAACCTGCTGACCCCCATGGTTAAAGTAAGGCGCTAATACCCTCATTGGGAACG